>WBMV01007804.1:430431-473233 GCA_013396655.1 Campylorhamphus procurvoides
GGGGGCGGCGGGACGCTCCGCCAGCGGGGCGGCCCGCCGGGGGGGCCAGAGCCGGTCGGCGTAGCCGGCCAGGAGGATGCCCAGCAGCCCCAGCAGGTAGGCCAGGTAGGGCTGCCAGGACGCCGGGACCCTCTCCAAGGCGACGAGGGACGTGGTCCTGGCCGCGCTAGTCACGGCGAGCATGAGGACGCTCTGCCTCAGCTTCAGCACCAGCCATGTCACGGCGGCCAGGCAGCTCAGCACCACCCCNGGCGGTGACAGTCACAGCCCGCGGTCCGGGGGCGCTCCCCGCCGCAGCAGCGCCCGCATTCCCTGCGGAGCGCCGGGATCGCCTCCCGCCCGCCAGCCCGGAGCCGCACACGGAGGGCTGGGGACCACCTCGGGCTCGGGGCGGTAGATTAAAATGTCTTTTTTAAAAGTGCGGGAGAGGGAGAGACGCGGAGGAATCCTAAACGGTGCGAGAAAACGGGAAGGCGGGGGGAGAGGAGAGGCAGATGTACCACTTCAGAAGTGCTGCTTAATTTCTAGGCCATCCTTTGCCTCACAGGCACTCCCGGCGCAGGGATGCGGGGAATGGAACGGCGCTGCCCGCCCGAGGGTCCCGGCCGTGCCCCGGGGGCCGAGGGAAGGAGCCTCCCGGTCGCTGCGGATCGCGGGGGAGGAGAAGTGACCGAAGTAACAATAATAATAAAGCCCAGGACAAAAAATGGCAAATAAAAGGCCAGCGGAGCCTGGGCAGAAGTTGCGAAGTCCTGCCTGCCTGCGAGAGAGAGATCCGCGGGAGGGACGTGAAGGGAGGCTGCTTGGGAAGAGCGAAAGAGGATGAGCGAGAAGGAGAGGGCTTCCCTCCTGAACGCTGTTGGGATAATGCTTGAGTTTTACTCGGAAAAAATCAAGCGATGAGCGCTCCCCCCGGCCGGGAGAGGAGACTGCCCAGAGCCCAGCAGCGAACCTGAACAGAACAAGCCAAACCCGAGCAGCGGAGTTGCGGGATGCTGCGGGGTTTGCCGTTTTCAAAGCGACTCCCGGGAAGGGCTGTCCCGGTCCTGCCCCGCGCCCTCCCGGCAGTGCCACCCGGGCGGAGCAGCTCCCCAGCCAGGGCATAAATCCGCCTGTCAGGGACGGGGCAATTACGAGGTCATAAAAGAGTCAGAAAGATAGATGTTTATAAATGATTGTTACTGGTTTTGTTGTTGTTTTAATAGGGAGCCCCAAGTGGAATCCCAAAGCCAGCGGGCTACGGTCAGTCCTCTGAAGCGTTATGAATTTCTAGGCTGCAGCTCCATCCAAAACCTGCTGCTTCCTTCCTCCAAACCTGCCTCGCCCTCAAACCGGAGGGCTCCACAGCATGCTGGGGGCAGACTCTGGCCCACCGCCGTGGGCTGACAAAAGCTGGTCTTCACAGGAGTGGAATCAGGTGTAGACTAAAAGCCTGTGCAAAGCCCCAGGTCCCACCGAAGAACACGGAGTAATGCATTCAGCACTTAATAATACAAACCACAGAAAAATACAATCACCAGCTGTGAAGTTACAGAGTATTAAGAATCAGGAAGTGAACAGATTAGAAAACAGAATTTCCCAGTTCTCTTCCCCCTCACACATCCACAAATCACTAATTTGAGACAGATTTATAGCCTTTACATACTTATTGGTGTATCTAGTTGGATATCATGCCTATCATCCAGGATCTGTGTATCTGAAATGGTAGCATTAGTGAAGCATACTTGGGATTTTTATTAGAAATGGGTTGTAAAAACCGAGTCTGTTATTAAATAATAGTTTTCCAGCCTATTATGGAATATGGATTTATTAGTCATTTTTATGTTTGAAACTTGGTTTGAAAACAACCTAGATATTGTTAGCAAAGTTTGGCTCTGAGGAATGGAAAGCCTCTGGTTTTTTTAAAGGTTAAGGGTCCAGATTAAGAACAGCTGGAAAGGTTTAGAGTCTATTCTGGTGAGACAGCAGTCAGCAGGTTGCCATACACACCTAGAAAAACATAGCTGGGTTCCATCTACCCTAAACATCAACCTCCCAGAGACAGAATCAGGGCCCAGAGAGTAATAGTTGTGTGACTCCTAATTTCTTTTCAGCATTTTATGAATAAGATGCATCTCCTGGATATTTCTAAGTCTAGATGCATCAAAACAGAATGCAGATAAATTGATACTGCAATTCTGGATGACAACACATGCAGCAGTTGCAACTCAGATAGGTCAGACCTTTGACCTTATGCTTCCTACCAAGTGCCATTCACTTACATCTCAATTTATCTCCACTTTGTTATTTTACAATCACACTTCCTATACCAGGAATGTTGATACTTTATTTAAAGTAATGAAAACAAAAAGTCAAACTAGAGAAATAAACATTCCCTACACCTTTATTTTTTGGTGCCACCCCCTTCAAATATATAATGCATGGATCAAAGCAAATAATGGACCATACTCTTTAAATTCCTTAATCTAAAACACACATACTTCACTTCAGATTAAAAGCAGCAGCATTTTTTTCTAGTTGGACAGATTTGATGTTAGTGTAAAGAAACTTGTATTCTTTTTAATAACTGTTATAATATGGTTTGAGCCTAATAGCAAGGGCTTTTTTTGAGAGTTTTTCAAACTCATTAAATGATTGAAACATTTCTAAGCTCTGTCTGCCTGGATCTCTGAGGCTACCATGAGCCTGGCTGACACAGTGGTATTTATGGGTGCTAGACTTCACCGAGGATCAAGGCTCAAGCTGTCAGTGGCTGAGCTGAAAACTCTAAGCTAGAGACAGCACCTTTCCACTCTCACATGAAATGGACTAGACCTCCCCAAGCCATCTGCTACTTTCTGCATTGAAGTTTACAGAAGAAGATCAAATTTTGATTCCTTTTTCCTGGTATCTTAATTCTCACATCAAGGGACTTTTAGATAACATGTCGAAAGTCAAGGCACAAATTCTTCTGAGCACCAAGGTTATATATTGATTAGTACTTGGGAAGATGAACTTTGCTGTGCTCTCTACCACATTGAAGTTGATAAAAGTACTTCTTCATGTTTCCAAATGAAGCAGTAATTGTCTCTTATTCATCTGCTATGGGTGTTGTAAGCATTGAAGTTGTAAAGATTTTTCGCAAAAAGGCAGCAGTAATTTAAAAGGCAGCCTCTCCATCAAAAGCAATACCAGATGGTAGACCATGGTAGGTGATAGCCAAACAGAAACCAACCCTTTTTTTGAGAATTCCAATGCAAAGACAGACAAAAAAAAAAACAACAAACAAACCAGAAGGGAGATAAGAGGGCGTTGACGCTAGTTCATTCTTCAGAATAAGATTCTGCCAGATTGGGCTGTCTACAGATGATAGGTACCTCTTAAACAGTGTGTTGAGTGTGTGGTTATGGTCACCTGAAAATGCTGTCTTCCCCCTCTAGAGAAGAGAAATTCGGGGGAGGCAGACTCTACCCCTGCAAATAGCGAACAGCTCAAGGTTTCACTGAAATTCTTGTGGTGCAGCTTTTTGGCACTTGCAGAGTCAGCCTCCTTTAGATGATTAGACATCTATAATAACCCCAAGAAAATGGGAAGCATTACATATGATAAGGTCATTGTATAAATGTGCTGGAGCAGCATCAGTCATTCACCAAAGAAACCACCACTTGCAGAAGTTCACACTGCAGTGAAAACTTAGCAATACCCTTCTATTTTCCATTTGGAGAGCAATCTTCCACGGTAGTGGTACAGACTTCTTAGAGACTTCAAAGGAGACAAACACAGGAAGTTTCATGGTTACTGTCACAGAAAGGTCTGTAAGAAAATACAGATGAACATCCAATTAGATAACAAAGTCAGATTGGATTTAACTGAAAAAAAGCAGTTTGCTCTGGACAACAAAGAGGAAGAGATGGACAATGAAGAACAGGAGATTTAAGGAGGCTTTAGACAGCTGACTGTTCCCCAAGATGATCTTCTATCTCAGAATCACTTCATCCTTAGTAATCAGTGAAGATGATGTGCATTCTATTCATTACTATGTCCAGCAGAGCCTACTGTTTATCTAATCCAGAAAAGGGACTTTACATGAGTTATCCATGAGGAACACATGATTCTCCATTTAAAGGGGGAAACAATGGCTTTCCTGACCACTAAGGAGAGGAGAAGAGATTTCACAGTGGAACTGCATAGCTCTGCTATACAGATCAGAAAACCACCATTTGTTTGCTTTGTCCACACTTCCCTATGGCCTTTTCTGATACCACCCCTGGTCTGTGGTCACAGTCAGTGGGGCCACAGCTGGTCTGGGAAACCACAAGAAACAAGTGCAGGGCCACATCCCATAACAGGTTACATGGCCTGTCCCTCCCAAGTAGTAATACAACAAAACAAAAGTCACAAGTCATGCAGAAACGCTGTGATAGAGCAGAGAAGTAGAAGAGAGAAGAGGCCCTTCTGGGAGCAAAGAAACAGTAGCAAAAACTAAGTAAATTCCTTGGGGAGTGCCATGAGGGGAAAGAGAAATAAAGATGCTCTTGCTCATCCAGTTTCAGCTGTATCACTCTTAGTCTACACTTAAGGTGATTATTCATACATTTTTTTGTTAAATTTTCTCTCTTCTTCCCTGTAATTAAACTTTTCTCATCTTCTTATGACCTTGCATGTGTATGGATAATTCTATATGAATTTTTATAATGCCACTGAATATTAGTTGACCGAATAAAGTTGTTTGCCTAATTTGTGAAATTCACTGTGGTTAAAACCTGTTCATGATGGTAATGTTCTGGGCTTTTATACTTTTCTCTGTTAGGATCTGAAATAATTTCACAAACATTTTGCTTGAGTCATCTCAAATCCTTAGAAGTTGAGGTGGTGACCAGCAGGTTGCATGACAGATTTATATGGGTCAGTTTATTGGAGCAGTTAAAAATATGCTTATTTATAAACATGAGCATTTTTCTGACTTCAGTAACATTTCACAAAGACTATCAAACACGAAATTCAATTTAAAGTTTTCAAAATCATAAATTTTTCATGTAACTCAATAAGCATCCAGATTAGTACACAGTAAAAGAATTTATAATGTGAATTGTCTCACTAATTCAAGGATTTTGATAGTGAATGTGCCATTGAAACATATTTACCATCTGAATTAGATTAAATTTTATACCATTTTCATCAGGGAAATAGTAAATAATGTTATTCTGGGGTTGAGTGCACGCATACTCAACACCCACACTGCATCTGCTTCAGTTAATTCACATTTTCAAGGTTTTCTTCATCAGGGATGACTGAAGTATGTAGTAAAAATAAGTAAGTCCTATGTTGTGGAGTGCATCCATTTGATGACAAATGAAATTTATTAGTTTATGGAAAATTCTATTGCCTTTCATTGTGGTATGCATAGAAGGAATTGCAATTACTGTATTAGGAAAACAATTAGAATCCTCATGCATTGTAAAGGGTAGGCTGTGATTCAGATTTTGCTCAACTACAGAAGTGAGCTTTTCAGTCTCTGAAAGCCTGTTATACTTTCATTTGAGGCATTTAAGAAGGTTCAATCTTTATGTTTCAAAATAAGTATTATTCAGAAATGAATGGGCTACTTTTAGCTTAATAGTATGGTTGTGCTAAAATGAAACTAAAATTCTGATTTTGGTAAGGGCAGCTTGTGACTGGAGCCTTTTATAGGTTTTCATTTGTAACTTCAGTATATTATTTTTTGTCTATGTATATTTTGCCAGTAGAATCATGGAATCACAGAATGGCCTGGTTTGGAAGGGGCCTTAAAGATCATCTCATTCTAACACCCCTGCCATGGGCAGGGACATCTTCCACTAGACCAGGTTGCTCAGAGTCCTATCCAATCTGGCCTAGAACACTGCAAGAGATGGGACATCCACAACTTTTTTGGGCAACCTGTTCCAGTGTCTCACCATCCTCACAGTCAAGAATTTTTTATTATATCTAATCTAAACCTACTCTTTCTCAGTTTGAAGCCATTCCTCATTGTTCTGTCACTACATGCTTTCATAATACACGTGGATGGAATATTGTGCTCAGGTTTCCCAGTGAAGGCATGGGCACAGAGCCTGTCCCCAGGCAGCTACTTACAAGGCTGGGGTGATGCAGTCAGGAATTTCTTCCTTATTTTAAATTGAAGCTTCCACCTAATTTTAACTGCAGGGTAGTCACAGGATGTTCATCATGGGCAAATAATTTTAACAGCTACTAATAATACCATATATTTGATGATGCCCAGGAAGGGGATCTTAGTTTTCAGAGTGAAACCATTTTATCACAATGAAGAGTTCACTTTTTGCGTGGGTTTTTGCTGCAATAGGAAATTGGCCACCTGTGCGCATGCCTATATATATAAATAATACCTTAAAAACATCCTTTCTTGGAACAAGGCATGCTTACCTTTCATATCCAAGCAAGTCATAGGGCAAGTAGAACTGTAAGAAATTAGGAATAATAGCAAGGCAAGCAAAACTCCTTCAAAAATCTCAACTTGTGAAAGTCCCAAGGTTTGGCAGAAAGTGGCCCATTCCCACCAATACACACTGAACCTCCACAAGGGCCGAGTCTCTAAGTCACTGCTGTGAGGATTGCCTGCTTTGGTATGTAGACCACAAGTACTTTTAGCAGTCTTGTTATTTGTGAAAGAAATATCATGTATTGACATGTAGTCTCACAGGCACTATGTCTTTTTTCATTTTTAAAGATACCAGTCTGAATTATTAATACTAGAGTGACTGCCCCAGAAATATGGTTTGCTAGTTTTTGCTAACGTTAGATAATTATGTCACAAGTTGCTCTCTCCCATACATGTAGATTTGGGAAAAAGTAGCTGAAAAAAATGCTGTTTGTTATAATTTTGAAGTTACCTGAAATATTGATTTTGAAGGCAAACATTCAATTGCTTATTTTAAAAACAATAATTACAAGTAATCTGGCGGTTTGGGTTAAATCTGCACAGGACCTTCTGTTTATTTTGTGTTTCAAATGGTGTTTAGTTTTCTGATCACTAGGTTAAGGTTAACTCTTCCACTATTCTTTTTTTTTTTAGTATGCATTTAATAAACTGGTCACTCAACAAATTTCAGTGGATGCATACATGTTTGTAGGACAGGGTCCTACTTTCCATAGGCTTTCATTTGACTGTATTATGCATCTATATGGCCTCTAAAGACCAAATATTGTCTTGGTCTTTTTCCTCATCTGGTGGTTTTGTTAGGTTTTTTTTCCTGATGCTTAAAAATAGTCTGCATAAGGTACAAGGAAGTCACAAGTTCCTCAAAAAGGAATTTCAATGCTGATGCTCTGCTTGCCTCTTTAACATAACCTGTTTTGTTACAGTCCTGGCAGATGACTCTGAAAAATCAAGGTATTTACTAACATCCTGTCTTTGGTGCAATTTCCATTTTATCCAGAACTCACAGTACCAAAAATGTTAGCAAACAACTATTATTTTTAAATAGTTCTATATGTGCACTGGGTTTTATACTTTTTTTTCCCTGGTCTTGTGATTTATAAGTGCATATACAGCTTCTTAGCAAGGCACCCTAGGAAATGGGACAGATCATTTCAAAGCATCTTTTTCTAGTAAGACTAACAAAATGAGTTTCTGTTTAAATTGCTGAAAAAGAAAACAGTAGGCTGAAAGTAAGTTTTAACGGGTCTATTCCAAGACAAACAACTAAATCTCTCAGTGTAAAGGGGTATTGAGAATTAGTACTTGTCCTACTGATTAGGCAAAAAAGTAACTCATTTCATGGAAACAATTCCCACCTGGCACATACTGCACACAATCAAAGGTACAGGCTCATCAATGACTTAATAATAACAGTCTCCCTCTGAGCCATGTTAGGAAGCTCCTTTTAGAGTGGAAAAAAATGTGACGCAATGTCTTAAAATAACATGCAAGAAGCACCAGTTCTTGAAGTGATTGGGGATCAAATTGTTGCAGTTAGACAAGTATCTAAAGATGCAAAAAAGGGTTTACTGGGATTTTCAAAGACTTTGCTTAACTTAATGTTGTCTGTATCCAAAATTTCTTCAGCTATCCCTAGAGTACTCTGTTTCCAGTGTTAAGCCTGGTGCTAATGTTTCACTTCTACACTTGTCTAGGAGTCTTGGAGTGTCAGCAGAGCTGAATTCTCCATATCTAGTTCATGCCTGGCAGGATTCACAAACACAGTTCCTCCACCTGAGAAACTATCCCAGACACCTGTGGTGAGCACATGTGATGGCTTCCCAAATTCACTAGCCACAAAGTATGGAGTACTGGGTAGCAAATTCTTCTCATTCTTTAACAGAATGCTTTAAATTCTTGGCTATGGAATAATTTGTTAATTTGCAAACTTTGTTGATGAAGCTGTTACACTTTATATAAATAAATAAACCCACCGTAATTTTGGTAAAAAGAAAGAAGCCGTGAGTATCGTACCATAGCTTTGTGGTAGGAACATTCACCAAGGAGCAGAAACACCTGGATCACAGCCCCTGCTGCCCTGGTTTATATAAGATTTATAATATAAATGTTGAAAATAAGATTAAAAAATACGTAAAATACAGTGGAGCAGGGACACTGGAGCAGGGACAGGTGTCTCCCTCATCAGTATCCCTACTTTTTACAGTTGCCAGCTTCCTTACCTATGTGAGCTGTATATCCAAAACTTCATATGGCTGAAAGCCACAGTATCCATTCATGTCCCATATGCTGGGAAGCAGAGGAAAGCAGAAACTCTCATCAGGAATTGATTGTGGCTCTCCAGGAATTCCACTGGTCCACTCCTTAATTGGAGTGAATTAGCCCTGCAGTTGGGTCCTGAGCCAATGTTATAATATCACCTTCAACAGCCTGGACAGACACGTTCCATCCCAGAAAACAGAAATTCTGGTTACTCCACAAGCCACTGCACCAACTCACAAGAGATTATCCCTCAGCCAAGATGCCCCTAGAAACTGTCCCTTGTCTGCTCCAGAGCTCTACATGGTTCATGGCTCTGTGAGTCTCTTCTCAGATTTTTTTTTTTTTTACAGTAGTGTGTAGTATGCCTGTCATTTTTATAGGTGATAATTCTGTCTTTCAAAACAAGGAATCCTCACATATTTCTTGTAAGTTGGCCCCATTTCATGTCAGAGATGGAGAGGGGTGAAAGGCTTCCTTCACCACTTTTGCTACAGACAAGTGGTTAAGGCAAACACATGAAGGTGTGAGAGTGGTCTGGGAAAGGAAATTAAACCCACTTGATTGTGCCTTTTGTTCTGTGAGTTTGCATTTTTCAATGCAAAATTCATAAGCCAACCCCAAAGAAGATATGAGAAGCCTAAAGTTTCTTCTTGCCTTTTCCCTACTCCCAGGTGAGTTTCTTGTGTGCTGATCATGCTATATTGCTCACTGTCTCTCAGGTTTTGTGCATCCCTCATGTTGTAGCTCCCTCTTGGGCATCTGGTCCCAAGAGACTAATTCAGAAACAAATATATCAAAAGTAACTGTAAAATAATTCTGGCCTTTGGTCTAAAGTCTCACTGAAAACTAAATCTTGAAATGATAGTTAGACTTATTAGCCTTTACAGCCTCCTTTTGAGATGTTATCATAGACCCTGAAATCTTTGCATTTTAATTCAGTTCCTTTTAAGCGCCAATATGATATCATTACATCTATAAAAACATCCATTTTAATATCAGGTTGTTTAAGTGCTCTCTCCCCTACCACCACCAAAAGGAGTGATATTACCCATTTCCAAGACTGTGTAATCTTGTGTAGTATCAGAACATTTACAGATTTTATGCAATGTACATGTAGAGAAATTAATGCTGCAAGATCTCACACCTGTCATGAGGTGAGGGAAAATGAGAAACTCACATGTATGCTTGCAGAGTCACACACCACAAAGGAAGTTTTATGCATGGTAAGGATTGGTTTAACCCAAATAAAGTCAAGGGAACTGCATATTCCCATCTCAAATCTGAACTGGCTCACACAGCCATTCATCCCAGTACAAGAACACAAGAATTTTTAACAGTAACTTTGTCGAGCTTAATGAAATTATTTCCCAGTCACACTAACTCCTTCAATTTGTTTCCAGGTCTAATGCAGGAACCATATGGAGAGAGGCACAGAAGGATAAGTAGGCGTTGCATGCCATGGCTCACCATCTGTTTAGGCAAAGTGTGCTGAGCCCAACAAGAAACAGGTCATGGCTTCAAAGATATTCACAGGTCAGAGCTTCTCTAGGAGCAAATCTGGACTACAACAACATCTGACTGCCAGAGAACGCATGAGAAGGTTTTCCTGGGGGTTACCATGCAAGATGAAAAGAGTAAGTTGTCGAGTTGCAAAGGAGGAGCAGTGTTTGAAGACAAGAAAGTGCCTGAGAAGTGAAAGCCTGTGCTGAGAGAAGGGGTAAAAAGTGAAAAAGTGACATAGGGGTAGATGGTGATGTGGCATCTTAAGATGCTGACATGCAGATTTTTATTGAAATACAAACCCGTATATTCCTTAAGAGCTGGAGAGTCTGTCCTAGGTTTCATAACCTTATAATGTAATATTATTCCAACTGGTATTTTACCAAAAGACCCTTTCTCAGAAAAAAAAGAAAACAAAACAAAATTGTGTTAAATACTGTGACATGCCTTTAGCTAAGATTTATAAATGAACTTATCCACTGTAGAGCTGTGTTCTCAGAGAACCTGCCCTGCACTTCCCTGCACCTGCAGAGAGCTGGGACCGGGAGGATAATTATGAGCATTGAGAGCCTAAGCCAGATGTTCCAGGAATGGAGAAATTTCATCTCTGGTTGGCTGGCCCCAGAAGGCAGGAAAAGAGAAAAAGGAAGTGTCCGTGTTTGAGCTGGCATGTGCCACACAAACCCTTGCCTAGTCAGCGGCAGCCTCTGCTGCTGGCAGCCACCCCCGTGCTGCTCCTTGCCTGGGGTTATTACCACAGGCAGGCAGAGCGCAAAGCCAAACACAGAATGTACAGGGAAGGCTGAAATGCTAAAGGAAATATGGTTGTGAAACAGGAGGGAATGCAAATGAAGGGAGTTCAAGACTTATACAACTTATATTACTAACTCAACACATTCCACAGCACAGTGCATTGCTTCAGAAAGATCAGGTGTCACTTATGAGCTTGGATCACGTAGACTTAGGAGTTTTACATTTTAATCAGAAAAAGCATGTAAAAAATATTCAGCAGGTATGTTTAAGTCTCGTGTCTTTGTGTTTTGTTACAAATATTATTAATATTTTTCTTTTCAAACAAAAGGAAGTAAATAAAAGTTAGTTCTTATCTATTAAGTGACCAGCTTTGGACTTTTGTTTTTCCCAGTATGGAAAACATACATTTTCACTTCCTCTGAGCATATTAAGCAATACCAGTAAAGCAGTCTTACTTACCATTTAGAGCAAGAATTTCCACCTCAAGCCAGCAGCCTTGGTTCTTAAAATTATATACTGAAGACTGAGAAACAGAATAAGTTCTAAACCATACATTTCAACCACTTTTTTTAGTTCCTTCTTAATTTTCTTTTCAGAAGAGCAGCATGGATACACAGTCAACTTAATAATAATAAATAAATCTTTTCCAGTCTTTTCCACCTACTTTTTCATTAATTCATGCAAAACTGTCAACACACCAATGGACTGCTGTGCTTGATTTCAGAGAGGTCTGAAGGAGGGAGGAAAACATTATGGCAAATATGTTATTGAAGACGGGAATAGCTCTAGTGAGTTTCACACAAAGGCATTTTAAGATTAAAATAATGAATCCTCAGGATGAATGAAAATGCCTGGATGACACAGCAGTGGCAGGCACAGAAACAAGACTGTTATTGTCTTGTTGGTATGTGCTCTGTCAGAGTTCACCCTTTTCTCTCTAATGTGAAAGATGAGGGCTTCCTTATTATCTATTCTCAACCAATCAAACATCACCAAGCAATCATAGTGGAAGTTCTGTGGCATATAACCATCCAGCCTTCAGGTTGAGAAAGACCCTTCTATCCCACTGGGGCAACCTTTTGAATTTGAACTGCAGGTTACCTGATGCTGAAGCTGTGTCTAGAGCCTTGACAACACCTCATTCTTATCCATGTATCCCTTCACTTCTCAGACATATACCCCACTCGACACACTTGAAGGAAGGCTTAGTGGATGGCCTTGCAAACTGATGTCTCTTGTGCCTCCACCAGATTCTTCCTGTCCTCAAAGATGAGCCCCTCTTCAGAACTTAGCCATTTACTGAAGGCAACTACTCTGGACAGCAGCTGCACTGCACATTTGCCAGCAAGGCTGCGATGCCCAGAAGGGCGGCTGAAGGTGCACACTGATGTCAGTGAGAGATAAAATACCTTAAACACCACAGTTTTCATTGTTTACATGCTTATTCTAACCAAATTAATAAAGGGATATCTACCAGTTTTGTTATTAATAGTTGTGGTGGGCCTTTTTTTTTTTTTTGAGAAGCCTGTGTGTCTGTTTTCTTCAATAAAAAAGAGCAAAATCCAAAGTTTCAGCAATGTGAAAAAGACAAACAAATACTGTTTCTTTGTTTCATGATAAAGGGACAAAAAAACCCTGAATGACTGATTAAGAGAAAGCTCTGGTGAAATAAGGGAACAACAAGTATCCACCACATATTGAAGTCCTTTCCCTCAGGATCAGCCTTCATTAATTAGCCTGCTTGAACAACCATTTTGGGAACAAATTTAGGGGGTGGCCTAGCCTTACCTAAAAATCTGAAAGTTACTTAGATATCTTCCCTTAATCTTGCTTTAAGTTCCTCACCTCTATAGAAGTTCTTGTTAAGACACAGGTAACTGGCTCTATGTAGTTTGGTCTTTGTTTCTGTCACATACACGACAAACCTTGCGGGAAGGCAGTTTTACCTCACTGATAGTTGGTTCTTAAGAGCTCAGGATTGAGGTGGTTTTCCATTTTTGAACAAACATGTGAACAATTAATTAGAAGTTGTAATATGTTTTATTTCCTACCTGGGGTCTGTTTGTGCAGTGGATTCGTTGTCTAGCTGATGTTCCAGTATGGCACCTGAATATGGGAATTGGGTTGCACTGGCTCTGTAGCAGCCTGATGGGACAGAAAAGACAGCCACAGCAGGCAGGTAGACAGCAGCAATCCCATGTTTATTCCATGTTTATCCCATACATACCCAGACTGCAGGAGAGATGCTTATATTGAAGCCACTGTATGATCTTCTTTCATAGCCTGCATATTCCATTGTGTAACTAAACCAAATGCAAAATGATAGGCTCAAATTTAGAAGTTAGTCTGTTACATTAGTTAAAAATTCCTGTTCATTTTGGAAGCTTTCGAACTTACTCAGTGCTGTGTGAAAAGCACCCAGCATGAAGCAAACCCAAGCCAGACCTGCCCAGTTTCACAAAAGGTTTTATTCAAGTTTGACTCTTCTACAACATTTCTAAAATTTTAGCTGCACCTCTTCTAATTAGCAATATCTCACTCCAAGGGAGTAATTGTTTTTTTCTGTTAATAATTCTTTTCAAACACCGTATCATTTTTCTTGGTTTTACGACATGAGCAGGGCCTCCACCCACATTGCTGTTCATTGCTGGCTAAACAGATCTTCACACCCAAATGAGCTTTTGAGTCAAACCATCCCAACTCACACCACAACTTCAGGAAAGCCCTGCTCATCTTGATGATCTGGAAGGGAGGAACTTGAATGGTTTTAGGAGCACTGAATGCACAGAGGTGAAGCAGAGAAGGAAAAAAATCCATCATCATATTGAGTAATTCTGGTTGCAGAGAGGCAAAAGGGATTAATTTAGAATGTGTAGTTCCCTCAAAGGAAGGTACACTAACAGAGTACTGAAACAGGAGAATTGGAGCTTAAAACTAAGAACAATTCCTCATTCATAAATACAGTGCTAAATAAAACCACTAAATAAGGCATTGATATGCTCACCAACGTTTGATGGCCTTCACATGGGCAGGGCATGGTTTATTCCTTTTTTTTTATCCAGTGATTTAGTTTATGTTTTTATTAAATAATATTAGTATTTTTAATATTACTAGTGGAGAATGGATGGGTTTTCTTTTATCATGTTAGACATTCTTTTGATAGAAAAGTCATTTCCTGATGAAACTATAGTTAATGCCTGACCATTTGCTGATTTTTAAAACTCTTGCAAGGCAGTTAAATGCTGAATAACTAATAGCTGCACAGTATGGCAATTTTTGTAACTTTATCTTTTCATTTCTGTTTTCTCCATTTACAGTTTGAGTTTGTAAAGCATGTTGGGACCTTCAGTCTGAGTGGGACTGCAAGTTTATCACTGTTGTGTAAATCCAATTCACAGCAACATTTAATGACCACCACTTTGAATTAAATCTGGGTGAAATGCAGTATATTTCACAACTTAGCTGTATTTTCAAAACCATGTACAATAGAAAAAAAATTAGAATCATATATTTCTGCCAACCAGACAATGCAATGCTGGGCAAATATACATAAGATCCACACAGGGGGAATGCAGCAAATGTCAGAGGCTGAAAGTAGAGAACCCACTACCTTACCAGTTTCCACTCCTTTCCATAACCATAATGCAAGTACATGAAGACATTTGAGGCGGTTTCTTAGCTCTATAACTTCAGCATCTAGAGCAAATACCAAAGATGGGCACTAACTATGGATCTATTCCAGAGGCCTGAAATGCAGATCAGAAAAAAAATATTAGCTTTTAAAAGTGTCAAGAGTTCACATACAATGTGTTAATTAATATAATTAAAGCTTAAGCATTTATTTCTGCATCTTATTTCTTCTAGCTAGGTATGATTATTTGTATTAGCTATTAAAATTAAAAACAAATAAAAATTATTAAAATATAACAATGATACTTGTCAAGAACCTGTGTATCTAAAGGAGACAACTTGCTTTTTCTTCTCAGATTTTACAAACAAAAATTCTTTCTAATATCATAGAAGGAAAACAAACCCCATCTGTACCTTTCATACTTTTTTAACATAACCGTGCTGCTGCAAGACAGAGGAACATCAGTGCTACTAGAGCTTGTGAAATTTTTGTTATTGCCTATCTTTTTAAAGTGAAAATTATACATATAATAGAAATATGTTTTATCTCTTAATTAAGATTAAAAAAAAACCAGGCTGCATTTTTAAATGAAATGTGCTTTACACAGCTGGGCACTGAATCCAATTTACGTTGTTCTTAGGCAAAGCTAAACAACTGTGAAGTTGCTCAGCAAAGACTGATTATAGAAAGAGTATCTGGGCATACACTGGAACAAATCCCAGGCATTTCTGTTCCCCTTTTAGCTTGCATCTGCATTTAGTTGCTTTAAACTGTGATGCCTTTATGATGGTGTCATGATTCTCTATTCCTCCTAGAGGACTTTGTGCAATGTCATTCATATTTCAATAGCATATTTTATCAACACAACATCACCACAATAATTACAGAAGGACTTACTACTTAAAAGAGAGTCTTGTGTAGGATGAAAGCAACATTATCAGTGATATTGCCAATAATACCTGCACTCTAATATTCTGTAGATATCAAATAGATGAGCAAATCTTGCAGTGCAGAGTTCAACCCTTCCTGTCTGTGATCAGGATTTAAACCTTAAGCCAAACAAAGTTGTGAGTTGTGAGGTGGTTTTAATTTCATCCTGTGGTCAGCAGTTGGCTCTATGGTCAGTAATTACCCAAGTCTATCAGAGATATTTTGAGACAGCCTCTTAAATGAATCTGGGCCCTTTCAAATTCATAATGAAGTCTTAATCCAAAGAGGTTTCATAGACAGCAGATACTGATCTTAACACAACTGATTTAAAAAAAAAAAAAGGCACTTCAGTCTCAAAAGTGAAGTTCCCTGCAAAGCTTCAAACAGTGCTGCAGTGATGGATCAGGAAGTTATTAACCAGGCACACTAGTATGGTTTAGCAAGTTGAACTTGGCAGCTACTATCATATATAATTTCCTTTATTTTGAGCATAACGTACAAAGGGAAACTTTGAAGAGAAATCTGGATAGAGGACGAGCCTAAGTGCAATGCAATACTTGAGCAAACAAAATGTAATTCTACACCCGCAGTCCGGATATGTTTGGTATATTGTCTTATGGAACAACTGAGGAGACTTTGCTGGAGCATTGAGAAATCAGATACTGTTTCCCACTCATGTATACATTTTGCTGAGTGGTGATAAAATATCCCTCCAGTAAGAGCAATTTAATTACGTTCCTAAGCACGCTTGCAGGTATGTGTCATGGGACGCAGACTGTGAGACAGATATGGCAGTAGGTGATAATTCAAAGTTTAAATCACAAAAATCTAGATTGCAAAGGCAAAAGTCTTTCAGAGACTTTTCACATTAGTAAGCTAGCAAATTAATATGCTGACTGGGACTTGCTTCTGACAGGTCCAGCTCATTACATTCAGATACCACTGGCACGACTGAGTCTACTGGGAGTCTAGAAGTCTCTGAGAACCTTCAGAGTGACATTTGGGATAACAGGGGCGAATTTCGGCTAGGTCTTTCATAATGCCCATTTGCTGCTCTATATTTTTGGCTCCAAGTGCATGCCAAGATCAAATTCCCAGACTTTCTCAGTGCCCGAGCAAATATTGTTAGACCCAGATTTGGAAGGCTCATAGAACACAGACACAGCATGTTACTGTACACGTCTGCTGTCACACAACTGCGGTCAGACAGCGGGTCATGAACCAAGGGTGCCGTGGGGAGCCTTGCACAGCTTGGAACCGGCCTGTGCCATGAGCAGCAAGGATGCATCACGTGGATGACATGTCACAAGATAGTCACAAAGGATAACTTTATCCCGGGAAGGATTACTTCCTGTGAATCTTCCAGCAAGCTTGGGAGACAAAGGTTCCTCCAGGCAGAGATTTAGTGATCGGGTCAGACTCCTGGCTTTGAGCAGCCCTTTAAAAGCCGACAAGGCTGAGGTTGGCTCAGTTAATAAAAACTAGTCTACAATTTGCATGTTAAATCACTCTCTCCCTCCCCTCCCTGCTTGAAGCTGATGGGACCCATGTTATTTTAACTGATAGATGATAGATAAAATTGCAATGGAGCAGAGCACACAGGAGCTATGACAGGCTCCTATTGCAGTGCAGTTTCTGAAAACAAGGCTAAAAGTCATGCTTGTCTCAAGACAGGGTCTAAGGGCATGGACATCACTACTCACTCCTACCTCACTAGTACCTTTTTGGAAGGACATTTATCCAAGAAGATGTTCAAATGTCTGAAATGCCATCTAAGTCTCATTACCTTTCAGGAAACAGATACTACTGTCTTCTTTTATGAAGAGCACCAATTTGTCATCTTAAACATCCAGAAACAGTACCTTCTGTCAAAGATGGATCTTCAGTCAGCTACACAGGCTTTCTTTTTTCATAGAATTTATGCTTCACTCTGCTCTTCAGAACACAGACTTTGGAAATATAAAGGTAATAGAATAGAAGATTATTGTTGTAAGAAAAACAAAAGAAAGTGAATTCTACCCTAGAGACTACTTTATGGTCTTCTAACAGGACCTTCATTGCCCACGTCAGGATCAGGAGAGGAAGCGCAAAACTTTTAAAGGTTTGTTGTTTGGTTTCTTTTGGTTTGGGGTTGTTTTTTGTTTTATTTTTTTTTAATTTTCTACTTTCCCTTTCTGACAGGTTTGGTTCATCTTCTTAAAATTATTTGTCTGGCTTAGTGCCTTAAAACACAAAGTGGGATTTACAACACTTCATTAACTTAAATTGAAGTCCCAGGAAGTAAAAGAAAGGGGGAAAAGCAAACAAACAAAAAGCCCTCAAAAGAAAAAAAATAATATTCACAGGATGGTGCTTAATGATGAGGATATCCCTATATAGGTTTCCAGCCCATACCTCTTAGATATCACTATATAGAGACTGAAATATAGATAATATTGGAGACCCATAACAGCTGTGATGGTATCTGGGGTCTTTATTTCCTTTCAAATGTAAAATGTAAAAAGGAAACTCTGTGAAAATAAAAATGAACAGATAGTGATCCAGGCTATAAAGCAGCACTATTTTCAGAAAATACTGAAGTATCATTACATCATCATCAACAACAACAACAACAAAAAAACAAAACCAAAACCACAAAACAGGACCAAACAAACCCAGGAAAAAAAACCCAAATCAACCCCAAACAACAACCAAAAAACCCCCAACCAAAAAAACCCCAATATACCCAAACTCAACCAACCAAAACAACAACAACCAACCAAACAATCCCCTCCCCAAAAAGCTCTGTCTTGAATGGTGGGAGAATTTGCGCTCACTTAACCACCAAACTGGAATTTATTGTCAGAGTGAAACTTGCATTTTAATATAAAAAACCCTCACCAAAACAAAAACCCCAACCCAAAAGTCCCACAGAAACCCCAGCCGTGTGTCTAATGCCAGCATTAAGGTTGGCAACACAAGGTCATGCTCAGCCCACTTTAAAACAAGAAAGGCTACCTAAAAGATTTTAGAGGACAAGATCACTTCAGTTGAAATACTGATCAGGGTGCAGAGGGATGGTAAAACAGTCCTATGTGGCCTCTTTTCTTTTTTGAGCTGTTAGTAACACGTCCTCATTAAATTTTCAGAAGGCTCTGAATATGTTTTCCTCTCTTATTCCAATAACATCCAGAATTTGTGTGTACATGAGAGATAGAGAGAGAGAGCACTTTTCCTCCAAAGACATGAAAATCCATTCAGGATATAAAAATAGTTCTTACATCACAGCACATCATGAAATATTTCTGAGTTTTCTTATTATGCTGGACTGCAGTAGCACAAAGGAAAAACAAGACTTGGCTGCATCCTACATATGTGGTCACAGGTACAGTTCTTGCATACACATTTCTACTCTTGGGCAATGTCTGCAAAAGAATATTCAAAGTTAAGATAAATCAACTGTAGGTATGAAGTCAATTACTCTCTTTCAGAACAAGCCTTTAGATTATATAATTATAGCTGAACAAACCCATCCATTTGTCCTGTGCTTTTCATGAAGAAAAGGTTTCTTAGCATGATATTTGGAACATACCTCCCCAACAGATATTTATCATCAGGTTATTTATAAATACTATTTATTAAAGCAAGTGAAGGAATTTTCATATGGTATCTAAATTTTTTTCCCCCTTAAATTAAGATAGAAGTTATGATTCTGAAAATGTTTGGCACAGAGGAAGAACTATCTTATTCCGGACAAATACATCCATTAAGATAAAAATTACTTTAAAAAAGTGCTGCATCTTCTATTCATCAAGACACAGACTGCAGCTGCAAATTATGTATGATCTGTCTACTTTTAAAATCTGTTATCATTCACTGATAATGAATAATTAAAATAGATTGGCATTCAAATGGAATATTGTAGCGTTATTTGTCTTTCATGTTTGATAAGTAACTGACTAAAAATATGCATATACAAATTCATGTTAAGGTAATAGTAAAAATGAGGTGACACACAACAGTGATAGAAAATTCTATCACTTTGGACCTTGACACTAATTATTTTTAGAATCAGTTTTGGAAATGAAATGATGGGTAGAAGTGAGAGGAAAGATATTGCTCCTGGCTATTTAAAATAAAACAAGCTTTTCAGACACATGGCCACTGTTGCCATTAAGCCTCTTAATATTTTATGTAAAACAGATGCTTTTTCAGATCCAGTCTGGCATAAAACAAAAATCATAGAGGCCATTCAATTTTTAACATATTTTTTCAATCTTTAGTTCCTTGTCTAGCAAATACATACACACAACATCAGTGTGTGGGCAGGCTTGCTGAACTGCATGCTTGACTGATCAGGGCAAAAATATTTACACCCCTATAGATAGACAGATAGATGTATATACACACGTATATACATGTATATATGTATGTCTTGAGAGATTATATATGGAAACTCAATCCGGCCGCAATTTCAGTAAGCATAAACTGGGTCCTCAGTGGAAATGGAGCAGCAAGGATAGCTAGGCTTCCACAAAACCAAACAAACCACACTGATGGTTTGCATTATCCATATTTTTGATTTTAAACCCAGTTTCTTTAGGATGAATGAGCTAATGAAGCCATGACTCATGATCAGGTTTCGTTATGCTGTATCTTTCACATTATTAAGGCTTGCTTTCACAATGGGTGCTATTTGGTTACTTATTCATTGGTATAACTTTCATTAATGTTTCTGAGTATTTGAGGATGCTAATAGATTTAGAATTTTATTGCTGCTTCAAGATGATGAAGTTGGACTGTTGTTTCCTTCTGAATTTGAACAGAATTATCCTGCTAAGTTACTAAGCTCTATGTCAGTTTATATGCATTTTAAGTTCACTAGTTCCTTTAATGTTTCCTGTAAGGGGAAATTCAAGTTGAATGCTGACTATGAAAATTTAATTTCTGGGAAGTCCTCAAAGACTATTCTGAGGTTCATTTCTCAGATTAAGAAAGAATATTTTAATTAAATGCTTTTCCTATTTCTACGAATTGTAACAACTCTATATGTCACTAGGGGATCTTCCTGGAAACAACAAGAAAATGATTTTTAAACAGTTTACCATTAATATTTAAACTTACAATATAGAAGGGAGTGACTCTTAATTGTAGAAATCATGTAAAATTATGGTGTTTGTGATTATTCCCAGAGAGAGTGAAAAAGTGTTGAAATCAAAAGCAAGTAAGCACAGAATAATTACCAGTGTTAGGAAAGTGGTGGTTATTTCTGGTATATTTTAGACAGATTAAATACATACAATTATAATGTAGCTAGAGATCTATGCTGAAATCAAGACTCCATCAAAGTGCTCAGGCTTACTGAATTTACTTAAGCCTTTTCTCTTCTAGACAGGCATGCAGTGAATAAGAAAATAAACACTTAATACGAGAATTAAGCAAGTATAAAATTGATTTTTCTGGGCAGAGCCAACATCACTATCCTTAAACTGAAACATCTTCTGAAGTTTTACATATAATTGGGAACTTAGAATATTGGGAAGCATAAGAAAAAAACCAAAACCTTGACAAAAGAACTGAAAAAAGGGAGAGGAACTATGAACCAAATTTACATATTTAGTGAAGTAATGTGGATACTTCACACTTTTACATCATTGTTTCTTCTATTCTAAAGATGGTACAGATTTTTCAGGTAGAAGCTGTCTCTTGCAATATAATTTTTTGACAACCACTTAGAAATAGTTAAGGGTCAGTAAAGTAGAACATATATACTGAATAGAATAAGTAGCATGAGAAGAAACAATGGTTTTGACCTGCATATACTGTAATCTTAAACTAATGGAGATAAAGCCAACCACTGCTCGTATAACCTCTCAGCACTTTATGGAAATACATCCTATGGATTTCAGCAAGACTTATGTCAGAGAACCAAAATTGTGCAGATTGGAAAAGTCCCCACAAGATCACCCAGTCCAATCATCATCTTCTGAAACTAGCTTTCCACTTCTATTTCTTCTGTTATTCCTCAAATTCTAATCTACACTTACAAAATATCATTTCTTGAGAAGTTTCAGAAACTTTCCAAACTCCTAACTTTCCAATTTTGGCACCTCCAAGGGAGAAGGTGATCTGGTAAAGGTTTTCTGAATTTCATTAGTGTTTCTCAATTAAGCATTTGATAGTTTTAATTAAGCCAGTAAAAGTTTCATTCATCTGTCCCATGGTCCATTTTTTCCCCTCTTGCCCCCAGTAAGCAGCATAGAATTATTAAAACACGTGTTTTTAATGGTGAGCAAAGCTATCCTATAATTACTAGTACACCAACTGAACAACTGCACAAAATATGGCAGTCAAGGAGCAAATTCACTGCTGCATGTGAATCTTAGATTATAATTTAAACTGTTGAGCCTTGTCTAAATAAAGCTCTAATTTTACTTTTCCTTAGACAGCCGTGACATGGGTATAAGGCCTGAAAGCTGTGTATTTTGAGAAATAAAGTCAACTTCTAACCTCTACACAGTTTTGTTGCCATCTTTCAAATGAAAAAAACATTATTCATTATTGCTTTCAAGGAGAGTAGGTTTTAACAGCAGTATAAACTGTTACTCTAATATTATTTACTGGCATCACACATAAGGAGCAAAAATTTTGAGTTATATTCTTGTGCTTAGTTAGACAATCACAGAATGCATTAAGAGAGTACTTGGCACAAGATATCTAAAATGAGATAATATGTTTTAGATATTAATATATTTTTATTAGTTATCACATTTTTTCTCAAATTAACAGTTAAAAGAGTTTTGAAATTGAAATTATTTTTGCGCAGCTCAGGAAATTACATCACCTCCATGGAAATGTTAATTCCAGGTTTCCATTGTTCCTCTTCTTATACTGGAGGCAGTGGAAGGGGTGGGGATGGGCAGAAGGGGGGAAGGAGAGGAAGCTGTCAATGAGAAAAGGCAATTAATACAAAATGGGGTTTAGTTGAAATCTAATTTTCACCAGAAAGACCATTCTTCTGCTGATCAAACAATCAAATCTGGTTGCTAAGAAAATAGCACAAAATTTACACAACTATCAAAAGAGAATGAAGACTAAGCTAATTATTATAAATCAACTATACAGTGCCAAGAAGTTTCCAATCATTTAGGAGCAGTTCTTACTCACACTTTGGGGTTGGCATGTCCCAGCTGTAATTTACCACTGAAATGATATACAGATGTCAGTAATTCCAGGATTAGGCACAGTCCCTGAACAAGTACAAGAGGGAATACAATTTATTATTTCACTTGATAGCTAAAGTTAGAAATATTTAAGAAAAAGATCTATCTACACCAGCAGTTATAGCTTTCTTAAATTAGGAATATTCCCTGTGGTTGGACCATCCCTAGGAAACTCAGTAATTGCTCACCTTAGATGACTATTATCCTGTGGCTGATGGAAAACCAGTGGGCAACCGAATTCAACAAAATTGTAACAGCAATCAAGAAAACCCACTAGTTGGGGTGATAACTATAGAATATGTGTGTCCTTCGACCTCACAAAGCCCCCACTGTTGGTCAATAAATCATATATATTTCATAACAAAATTTCCTTAGTAAGAAAGTACCCGCATGATGGCATTTCCCAAGTGACTAGACAAAATGGAATCAAGGATGGGAAGGATGGGAAATGGGACTATGATACGATTTTGATTTCAAAATCTCTGTGGAATGAACAATAATAAACATGTTCTTCCCCCTTGTAGAATAAGGAAAATTACATTGGTAATGACTGTATTTGATTAGGAAATGATCTAGAATACCAGAACTCTTTTGAGAATTTGTTTCAATCAAATAGATGATAGATAACCTAAGAAATGACAGCAAAAGGCAGCAATATTATTATGTAATTAAACTCCTTTCAGCAAATATATCTAAGCCCGGAAGAAGTCATTAGGCCTCTTGCTCTAGTGCAGTCAAAGAATTAGGATAAATTCTTCATTTAGTAGTAACAGTACTACAAAATTATTGAAGGGAAATTATACTTCAAATATATATATGAGTGTGTATCTATACATATGAATGGCTTACTTCTTAACAACCCTTGTGAGATAACTGAGTGTACTGAAGGTGAGTTATATGATGTGGAAAGTGGAAAAGGAAGCAGGGAGCATCATGGTTTTTGTTCTCAGACACTCTTGTTTTATGATCTAATATTCCTGCTGGCTGAGAACCCATGGGGTTGTTTTTTCTTGGCTTCTCTTTAAAATGATCTTACAGCCATATATTTCCTTCAGCTTTCATGTAGCGCTGAAATACTCATTTCAACAGGTGAGACACATTCCAGCTCGCAGGTGTCCCGAGACACATCCCAGCACTGCTGGCTGTGAAGGCCATAATTATATCTGGGACACACATGAGGGGCAAAGGCCAGAGGTAGTTTTACAATGTCTGAAAGAAAAATACGTGTGAAAAGTGACTTTACATAGCTCTATGAGATGATATTTCATCTCTCAGCGGCACAGGCTAGATGCGTCACTGCTATATAATAGACTTTAAAAAAAAAATAGAAACAGTGGACCCAACAATGACACAAAGAAAAAGTGGAGAGCAAAACAGGGGAACAATTCTTCTTCCAAAAGGAAAGAGCATCAAAGGCACAGGGGAGGAGGAGACTGAGCAGTGCAGCACAGGGAGGAGAGAAGCTGCAGCAGCAGGCTCTGGGGGGAATGAGACCACAGGAACGTTGAGACCCGTTACTAGAAAGTTCCTCTGTGAACTTCAAGAATAAGCAATTGCCGTTGGGAGATGTTATTTCTCTTATAATTTCCTTCTAGAAACTATATTCAAATCCACATGAGCAGACAAAGACGTGTTTTTTTGAGCTTTCTGTCCAGACATATTATTATATTTTGTGTATTTGGACAAGAGCTTGCCAAATATACATAATTTTCTAATCCGGAGTTTCATTTCAAGCAGAACTTAATTACATTTAAAATTTGTTGTAACCAGTTTGAAATTGAAACTCCCATAAGCTGTGTTTTTCATAACAACCTTTGTTATTTGGATTTGAAGAGGAGCAGCTAAAAGACTGATTTCCTCAGGAAAAAGTTGCCACGTTGCACTGCTGCCAGTTGCTGAACAGACTGCACCTGCTTCTGATACCCACTGAGTTTTGGCCATCGACAAAGTAAACAGGCAACTGGGCTGATTCAATGGAGCAGTTCCCGTGCCTGTAAAATCTTACCAGGCTGCAGTTCATCTCAGCAACCCTCCTCCTCTCCCCGCTCCCCCCCTCAGCAATCAAATCCCCATGATTTTAGCTTTCTGCAATGAGTCCAGTGCAAATACTCACAAATACCTAATCACTGGAATTGCACAGCTCTGGTGCCTGTAGCAGCTCACTTCTGTCATTATTCAGCAGGAAGATCCGTGGGTTTTTTGTAGTTTTGATAATAAATGCTCAGCCCTGAGGAAAGGCAGCTGCACACTGGCGCTCACACCCTGCCTCAGTCCATCTCCTTGCTGGTGTTAACACACTGGATCATGGTGCAAAGTGAAGTTGCCTCATTAGCATCCCTTGACTGAAAAAGGATAAAACTTAAAATGAACCCATCTGTTTTCAGTACTGCTTTGTTTATACTCTCTAATGCTGGGTTTTGGCAAGCCCAGGCACTATTTATTCATCACTGTTGTCAGTTATCCATTCATCCAGCCTCAGAATTTTGAATAGGAGTGTTCACTTACTCAGGCAAATTTTTCTCTGCATATTTGTTTGTCTTTTGGGATACAAGTGCCAAATATTTATTTGAAAGTGAAATCCTGAAGAGCAGTCATGTGAAAGAGAAAGGACTGGGAGGAAAGTGAATAAGGTATGTTTAATGGCACTCAAACTGTAGTTTCTGTCAGCAGATTCCACTTTCATTCTGTATAATGAGCTTTCTTCACTGTACTGGAAAAAAGGCAAGACATCTTGGCACCTGTTTTCAATTTGCATATTTGGCATTGTATTTTTTTTTTTACATATCATAGAATTATAGAGTATTTTGGGTTGAAAGGGACCTTAAAGTTCATCTAGTTCCAACCCCCTGCAATAGACAGGAACACCTTCCACGAGACCAGGTTGTTTAGAGCTCCATCCAACCTGGCTTTGAACAGTTTCAGGGATAGGAATATGAAAACCTGTCCTATGATCTGCAGAAAGCAATCCCTTTGAGACCAAAAATAAAGAAGGAGAGAATTAAAAGGTGAATAGATACTCCTAATATAGTGATGAGCACTTGCTGAGAAAAAGATTTCCAGAGGTTACAGAGAAATGATTGTGCCCATTCAGTGCCTTCTCAGTTAGGGTGCAGATGGCAGTTTCAGTCATAGTCATCACCATCAGTGTGTGCACTGACAGAAAACATGGCTTAGCTGTCTAATTTAAAGGGTCTAAACAGATAATGGGATTGCTGAAATGACAGCTAAAAGTTCTTTATTCAGCAAGTGCATGATGAACTCCCTTCTTTGCCCAGAAAATCCTCATAATACAAAGGTCGGGAGGGACAAAGTGCTTATGGGATGCTGTTTGAAGTTTCATGTGTCCTAAACAGTTGCTTATTTAGATACACATGACACTTCAGCTGGAAGAAATTTACCTACTGCTGTGAATATTTGAATAACTGTAGCCCAAAATTTCACCAGAGCTGTAGTCCACAGTTCTTTAATTTCTTCCCACCATTAACCCCGCTTAAAACTGAATCTCTGGTCATGGCAGTAAACCCACTGTTCTTATATGTAATGTAGTTAGGCAAGAATCACTCAGGGGGAATATAATGAGTAATAAGTTATATCATACTCAGCAGATGAAATATTGTATGCATGATAGTTTATGACATTGTGCACTGGAAGATTTTGACTGGCTAAAAAGAACGCTCATTTTTAAATAAGCTTTAATTTATGTAACCTTTGTTCAGATCAGAGATAATTTCAATGCATTTATGAAACTACTTAGTGCTGATGTAGTTTCACAGATACAGAAACAGAGTGTTTTATTATGCCTTGCTCAATAGATGTAGCTGGATCATCTAGTGTCTAACCAAGACAACAAATGCATTCATGTTTGAAAAATCACAAGAAATGGAAGTTATTTATTGCAGAGGTGAGGTATTGTGAATAGAAATCAACTGGAAAGTAACAGGATAAGGGTTAGAATGAGTGAATTTAAGTAAACAAAATAGCACAGTGGTAATCTTTCACTTGTAGAAGGCTGCAGATAAACATTATATAATAAAACTATTTTTCATATTATTCAAATGAAAAGTTGCAGAATCAAAAAAAAAATTAGAGAATGGTAAGTAAAAAACCACATCTACATAAGAAACTCCAGCTGTTTTATCTGTTGTAATTTAATTTTGGGGAAGTATTTTCAATGCCATCACAGCACTTCAGAGATCAAAAACATGTTACTGGAGTTGTTGGAATCCTCATCCTCATGAAGCTACGCCAGAAGCCACGGCAAGAAGAAATTTGCATTACATTTGTGCTAACTTTGGGTTCTTTTTCAACTTTACAGTATTTGTATCAGTAAGTCTTGTCTATTTTATGGGAAAATCCCTTTCCCAACTTCCCATCAGATAAATAGACAAGGACGGTGGGGAAAAATAAAGAATTGATTTTGATCATATTTGAAGCATTTGAAAAAGATTAGTCCTTCTGATAGATGGGAAAAGTTTTCCTCCTTGCTGGATAGATTCCAATTCTCCCACTTATCCTGTGATAATTTCTACTCTTGTCTTTAGAAAGTAAGTTACATAACAAAACGAACAAACAAAAAAATCACTTCCCCTAAGCTCCCTCAAGCCTTTTCTCAAAGTAAAATTTTTGACTTATTCAACTTGGAGTTCTAGAGGGCTACTTGCTTCCATATTACATTGCACCTGTTTTCAAAGTAGCATCTCTCTATAGCTATAGAGTTCTAGCTGTGTAGAACAATAATGCAATATTAAAGATTGAAAGATAAAGAACTCAGACAAAAATGAGAAAAGTTAAAAAAAACCCTAAACCAAAGAAAACATAATGCTGCTCCTCAGATTTTGTCTAAGCCAGTGGAGAGGCCTGACATATTTCACTGTAAACCTTAGGAATTATAAACATGGAGAGAATAGTCTCTCTGGCCTGAGACACTAGTCAGAATTTACAGCTTTGATTCTCCCTTTATATGAAAGGGAGAATTTGAGGGTTACAACACTCTTGTGAACATTCACTCAACTTCCCCCCTGGCTTTCTCCTTTCAACACAGACTTAGCAGGTGAGCAGGGCTCTTTGTTTGCAGGAGCGCAGCCCTTACAGCTCTGGACTAATGCATTTGGCAGTCAATCCACTCCCTCAGCATCTTTTTGTTCCACTAAGGGCACTTGATCATCTCTCCAACTGAGTTAGTAGATGTACTTTGCCCATGAGTTGGCTTTAATGCAAATTTCCGTTCTCTTTGCATCTGGTTTTCCTGTCACCAACCTCTTCTCCCTGCAGTATAGCATTGCTGCATGTAGGCAGTCTGGCTAGGTGCAGGTACTGTTCTTTTAACAGGCATTTGAGACATCTATATTAGTACAGTGGTACGCAGTAAAATATGCAATATTTTATGCAAATATATGCAATAGATGGGTTTAGGGCTTAGCAGTATTTTACTAACAAGCACATTCATGAAGTTTAATCTTATACTGTTAAACTAATAAAAAAAGCCATTTAAAATTGAGTCAACAAAGAGCTACATTGAACAATTAGACTTAAAAAATTACTTGGCTTTCCCATTCACTATCCCTTTAAAGCACCAAATTTCACATTGGAAAAGGTAGCCCTTTGTGTTCACTAGGTCTGTGCAATTGTGGAGAATTTCAAACATTTAGATTCTCAGTCATTAATAGATAGCATAGCTGGAACATAACATAAGATTTAAAGCTAATAAATAGTCGCCTTTTTTGTGCAAATGGTTGTAGCGTGAGCACAGTACCTGGAAATCAGGAATCTGATTTAGCTTCTCTCTGTAGTCTCAGTACTTCATACGTGGTCTGCCCCATTTTCCTACCTGCCAGGCAAAGATATTTTCACTCAGTGCACAGGAGATTGAGAAGAGGTGTCATCTCATATTTCAGTGTCTTTGGAGATATCTGTGGCCTTCTTATTCACATCTCTCTGTCCATGGAGAACTTGGAGTCAGTCTTCATGCCTTGAAGGGACATTGATATTAAGGATTACAATTTTTTTATTCAACTGAACATCATCAAACCCCATAGCAAATCCTTTCATTGCTTAGAAACAGGGGAGTTCTGATGTTTGAAGCTCTGCCTGTTTTACTTAAATCCCAATTAGACATTTTGTGGGTCAGACACAGCTCTTTTTGAGAGGGAGAACACCCACACTTCTCTTTCAATCCCTTAGAAACATTAAGGGAAACCTAATTCCTGGTTGCAACACTTCTCAAATGTAAATTACATTTCAGGTCTTACTGACTCCCACCTCCAGTGCCCTGAGACTTCTCTTCACAGCCACTGCCTTTCTTAACTCATTTTATTAAGTCATTCAAATTTAAAACCAAGGAAAAAAGTGGTTTCTGTACCTTGGATTCTGACACTTGTTTCTGGCACAGATGAAGGGAAATTCCGCCTTTAAAATTACATCTGTAGACAACCTTATAAAGGAGCTCTGGCTCTTTCCTCTTGCCAATAGAAGTATCATTTTGACTGTACACAAAAGAACCTGGAAGATCACTGTTTCAGACAGAGAGGTCAAGCAGGCCCTGCTTGCAAATATATCAATTTATTTTCAATGAAGGCAGTAGTGCACTGCAGTTTTACTAAGTTTCTGCATGTTAATATGCCTTCACCTTTACTTTCCCACATACTTTTTTTGCACTGTCAGATTATATTTCAGCACAGTTCCTAAAAAAAAAAATCACAGACACATCTCTGTAAGGCAATTTTTAAGTGGAATAGGATAAAGGGTTGAAAAGTTCTGTCAGAAAAGCTGTTTTCCTATCATACTCTGTTTCCAGCTCAGCTTCAAACCTCAGGAGATCCTGCTGGTGCAGAACAATTCAGAGCATATCCAAATAAGGGCTCTAGCAACTAGACAGGACTTAGGCACACTTTGGACATGAATTGCAGGATGGATGTTTTCACACTGTCTGCTGTAACCTTAAAGGTAGCAGGTCAAACACTCTCTATCAAGAAACTATTGCCAACCTTCAAACCCTCTCACTTGACCACTCTGTTTCTCTCTGAGCTCTCTATTTGCTCCTCTTATCAACATTAAAAGGGACTAAAAATGTATCCTTCCCTTATCAGCCTCTTGCCAGCACAGGCAATACTTATTCTCAAGGTACCCGTCCCTTTGAATCCTGTGCTGTACAAACTGACTCCCCAGGTGTAAGAAGCTAAGTAGTTTAACTCAAAGCTCTGCCTCTGTCCTCTGGAGCTGAGCTCCTTTGTAAGTCTAACCTGGAGTGATTTACCTGGACCAGGGACACCCAACCCCTGAGAGGGCAAAGCCCAGCAACTCCGACACCCTACCTTATAGAGTGGAAATAAACAGTCTGCATGTGATATTCTTACACATCCATTGCTTCTGGAGAAAGGGCTCCTGGAGATACTGTCCTCAAAGTGCCATTGGAACACAAAAACCCCCAATTAATTTGTTAATTCATTATGAAAAAAATACCTTAAAAAAATTCCCCATCACGCTGTGTCTTTTGCACCCTTTGCAACGTTGAAATTATCTTGTCCTTAAAGGCACACAAACTTCACAGGTTTTGCACAGTTATTCTAAATACAAATTTTGCTTCTCAGGTGCAGGATTTTAATTTGTGTAACCTGCTCCATCATCACTGGTCTACTCAGTTTTTTTTCAACTGATTTGATCTCCAGACTAAGTGCCAGTGACATTTTCATTTTTCACATGAGCTCAACCAGTTGTAGCTTTTCTCCAGATTATTTTCTTGTCAGCTCTATGTTCTGACCCTGTTTGATATGGCACTATATCTTGTTCCTCGTTCGTTAGGGGAAGCCCCATATTTGAACTAACTGTGTGTACAAAGCAAGGATGGTACAATACACATAATCCAAAGGTATTTAACATGCAGTAAGCTGCCCTAGTTTTGGGAGAATTGTCCTACTGTTCAGTAAGGCATTTTGTTTTCTTCCTCTATCATAAATTGGCCAAATATCCTACTCTTTGCCATTGTGTCTTACTTTTCTTTCCTTGGGGGAAAATAAGGAATATAAAGCATACAGGGAGTGTGCAAGTGATTTTTTCAAATGGCTGTGTAGTGTTCCTTCTGCATTTACCTTTTTTATTTTAGTTCTATCAACATTCATCTCAGCACTAGAAAATATAACATTAAGAACAGACTTTGCTTCAGTCATGCCTTGTATTTAAATAAACTGATCAAAGCACTTCATGGAAATTTACTTAGCCAACTTAAGCTCCAGACAAGTACTAAGCTTGAATTGTTACTGCAGCAAGACAGGATAAAGGATTTTCTTGTGGTCATATTGGTCACTCATGGAAACAAGAATCACAAATCAAAATAATTTTGCTGGTCCCTTTATTACCTCTATGTCATGATTTTTTGGTGTAGGGGCTAATGACACAGTTTACTATGATGTTCACTGGGGTTTTGTACATAAGTTTTAAGGGGAGATTTGTAACTAATACAGTAAAAAGAAAGTAACTAGGCCATATATGGGAAAAAAAATATTAGCTAATCACAGTTAACCACAAACATAGTTGATCCACCAGGAATGTTTTTCTTTTCCAAATTATGCACATATCAAGAAGTATTTGTATAAATGACTCAAATTACTAGTAGTTGTGATGAAAACAAGGTGTTGACAAAGTCAGCCTGACCATATGACAAGGGCTGAACATTTCCATAACCTCTCCCTGCACTCCATCTCTATTCCTTTAATTCTGGATCCCTAAAGTTTAGCTTTGGTTCCAAAAACAACCTTCTTTTTAAACACAGCCTCAAAGCAGATTTTAAAATCTAACAAGCCCTGGTTTTTTCTTTCAAAATGCCCAGAAAAAAAATGGCCCCAAATGACCCTTTATCTGGCCAAGACAGACCTTTCATCATGGCTTCAGCTTATACACAATCTTCCCTCACACTCTCTCCCACCAACTTATGGTCCTCACATGGGTTCTTCTTCTGCCCAAGAGACATATAGGTACCCCTCTTGCTGTTTAGTTGTCGATCATGTCTGAACTACTGTATGTGATAACACCTTCTATGCAGACAGAAGACAAGGCCTTTGTGTTGAATCTGCTAGATTGTGTAGTAAAATTAACACAAAAGTTTAGCCCCTGGTTATAGTGAGCAGCTTTCCTGACTGTATGAGTTTTAAATGTGACCCACTGAATTTAAAGGGTTTGAGTGAAGGTAAGAGCCAATTTGTTCTTTCTTGGTTGCAGTGTGAAAGAAAATTCCTTGTCTCTTTTCTCCTCTGTATCCGGATCATCAATTTTCATCATTCCTCTTTCAGTCTGAATTACAAGAGAGTTCTCTTGGCTGACTGTTATGGAGAAAAGGAGAACATGCACATGAAGACACACACATCTGATGTAGGAAACTCTAAAAACACATATGTGAGTTTGGAATTGTGGGTGCTGAAGCAAAGACCTTGATCATCACTTGCGGAAGCAATGACCTCTCCTCTCAGAATTTACTCTAGTGTCCCTTCACGTGACAAACATTGCTACAAACAGGGGAAGAAAGTACTCTAATGTATAATAACATGATTCAGGCAACAAAATGAACAATGTTTGCCCAGTTCTGGCACTAACCTCTGACAGAACCACGCTGCTGCAACTATAATAGTCTTCAATACATTATTTATGAAGACAAAGATATTGAAGACATTGAAACATTCAATAAACAAAGTAACAAAAAAGAATGAGAGATTAAAAAAAAAACCAGCTGGGAACATGTCCCACTTATAATTTCTTTGTGTATAAATTTACCAAGTGCCAACCTTAATTTTTCCCCCCAGCATTACTAAGGTAGCTCCAAGGCCTGAGAGAGGTGCTAGATACGTGCTGGTTTTAAAGATCATTTATTGTTCATTTCTTTCACACTCTTCTCATAGGTAACCAACTTTCTGACATGATTTCTAAGCACGCTGACTGAAGTACTTGCTGCTTTGAGACTTCTGTTGGGATACTTCATTAAAAGTATATCAACAAGCTACAGATTCTGATCAATGACCTACATTCTTTATCCCTAATAACTACTAAATTTTGCACATTTATTGTAAGAATAGAGTAGCCTGTTGCCTTTTACTTTGCTTTCCAGGGTCAGAGTAAAATTACATGCAGGAACATTCTTCCTAGCAGGATCTTTCCCTCAGCTGGCTTAATTGACTCGCATTGACATTAATTGCTGATAGCAACTCTTTCAGTGCAGCAGCTTGTTGAAGTGTTCATACCAACTCATTGAAATTCCTGTTTCTCAGCAGAGCTTTGTGCAGAAACTCAGCCCAAAGTTCAGAAAGTTGTACACATAGATGACAATCAAATATTCACTTATGAGTAATCAACCTATTTGCCTAAAAAATACTAAAATGTAAGTATACACAATTATGGGTAATTAGCCTTTAGCACTCACTATACTATCGGTGAACCCTATTAAGGACATAAAGCATGTGATCATATACAATTTAATATATTAGTGCCTTCCACAGCATGCATTTACAGAAAAGGACTACTGTAGTCAGCAACAAGGGAGCTCAAGGCCAGAGTTTTCATTCATGTCTACAGACCTAATTCAACCCAAGCCACCTCCAGCATGAGTTCAGCCTCCTGTTTCACAGACCCACCTCAGCTAGAAGCAATTGTGCCTGCCAAGTGAGTGATGAGAATCATCTGCAGCAAACACAGGTGGGGACAAGCTGTGACAGACAGCTATTGAACTGCTGTTCAGCCAAAAAGTATTCTCAAAAAAGATTACCTACATTTAAGAGTGCTTGGCACAAACAGGCACCTCCCAATTCTTCCAATGGTAAGTCAGAGAAGAAGCTTCACAAACAGCTTCACAGTGATACATCCCACAGAAACAACGTGTTTTCCCTGTATTGACTGGGAATCCCCAGTGGTTGTTACTCTGAAGTCAGGCAGTGGTACAGTGGGTGCTCCAGAGTTGCTGGGTGTATTAATAGACCCTATTGTATCCTGATACGTGGGGATTTCCCAGTGGATCCATCAGCCCCTGGTACTCCATACTCATGTTCTCTTGGATTCTCTCCAGATTCACCTCAGAGCCTTAGCTAGAAACTCTGAAATGGTTGCACACCTCATCTCCTGTGCTGCCTGTACACCTGGTAGAGGCACCACAGTATTATCACCAGGAAAGCATCTGTAGCAACACTGTCTCCCTGACACAGTACACCTAACTGCTGTTACACTCCCTTGCACCCAACCATACATTTATCTTGACAGCCACTATCAAAAAATGGGAAATTGCTGCACAAGAAGAGCCATTGTCATTCACAAAAGTGACAGCTCAGGCTTGCCAAGTGCTTTCAATCCCACTAGGTTTTGCTCTTTTTTTTTTCCCCACCCTGTTTTGTCAGTAATCCGAGAAATGACGTGAGTCATTCAGGCAGAGTGCAAAAATTGACCAGCACCTTGCAGTTTTGGCACCACTTTTGATAGAATTTATCTAGGAATGGATAACTGAAAAGAGCCAGGATAAACGTAGGTGGAAGTAGCTGCTTTTTCAGACAGACTCCCTTCCCAGTCTCACAGAAGACTTGCACGTTCACACTGCCAGACAGAAACCCAGCTGCAGGCTCTGCTCCCTTCCCACAGACGTAGGGGCACAACAAAGGTTCCTCCTTTAAAGCCCAGAATTGAGCAGTATAGACAATAACCACAAAACTAGCAGTTCTGTGGCAGCTGCTGTTTTTCCTTACACCTCCCAAACTTGTCTTGTTGCTCAGCTGTTAAGCTCCTGCTTCTCTGCTAGAAGCATTTTGATGATTGAACAGGAACACTGTAGCCGATCACTGACATCCCACTTATGCCATACCTGATCTCTGCTTCGTTTTGGGTTTGGCCAAGCTCCAGTTCAAGCTCTCCCATGGTCCTTAACAGACCTATGGCGTATGTGGCAGCATTAGGATTGTTCCCATTCTTTTTTCCCTAGTTTCATCTTTGCTGCTGGCTTTCTGTAATCCTGACAACTTCTTTGCTTCCTAGCAATGCCTCCTGCACAGCGTAGGTGCAGATAAGCTGCAGAGGTGTACTGTGTGGTCATTGCATATTACAAATTCAGAGGACCTCCTGAGGATGTCAGGGATTAATTTCTACTGCAGAATTTATCAGAAAGTACTGTTATAGATATATACACATCTCTTGCTATTTAAAGACTTTTAAACCAAAAGAAATATTTTAGGAGATTATTATCAAAAAGAAAAACATGTGTGTGATGAATCTATGCACACAGAGCCCTTGAAGAATAGGTGATTTCAGAGAGTGGGCCACTGTTTTAAATGAAATTTTGGGAAAGGGAGGAAATATATCTGCATTTTTTCTGACTTTCTCTAACCAGCTGCCAGTAGCCCAATCAACATAGTATATACTCAGACTTTGTAACTTTTTTTCTTCTCCTTCATCAGGCAACTAGCTTAACTACTTAGAACCTATCACTATTTTCCAGAGGAGACTTCAGGTTTCTGAACCACTCTGAAATCCTCACATGAAAAAAACAAAGCACCTTATAAGGGCCTCAGTGAATCCTGCAGCCTTCTATCATTCACTTAGCGGGGTTATGTCTTTTGTGGTCATGAAGTGAAGAAAGCTCATGGCAAACTTCATTTTTCCATCAGGCCCAGAGCCAGATGCCACAGCCCACAAAGTGGTCAGGCTTGGCAGGGGAGATGCTCTGTTGCAGCACATCTCTTGGACAGCCCCTATCTAGAAGTGCTCCAAGGGAGGCCTGGCAGCAGCTCTAAAGTACTCCCTCAGCGAGGTCTTGAGAAAAAATACAAAGGTAGTTCTTCTTAGGATTTCCTTATTAATGCACGGGAACAAGTTGCCATCCTTTGTTCAAGCTCTGTCTGAACACAAACTGGTACAGGTACACAAGTTCTCTATTGTACTTTTCATTCCTGTATCAAATGGTAAAATTAAGCACTGACTTTTACATCACGCATTTGTCATCTGTGTCTCCAAGGAGAGAACCTGCTTTTTTAGTACATTTCTGTTCAGGAGGCAATACTGTTCTCACAGAAGTCTCACAGAAGTTAGATTCAATTCTGTGTGGATGAAAGACAGCTCTGTAACTGCATTTAAGCATCTAATGTCCTTCAAGACCTGGTTCCTTGGAATGCTGCAAAAGCATCAGGATACTTACCAAGGAAACCAAGGATTCCTTTCTGCCATAATTACTCCTGTTTTACTTCTACCTCTCTACTTCTCTCAGGCCCTAGGTTGCTATTTGTTGTAGAGCAGGCTTGTAAAACACATGCAATCACAGCAGGCTGCTTGGGCTAGATTTATTGTTATTTATCTCTACAGATCCAGCTAACTAGTGGTGCAAGCAATAAAAAACCTGCAATTAAAGGACTGGGATTCTCAAATGTTATCAGTCATGCAGTGTTTGGTAATAGCAGTGATTGTAACACCATCTTTCCTCTATGCTATAACAACTGTAGTACGTCTCCACAGATATCACACTTCCAGTAATAACCCCTTTAGGCTCTTAGCTATTTTTCCTGCATAACATTTATTTAAAGCTGTGCTCTTTTCCTGAAAGTATTTTCTCTCACTGACAAAAATGACAGAAAATGTAGTAAAAATAAACCAAGAATACATCAATGCAACACTCTATAACTGTAAACTATACCTCTTTTCAAAATGTGACTAGAGCATGGAGGGAAAAGAGACCATGATTCAATTTGGCATATAAAGATTGCACATTTATAACTTTGAAAAGAGTTGCATAAGTTAAATGAGACTCAAGATAACAACACAGTAAAAATGCACCCAAAATAGCCACTAATCCATCATTCTAAACATGCGTTTAAGTAGACAAGGTAGATAATGTGATACTTCTTATTGGAACAAGAATATTTTAGAAAGTTCAAGAATGAGGGCCCAGAAGTTCCTCTCCTGGATGTATTATTATATAAAGATTAGATTAAATATTATTGTTTTATTAAAAGATATCATGTTATCTGTAGTGTCTTAGATCAAAATTTCTTGTTCTTGGACCAGTAGAGATTCAGATATTCAAATTTTCCATTATTTTGACTAAACCTCATGGTATTTAAAACACCTCTTTGAAAAAAAAATGTGAAATATACCTAAAAGGCAATTTTACACTGAGAACCCAAGGCTGATTCCGAGTCAGTCAGTTTTTTGGTTAGCAAAACATTCCATTAAAATTTGAAAGACATTAAGGTTTGTGTTTTATTTTGTCAGAACTGTGGAGTACAAGTCAACCTATTTTCTAAAACTTGAGCCCTCTTTTTTCTGTTCAGACTTACACTCCATTAACCAATAAATCTAGAAAAAGGCAGGATGGGTGCATGGAAGAAGTGCTAGAAAAGTTTTGGCTTGTTAGGAGCATATCTTTTTGCTGTGATTTTGGGTTTGATACACAAAGACCTAGAATTTGGAGACTGCTGGGCTAAGTAGACTACTTCCTACTACTGTCTTCCTAATGAGCAGGTTTAGGCCTGAGAATGTGGGAGCTTTGATACTCCCCTGGAGCTTCACTGTGGGTTTCACTTTCCTTCCCAAGCCTAGGAGTTTGGGCTCAAAGGTGTATTTTGATTCCCATACACACCGATCACTTAGCCGACTGACTAATGGGGTCAGCCCACAAGTTTTATTCTACCAGAGAGAAACAGGCCTTAAACGTTCAGTCCAGCTAATTACAAACCTGCTAATATTATCAGTGGTTTAAGTAGGCCATGAGAACTTGGCAAACACTTTGAATTCAATAACAATCAGGCCAGAAAATCCATGAGCTCAATCATCAGTAAGAATTATAGGATTGAATTTCATGGCTTTTACTTGAAGATGGCATTGAGAGAAGAAGCTTTATTGATGCAAGTTATGGACCTGTTTAATCCTAGCTTTGTGCATGTTAGGTTGACTTGTACTATGTAGTTCTATTCCCTTGTATAAACAACTAACAGCTGGTATAGATTTACATTAAATATTTCAATAAAATTACACTTCTAAGATGCAATTAATTCTTCAAGAAGACAATAAACTTCAGCTCCAGCTCTGCTTGCTCTTGTGAAGAGTTGCCTGAAGTCTATCTACGTGGCAACAAGGGATTTTTCTTTCCAAATGTGCTCCTAAGAGAAACGTGCAATATGGTGTTGAAAAGTTTGACAGTACAAACACATCAGTACTCTTTCCTCACCACTCTAACCACAGATTAATTTAGCTGTGCAAAAAGGCCAGGCACATTACGATAATGGTGTCCTAAAGGAACATGGCCAAACCATACTTGATTTTGATTCAGTTAGGCTAATCAAGAGCTTTCCTGATATCCTTTATGCCATGGCATAAAAGACAGGAAAACCTGAAAAGAGGAACAAGAAATAAAAGTTCTTACATAAAGCTGTAGTCCAGAGATGCTCAGAAACATTTAGATGACAGGTAAGAAGAATGTAATTTCTTCTGTCATTTCTTTAAATCAACCCCATGACTCCTGTTTTCAGGCAAAGTAACAGACAGAGTGAAACTAAGGGGGACTTTTACGTACACACATATTCATGCAATGTTTGCCCTTTTTTGGTAGATGGGGCACTTTTAGTGGTCCTGGATGGATCTTGATGAAAAATTGAACGTGAATTCAAGTTCAGTAATTACTGTAACCATGCCAAAGAGAAGGAGGATGGTATTTCCCCAAGCTGTGAATAGCAGTAATTCTTTAGTGTCATGACAAATAAGATGTTTTTACAGAATCTTTGTACTCTCAAAATCAGAACAATGTCAGCAAATAAGCCAATAGGGAAGATTGTGTGGATGGAAACTTTTAAGTGCAACCTTTATTCATTTCAAAATATTCTGACAACAATTATGTTCTGTAAGGAGTGGGAAAATTTTATCATTGCCTAGTTTTAGCTCCAGGGGATGGATTAGAGCCTTAACCTTTGGGCTGGGAGAACACCAAGCCTCCTTCCTGGAAGTGGGAGTCCATCTCTCAGCAAAGTCAACTTAAATTCTCATTCTTAAAGAGCAAATGGGAGAGGTAACCTGCCTGCAGGCACACGGAAACTAGTTACCATTACTGTACAAGGATCGTTGCAACTGTGGCTGAAGAAGGCTGGGAATTGAGTTTATTTGGTTTATTCTATGCTTTATTTCCCTTTTTAAACAAAGAACAAATTCCACTCTGGGCCATTCCCTTGGCTCGACCTGTTGAAAAACACTACGACAGGCACCATACAGCACTGCAGGGCAATCCTATCAGTGGTCGTTTGAGTGAACCAACACACCCGAAGCACTACCAGTAAAACTGATGCCTATTTGCTAACAGAAGGTGAATGCCACCATTCAGGAGCTTGACTGCTGTGTTTTCTCAGCAGAGAAATGCCTCTGGGAGGAGCAGATCTCTCCCATGTTCCTAAACCTGTTGCGTGTCCCAAGCCTGGCTAGACCTGCCACCCCCTTTTCTTCATTTGCAGTCTCTTCATCTATCTGGACAGTCACAACTAATCAAGTTTTCCATCCCAGCCACATTTTTAGCAGTCAGTAGGAAAGCAGCAAGTATCCAGCAACTAGAGGAACAGCAGTACTGCCAGTGCCTTTTATTCATATAACTGGGAGCATAAATCAGTTTCAGGTTGCACAGAGAAGCATGATGTGGCCACCATGTTTTGTAGAGCTAGATATATAGCAAAATATTGACTTTCTTCAGGGGATTAAAAATGAGAACAAACAGACTCAGTTTTTCCTTCCTCTTGGAGTCCAATGAAATGATCAAATATGATGAGTCATTTGGTAAGAACTTCATATTGAAGTTCTTTTAACTTCAGTAAAGTTTCCACTAATGTGGAAAAGTCTTCAATCCTTTGGACCATTGTTTTACTGGAGCTAAAAGCTCTTAAAAATGGATGAAAGAACATATGAAATTTATGGACAGGATGCAATCCCGGCTTACTTATTTTCTGTTTCCAGTAAGTCCTCTGTCCTGCTTTTATCGTACTGCATCTTCACATAAAAAAAATCTAAAAAAAAAAAGGTGGGAGAGTTTTTAACTTACTTGTGCTCTATTCTTTGCAGTTGCACTGACAGTATGTTCATGTGTTTACTGTCCTTATGGGAAGTATTTCTTTTTCTTTAGTTCCAGCTTTTTAGCTTCTCAGTCTTTATTGCTTTCATGTTATCACTGGTATTGAAAAAATACATCAACACACACACAAAAAGGAATTGCCTCTCTCTCCATTTCATTGATCCTTTGGGCTCCAGCTGGACTTTCTTCCTCAACTGTGACTGTCACTGAGGTTAAGTGCACAAATGAAAAGGCAAAGGAATTAGAATTGCACAGAACGTTAAAAAACCAACAACCAAAAAAAGAAATTAAAACTTCCTTCAGATTTTATAATCTTTTTTTGGGACCTGATTTCAACACAGTGTTAATTTTATTGCACAGCTCTGTGCTTCCCCATAATCATCAAGCTGTACTGAGTTTGGACTTTTACTGCCAAGAGTGTATTGTTTTGCAATCCAATATTTCAGTAGTTTGTACTGACCTTGCATGTCATGATCAGTAGGAACACCAGTTCATTTCACTTTTGCATATAGTTCAAGTCAGAAACTCTTATCAGATATATAATACTTACTGACACAGAGCCTTTTATTACCAGCTGTCCAAGTGAACCAGCTTTCAAAGGTTGCTTTTCTGATCCTCAAAGTCATGATCATAGTAAGGCAGACTAACGTAAATCAGAAAACTGAATTGCTCTGGCATTTAAAAGTACATCTCTGCAAGTTTCTTAGAATGCAGATCAACTCATTTCAAGGCACAGCTCCATTGAGAAGACAAATAATCAGGAAATATGTGAGGCCTACTATTATTACATTCTGTAGATTAAGTCTAATTCATTAATTAATTGCACCTGTGATATCGCAGAGTTAATAATCAACCAAAAATGCCATGAAATGCAACACTGAACACTCAGTGATGCTCAGTGGACTGCAGTGAAAGGAACTGCTTTGTGGGGGGAAAAGATTTGCATAGCAAATTTGGGTATAAATAAAGGATGCCTCATTCATCCTCGCCAGCCTGGAGCACAAGAAATAGATCACTAAAACTTCATGCTGCTGTGATCCTAAACACTGCAGAGAGTCTATTGTATTAACTAATTTATTACATTCCTAGATCCAATGCCTGAAAGTTCCCTGCAGGATTTCCATGTGCCATCATCTGGGAGTGCCCAAGATGCTGACCCATCATCCTTCGTTCAGCCTTGTGACCCTCATCTCCTTTATTTGCATTACTGATGATAACATGAATCTTTAGGTGGACTTTGAGCTTTTGACTTCTCTTGAGCAAGAGTACAGGATCCAATTCTTCCACTAGTTACATCCAAACAATCCTGGTGATATCAGAAAGGCTTACTCTAGAGTTTATGGAAAGAGACTGCTAAATTTGACCTTTAATCGGTATTGTAAGGTAGTTCAAACAACAAAAAAAAGCACAGCATAAACCAGATTCAATACCAAGTTGCTAAGAATTATCACCACAGCAGGAAAAGAGAGCTTTATCTCAAAAGGCAAATGAAAAACCGCCTGACATCAGACAAAGGACAGTTCACAAGTCCTCATCACCATGACACTGAAAAGCATATCAGAGCATTCGCCTGGCATTCTCCATAGGAAGAACTGGCAGTAAGTGGTAGCAGATCTACATTACAATCAATAGCTCTGGCTGGTATGATCACCTTCTGCTAAGTATGTTTGCAAAGTGCAGTAGAAGTTAATATTCAGTGAAAGTTCAATAGCCACCGTTGATTCAGCGTATTAGTCCACAGCAGGAGATTTTCCTGTTACTTTGCAAATATGCACACTGGCAAAACACAAAGTAGCAAATGTCAGCCATGTGCTAGTGCATGTTTTAATGTAGGCTATCAAGGCAGATGCAGTGCAGACTGAACTTGTTCTGCTCCCTTCATGTGATGCACCAGAAGCAACAATTATGGATCCCATTCAATCATTGCAGTGAGAGGACTGAAGTCTCTCTGCACAGGCATCAATATGGTGAGTGAGCCTGCTTTGCAGCCTCACAATGCCTCTGCTGTGATTCCCAAAGTGCAGGTGTATGAAAAACCAACACATGAGCTGACACAGTGCATTCAACAGGCCAAGCAAATAACACTCCAAGAGGCATCCTCCGTTTTTAACCACAAAATGGATGCTCTGAGTTTCCAAAGCTGGAGGCAATGAGAGCTGCAGGTTACACTGAACGAGATGAGCTGCAGCTAGAATCACAACTACGTGCATTCATTCTGTGTGAACTTATGATGGCAATAAAAAGCTAAAAAAAAAAAGTTCGTTAGCATTTTAATGGCATGTCAGATGTGCAAATAACTGTGCTCAGAAGAGAAGAGGGTAGTGCAGCTCCCACGGACTCAGCTAGAAGGAAGCTCTTTCTGTGATATGTGCCACCAAGAGCTCTCAGTGCAGCTCTGCCAAACTTCCTCCATAAAGAAAGTAAAGGTATTAAACTGGGGAGTACTACCACTTCTCACTACAATAAAATATAGAGTTTCCTCCACCCTGGAAAAGAATTTGGCCAAACTTGGGGGAAAAAAAGTGAGAATTCCTGGCCTTTAGCACTCTTTCCAACTCAATCAATTTTCTAAAGCACCTCCACAGAGCTCCCCTCAATCAACAAAGGAACACAGCCATGGTGTAGTGCCAAGATCTCATTCTGGTAACACAAAAGAACCACAGTAGGATCTGTTAAATGTTACAGGTGAGTCACAGGCTTACTCTTTGGTTATAGACTTAAACAAAGCTATAAGGTGGGACATGGATTTGAAATTTAGCCAGGGTCCTAGTTCAACTGAAAGGGCACCAGATTTAATCCTAGATGACAGAAGACACTTAAGGTCATCGTTTTCATAATCTTTTTGGTGTTTCTCAACAGCTCCAGTTTGTGGTTGCCTGTATATTTTTTCTGCTTAAAGACTAAACAGTTCTAGAGGTCCTTCAATTGTGCCTTGCTTACCCATATTGCCAGCAGTCCTGCCTTTCAGACCTCTAACATTTGCTCTCTGTGCAGAAATTAATTCAATTACAGGAAAAGTATCAAGACACTTAGAAGATTACAAAAAAAAAAAAAAA
>WBMV01007804.1:473238-793064 GCA_013396655.1 Campylorhamphus procurvoides
AGAAAAAAAAGAAAAAAAAAAAAAAAAAGAAAAAAAGAAAAAAAAGAAAAATGGAAGAAACTACCTTAAAGGCCCTAAAAACCCTGATAGCTCTGTCAGCAAATATAGAAATAGTATAGAAATACTTTTAGTATTATAGAAATACCTTTAGGATAGAAATACCTTTCGTCCAGCTGGTTGGTTTTTTTTTTTTTTAAAGGAGAGATAAACTTATTTCCCTACACAGAAGAGATTTTCTATTATTTTAACTTAGCTCTCAAATTATATATCAAAAAAAGATAATATTTAATTATGTCAAAACTGGAAAATATTTTACTTTTTTAACATAGGTAGTAAACTTTGAATTACCAGGTATGTCAGTGCTACCTACAAAGAAACAGTGTGAGTTCAATTGACTCTTCTAATGGTTTTCTAAAGCTTCCTCAGCAATATAGCTCAGCAGCAGCAATATATGCAGAGAATTTGAGCAGGCTATGAAAAATAAACCTATACAGAACTTGTTTGATTTTATCTGTTTCTAAAAAGCCTGAAACTTAGACCAGATTTAAACAAAACAAAGAGGGTATACACAACATATGTGGAATCCAGGTATACTATATTCTAAGTGAAAGTTCAACTCCGGAGTTGAAAACTTTGCAACTCAAATTCCAGTTCTGGAAGTGATAAAGTCAGGCTTTTGGATATGAAATAATACTAACTTCTTCTAAAACAAACTGTCTTGCATGACAGTAGCTTGCTATCCATTACCATAAAATCTCATTTTCATCAGCAGTTTACAGCTAATCTCTCGCAATACCACACAGAGTAGAATTTAAGGAAATATTTGAATTAAAAATTCCTTTCCCTCTACAAAGATTTCCCCAGAAGAACCACAGATGAGGAAGGACTTGATTGCACCCTTCCAGCACCTGAAGGGAGCTTACAAGATGGAGAGATGCTTTTTACAAGGAAATGTAGAGACAGGACAAGAGGGAATGGTTTCAAACTGAAAGGGTGTTGGTTTAGATTTGATATAAGGGAGAAATTCTTTACTGTGAGGGTTGTGAGGCCCTGGAACAGGTTACCCAGAGAAGCTGTGGATGCCCCATCCCTGGAAGTGTTCAAGGCCAGATTGGATGGGGCTTTGAGCAATCTGGTCTAGTGAAAGGTGTCCCTGCCCATGGAAGGGAGGTTGGAACAAAATGATTTTTAAAGTCCTTTCCAACTCACACCATTCTATAATTCTATGAATTCAGGCCTAATGCTGTAGACTACATCTGGTTATTTGAATTCTGAAAATACCCAGAAATAATATAAAACAATCAGTTATTCTTCCCTATTGTATAGACAGTGATTGGTGATACAGCTACTTAACAGAGAAGTCTGCATTAACTACACAGTCATAAAAATTATTCAAATTATCTTTGAACAAAAGAAAAAGCATAGACGAACTCGTGATACTTGCTGTTGTAATTTATAGTTGATAGACGACTACATCACAAAGCTTTGTGCTCCAGACATTTAGTTCAGAGAGGTAATGAGCATGTACAACTCTGATTTCCATGGAAGCAGTGGATATTCAGCACCACTCAGAAATAGGCCAAGAAGCTTAAAATGAAGAGAGGAATCAGGCTATTATTATGGGGGGAATTGCAAGACTGGAAATGGAACTATACAAATTGCATTTCCTTTTAATCCCTAAAACCTGTCATCACCTAGAGGAAAGTGATTTCACAAAATGTTGCTGCGTATAGGTTGAGAATTTCATCAATCTGTGATATAAATGCTGGGGTTTTATTTTTGCTACAGTAGTTTCATTTCTTTATTTTGATTCATAAGCAGTGGATTGATTTCAGGCCCTAGCTATAAAAAGAGAGATATGCCCCAGCTGTCTTCCAACACATTGGAGATGTCAACAAAACTCATAGCAAAATACATTCTGTATCTAGAAGAAAAAAAAAATAAACAACAGAGAGTAAGTAGTAATAACAGATTCCCAGTACTACAAACATTACCTTTCAGAGATTTCAATATTGTTTATAAAACATAAAATATTGCAACACATTCTTCTCTGCTATGCACTTAAGGGACATTTTATCCTGAGTATGATACTTCACATCTAGATTTCCAGGTGCTTTAACACAGCTGTTATCCAAACTTTACAAGGGAGAGAACTGCAACATAAGACACCTGGCTCAATATCTTACAGCAGATCAGTGGAAGAGCATGAAACTTGTTTCAGATCTCTTGATTTTCAGAGATTCCTTACTGGATTTGACACTTTAAGAAAATTAGATTGGTTCCTGAAAATGAATTTAGAAAGCTCAGCACCTGTTGATGTTACTAATTAACTGAAAAATGGCCATATCAGTTTCCCAAAGTTGCCTTGAACACTTTTCTTACAGCTGGTAAGCTTAAGAAAATTCCCTAAGCAGAAGGTGAAGAAAAAAGAAAGACTGATTGCCCTCAGAACAGAAGGAAGCAGAAAACAAAATACAGCAGCTGAGACAAATCGACAGCCTACAGTGGTCAGGGCTGAAACCTTGTTTCTCTGATAGGATCAGAGGATGCTGTGAGTCATGGCAGCCGCATCGATTCTTCAGATGAAAAGCTTTCCAAGACTACAGTCATATTGTGCAGGAATATGCTTCATATCTTGTCTTTGCTGGAGGAACTCCTGTCTTTGTGGGTGTTTAACCTAGGCAGGTTACCTCACTTTACACAGCAGAGAAATCTGTTCATTTAAACTAAGCTCTCAATAGAAATTCAAGCCTGTGGGAGAATCTGAGTTTGAATTTGGCTATTTACTTAATTAAAAATCCAATAAATACGTTTCACTGCTCTTTTAATCCAGGTTAACTATACTTCATTTCTCTGTAGGACAAATATACTGCTGATATAAAGGACAGTAAAGTCATTTGGTACCACAATATATTCTCACAAAATCAACTCAGGACCACTTTGAGTCACATGTTAATATTATCAAGGTAAAACCGGGTCCTGTTACTGCTGGATCAGCAGTTATTTCAGTTTTCCAGTTTGCTTTTAATATCTGTGTCTGAAGCCTGTTTTGGCTAATTTGTAAGCTTGTTTCAGAAGAAAAACTTCACTTTGATGGCTGATTTAAGGGAGAATTCCATCTGCACACTGGGGGAAATAAAGAAGTACTAGATACTGGTGCCTGTGGATAGCAAAATCTATAGATTGTACTCCTGAATTATTCACAGTAGCTACGAGGGCCATTTCCTCACATCTTTTATACAACCAGAAAAACATTGTCTTCTCTCAGTGAAAAAATAATTTTCATCTCAGCTAATCCCTGGAAGTGCACAAGGCCAGGCAGGATGGGGCTCTGACGAGCCTGGTCTATGGAAAGATGTCCTTGCCCATGGCTGGGGAGCTGAAACTTGATGATCTTCCCTGCCAACCTAAGCCATTCCATGAATCTATGAGTCTATGTCAAGTTTACAGAGACCATCACATAAAAGAAAGTGATTACTAATTAGAATGGACTAAGAAGATAAGTACAACTAAAACTTCTTTTACAATATAGGATCCACTATGGTTTGGAGAAAATTGAAGAAAATCAATTTTAAAGAGCAAAATCCTAACTTTTTTTAAAAAAAAATATTTATGACATGCTGGAAAGCCAGCAGCAACTCAAAGAAAACTCATTTTTAATAACCACAGTACACCTAGGAATTTCAGTTATGCTGCCCAGTTTGTTGTGGGCAGGTTGGTCACATAGTCTATTATTAAGATTGCATAATACTTCCTATTTATGTGATCTTGTCTGAAGCCCAGCATAGTCATAAAAAACTGAAGCCACTGAGAGACTCAAGTTCCCCATGCTCAGGGTATGCCTCAGGCTGAATTTGTTGGGACATTTTCAGCCAAAATGGTTTGGTCATCCCTAAGGACAAAGTCAGTGAAATATATGTTATTACTTGATTCCCTCCACTCACCATCTGTTTAAATAAAATAACCAGGTAATGTTTTTTCAGGTAATTTCAGTGTTTTGAACATTTTGAAACACTGAGATTGACAATGGGAAAGAAATGGTCTTCCCATGTCTCGAAGGCACACCGTTTCATCCCCTTGAACTCTAATTCAAACAATTTTAAAAGCACTTGAAAAACCAGTTTGTACATGCTTAGCACAATTTTCTTTAATTCTGCAGTGAGAACTCCCTCAAAGATGTTGACACTGAGCACATACCAGCATTTCCAGCTGCTGGAGGATGGGCACCTGTAGTGGTGCCCAGCAAAGCCTCTCTATCACTGCCCTCCTCAACTGAGCAGGGGAGAGAATATATAAAAGGCCAGTGGACCAAAATAAAGACAGGGAGAGATCACTCACCAGGTACTGTCACAGGCAAAACAAGGGGAAATTAGTTTACTAGCCTATCAAATCAGAGTAAGGTAAGGAGAAATAAAAACTAAATCTTAAAACATTCCTCCCACCCCTCCCTTCTTCCTGGACTTAACTTCACTCCTCATTTTCTCTACCTCCTCCCTGACAGTGGCACAGGGGGACAGGGAATGAGGGCTGTGGTTGGTTGTCTCAGTTCAAAGGAGAACTAAGATATCTATGTTAGCCAATAAATAATCCCTCTCTTTTAAATTTAGAGAACAGAACTTTAATTAGGAAAAAATATATATAAAGGAAAAGATAACAGTTCTTAACCACAACACATATGTATATATACAATAACAGTCTGTAACAAACCCCTCTACCCCCAAATGACAAGGCAAAACAGTCTAAAAGGTTTTCTTGGCTACTTTCCCCAAAAGGGAAATGTGATTATGTCCACAGACAGCAGGTGGCGCTGTCGCGCCCACCCAGCTGGGCTTTCTGACCTGTTGGTGCAGATGATAGCTGTGGTCTGGTCAGGAGTGATGGTCGCAGTCTGATCGAGAGTAGTGGTTTCCTCCTGTAGACGTCCTGCTGCTCCTCTGGGTCTGATGAGCTGCTCAAGGCCTTCTGAGCCCCGTTTATGTACCCTGAGGGAGCACCCAGTCCCTCCCCCAGGGCGGGGACTCACACAATGGGTGATTAACTCTATGAGTCATGGGGTATGGTTGAGCCGTTGATGGCCCATTAGCACCCACACCCCCTCAGGCTGGGTGTGGAGGTGCTAACGACTTCCTGGGTAATTGCTGCGAATGGTCCATTGTTCTTGGGGAATGAATAGAGGGTGTAGAATACACAGCTTTAATCACCCCCACACAGTGATAACTGGTCCCCCCTGCTAAACTAGGACATTGGTTCATCACACATTGTCTCTGTGCCTCCTCAGAGGGAGGACTCCTCACGCTCTTTCCCTGTTCCAATGGGGGGTCTCTCCTACAAGAATCAGTTCTCCACAAATTTCTCCAACGTGAGTCCTTCCCAGGGGCTGCAGCTTTTCTCAGACTATTCCAGTGTGGGTCCCTTCCATGGGGTGCAGTCCTTCAGGAATAGGCTACTCCAGCCTGCGTTCCCCACAAGGACACAAGTCTTGCTGACAAACCTGCTCCAGAGTGGGCTCCTCTCTCTGCAGGTCCTGCTAGGAGCTGTTCCAGGACAGACTTCCCACAGGGTCACAGCATCCTTTGGGTGTCCACCTGCTTCAGTGTGGGGTCCTCCAGGGGCTGCAGGTGGATCTCTGCGGGCTTCAGGGGCACAGCTGTCTCTCCATGGGCTGCACCACAGGAATCTGTGCCAGTGCAGGAGCAACTTCTCCCTCCTTCCTCACTGGCCTCAGTGTCTGTGGAGTTGTTGCTCTCTCAAATTCTCACTGCTTTCTCTAATTTAAGTTTCCATTGCCCAGGGCTTTTTCTCCCCTTAAAGATGTTATCCCAGAGGTACTACCACCAGTACTGGTGGGTTCAGCCATGGCCAGCAGCAGGTCCACGTGGGAGCCAGTGGGCATTGGCTCTGTCAGACATGAGGGAAGCTTCAAGCAGCTTCTCAGGAGCTGTCCTTGTGCCTGCTGCCCCCCCACTACCTAAACTTTGCCAGGCAAACCCAACACAGCACCTGAATGACAAGTACGAAGGTTGTCCCCTATGCTCTCTATTCCCCCACCTTCCAGCCCTGTGAACAAGTAACCATTTCACTGCAAAGAAAGATATTTCAGGGCAGAAAAAGGGAGGACTGGGAGAAACAGCAAAGGGGATAAAAGGCACCAGGGCTGGCCAAGGAGACCATGCTTTCCATAAGACTGAGTAGACCACTGAGAAAGAACTTCTGGTGTTTCAATAATTCCTCAGTCTGAGAGCCAGAGACAGAGCAGAATATAATTTGCTTCTGAAACACTGAACAGTTTGTGCTGTGGAAACAGCATCTGCTTTATGAAATGAAATATTACTGACTTTTGGATGGGCAACAAATGCAGTCTTTGGGTGCTAGGGCAAAAGCTGGAGGGAAGATGTGTCAGCTTGGATTTGAATGAAAAAATTCCTGAGGCTCAAGAAAACATTCGTACACTTGGAATAATGGTTCTTGGCTGGGTTCACATTATAACAGAGTTCTACAGGAAGAAAAGGCAAGTGAAAATTGACCAAAACCTGAATTTCAAGTCTATATCTCAACGACTGAGTAATTACTAGAAATACAAATTTTAGCTGAAGTCATTAATACTGTGCTTTGTTTTTATAGATGTAAAATGTATGATTCTGCAGAAATCCTAGCTGCAACTCATATGAGGACCTAGGCTTTGAAATGATAAAATCCTGGTTCAACAGCCAGGAGTCTGAAAAAGTGCAGGCTTCACGTATTAAAATCTAGTCTGTATTTTCAAGGCAAGTCTACCTTTGGCTTCAATTTTTCTGGGCATAAAATGGAAACTATATCAGCCCCTCACCTCATGGGTTTGGTGTGAAGCTCGAAAAAATCCTGCACAGTGCTCTGACATTCAGTGATGGGCATGCCAAAAAAGGCAAGGGGAGAAATAATTCTGTCTTCAGATAGGGCTTTACTAATTGGGTACAAAAGGCCTTGTGCCAAATGATGATGTTTATTAAATTATTAAATAAAGATTATTAAATGAGCCCCATCTAGCCTGTGCACCAAATGAGGCAGGTGTCCTGTCAGAAAAATAGCATAGGATCACAATAAATAAATAAATAAGCAATATAATAATAATTAATTAATAGTAAGTGAAGGGCCTTATAAATGGCAACAAAAACTGAATTAAAAATGCACAGATAGGAGTGTGCAGGCAGGGTATTACTTCATGGGTTCTTCATTTTGCAGGCTTAATAATGTTGAATGTTTTAAAACCTCAGTGTTAGTATTTTAAAATCCACAAAGAAGGAGGGGATAGTGTCTTAATGCACAGGATACAGCCTTTTTCTCTTGACTTAGCTCTTCTTTTAATTGACTGTGCAGAGTCAAAGCTAGGTCATGCTGTAATGACGAGCACAGACTTGCACAGAGTGCATATTCCCAGTTGTATACAACCTACTTACATATCTTATAGATCACTCCAAAATGCCTGGCTCTACACTGATGCTTTAAGAAGGTTCATAGTCAACTCCTGCCATCTCCATAAGGTGCAGAGTACAGCAGTGGCACTTTTAACTTCCACAGTTCTTTTTAAAGAAAGGTGTCAAAGGAATTTCTGTTTATTCAATGAACCTTTTTACCTCTTCGCAGTCTCTTTTTTTTTCCTGCAGAGTTTAAAAGCATGACTGACAGAAGGATGTTTACATCTTTCCCTAAAGGATGTTGAATTTTGTTACAACTGCTTGTGGACTACTTCAAAGTTTTCAGGGTTTAATAAATAAATAAATAACCCACTCCCCCCCCCCAAAACAACAAAGCCCTTCTAGAGTACAGAGCACTCACAGGAATTGCTTTACCTGTGTTGGAAATACATCCACCTCTGGATCTTAAGAAAGCGACTGTTTAACATTTCATACAAACACCACAGTGAGAAACAGGGCTGGAAGGAAAGGAAATGACTGCATCTAACTACAGACAATTGGAAACACAGAACACAATTAACTACGATGGAATTTTACATCAAGACTGCCACACCTAAACTAAAATGAAAAAATGAGATGAGATGCTTACATTTCCAGAAACAGACAGAACTTTAGGGTTTTTTCTATCACCCTAAACACTGCAACTCCAGCATGAAGGTTTTCTGAGACACATATTCAGCATGAGCTTTAGAATAGCCTCTATTACAAATGCAAGAAGGAAATAACTTGTATTTTTGCTTTGACAGGTTTTTTTAGATCTAATCCAAGAAAGTGAGTAATAGAACACATTCCCTACTGTTAGAGAAAGCCAGAGTTTAAAACAGGTCCTTAAGCAGACTTCAACGAATCCATTTTTCATTGTTCATTTTTCTAAACTAGATAGAGGGGTGGCTTCCGCCTTCTCCTGTTTTAAGAGCAAACTTACTTCATCAAAAAAATCCTCTACAAATAGGAAAATAAAAAGAAACCTGAACAAATGAATGCTATGATACTCACTTTCTTCATACAGTGAAAGCAACACTTTTTTTTTTTTTACATTGTCTCATTTCAATCAGATTATTAAAGAGTAAATTAAACTAAATAAAAATCTCTGGGTTTGAAAGACATTCATAACCCAAACACAGATGGAGTCCAGACTGTTCAGTATCAAAGGGGCATGAGGTCAGCACATAGCCATAGAAGAAGTCAGGTTTGCAGCTACCAAGCTTACCACAGGTGCAATGAACCTACTCACTTATACAGGAGTATTTTGGCATTCTGTAGCTGGTAATTTGACAGTGCTTTCACAAAACATCACTGTTTATTTTATCTGCGTAATAGAGGGGGACACATCTGTTCAATTTATTCATTCAGGCCAATTTCCTTCCAGCCTTATTTATGAAGAGTGTGGTTTTCAACATTTTTCTTAACCTGAGAGGAAGAAAGGCAAAATGTTGGCCCTCAGTCTTTGTGACAGATCAGAGCAGCAGCAGAAGGAACTTCCCCATAAGTTTGGGTTTAGTGTTTTTTTCAAATCTCTCACTTTCAAATACTTTTCAACTTTTGGGCATTTTTTCAGCTTTGCATAGAAGTGTCTCATTGATGTCTGAGTTTAAAAAAATTAATGACAAAAAAAAAGACAGAATATTCCATCCCTGATGGAAAACTGAACCTTGGATTTTTTCAGTTTGCTTTTCTGTGCAAAATAAATCAAGCTAAAGTAACAAATTACTTTTAAAGTTATGACTTGGATATTGTCAGAGCTGAATGCAATACTTTTGAATATTGTTACATCAAATTAAATGAAGAACTGACATGTTTCAAAATATACCTTTGTGCTGGTTCTGGCTGGGATAGAGTTAATTTCCTTCACAGTAGCTGGTATGGGACTATGTTTAGGATTTGTGCTGAACACAGTGTTGATGACACAGAGATGTTTTTGTTATTACTGAGCAGGGCTTGTACAGCATCAAGGCCTTTCCTTCTTTTACCACCCCACTAGTGAGTGGGTTGGGGGGCATGAGATGTTGGGAGGGGACACAGGTGGGAAAGCTGAGCCCAGCTGACCAAAGGAATGTCCCATACCGTGTACCATCACACTCAGCATTTAAAGCTGGCGGCAGAAGGAGGAAAGGGGGTGGCATTGGGAGCGATGGCATTTGACTTCCCAAGTCCCAGTGACACGTGATGGAGCCCTGCTCTCCTGGGGATCATCCACTTGCCCACCCATGGGATGTGGTGAATCAATTCCTTGTTTTACTTTGCTCACATGCACAGCTTTTGGTTTCCTTGTTAAACTGGCTGTATCTCAAACCATAAGCTTTCTCACTTCTATCCTTCTGATTCCCTCATCCCAAATGGCTGTGTACTGAGCTGGGCTTAAACCACAACAATCTTCCAGCTTAGGCTAAAGCAAGGCAACTCAGAAACTACTACACGAAAAATGATAAAGAAAACATGAATTGCAATATTTCATCATCCTGAATTTCAAAATTGATTTCATTTACAGTAATCTGCTTTCAATAATACACTGTAGAGGAGAACACAGATCATCATTCACCTGTTTATGCCTGCAGAACAACCTTCCATTTACTAAAATTTTAATTTGTTTCACCTTCCATGACCCTGATCATGATATTAAAAGAAAGGCTAAATGGGATCTACAGGTTATCAGCTCCTGAACAGGAAATATTTCATGAATATCCTCTTAAGACCTGGGCATTTCTGTTTCCTGTGTTCCAAAGTATCTCTGGAGTATTCTATGACTAAGGCACAGCCCAGGCATTCACTGAAACTATGCAGGGTGCAAATTGCAGCAATGAAGTCGGGACAGTACAAGTCTATGGGACAAGAAACCTCTTACTACTGATTTATACCACATCAGTGCTTACTATTTGCTTCCTTATTTACACTTAAGTATTGACAACTGAACTGAGAAAACAGTGAAAAAGATCCAGAAAAGGCCTCTAGCACTAGAACTTAAGGAACACTTGGTCAGACATGAGCAGATGGAATATGTTGGGTCTTTTGTAGTGTTCAAGAAGTTAGTCAGCAACATTTAAGTTTAATATAACTGTCTTTCAGTATAATAACTCATTTCATAGGCAATGGCTAAAGTTTTTATAAGGTCTGCTGCAATTAATTTTTCCAGCTTTTTTCATATAAACTTTCCAATCTATTTCTTTCAACATGCACTGCACACCCAGGATTTTATTAAACAATGTTAGAGAGGAGGTTTATGATTTCAGCTTACAAAATTGGTTCTAATGCTGTTCTATCACGTAAATGTAACTGTAGATTTCATGCATCATAAGAAAGAAAGCTATACATATTCATTATGCTGTTCTGATTAATTTTATTCTCTTCAGCCTCTGTTTAAAACTGCTGGGGAGAGAAAAAATCAGTAGAAAAGTATCCATACTATAGAATGGGCTATGGAGGCCATATCTGAACTATTTTATATTATCGATTCACCTGAACAGGATTTCTAACTTTTATATCTTCTCATTTTCCTTGCTGTTATCCTAGTCTATCATGTTGTCCATATGGAGCAAATCTGGAGGGGGAAGAAAATAATGTTTTGGAGTTTGGTTTCAAGAGAAGGAAATACATTTCATAAACATGAAGACAATTACATACTATGCAGGAAGCTAAACAACAGAACTTCCAATACCTTCAGGGTATCTTATCTTGATAATAAAACAATTTTATTATCAGTCTCCTTTCTAAGCTACAGTTCTTCAAATGTTAATAGACTTATCTATGTGAATGAACTTTGCAAGACTGAACCTTCAGCCCCCCAAACTTGATAACACAACTGTGAATGACTTTCCACATGGGAATAGTCCTGTTGATCTCATTTCAGCACTAGCAACAAACTGCAGAGGTAAAAGTTCAACAGGGTCATCCTTGAAGTTATTCAGATCCACAAGTCTGTTCAGATCAATGCACTGATTTGCAGTCTGGGAAATGCCATGAGTTGATCTTCCACATAAACTTCTGAGGAGCCTCAACATGCCTTTATTTATTCAATTAATTTAGGAAAGTACAGAATCTTTATTTTTCATGCAAGAATAATTCCCACTCCATAGTCCCAGATGTTTTCCTGGATGTAATTTCAATGTTGTGTGTCTTATTTGTTGCTTTTGATTAAATTTGTAATGCATTTAAAATATCAGTAAGCCCAATCAAGTGTGAAGAGACATGTGAAAATGAAGTGATTCATGCAATGGGAATTGAATCCTACACTGCCTTGTCACCTATTCTTTTAGGAATGGATTTCATTTACAACTTAAACTTCTGTCACACATCACCAGCCATGCAAATAGATTAGAAAACACATATTGTACACCTATTGAATGTAGATATGGATTGCAAAACATTTATTATATATTTTTAAACAAATGTCTTCTGTTTTGTGGTTGAGGCATAGCTACTCCTTCCTTCTTGAAAAGTAAAAAAAAAAAATAAGATCACATAAAACTAGTAGTTCAGTGATTTTGCAGAAATACTGTAATTAAAATTTTTAAAGCTCCTTCAAAAAGAGAACTAATTTGGCAGCAGACTCTAGAAAAGTCTGTCAGAATCTGTTCTTTCCAAAGCATCTTCATTGCAACACTCAAGTAAATTTTAAAAGAGGAAAAGCGTCTGTTAAATTAAGGGCTGGACAAAAAAGAGCGAGCCAAATGTTAAGCCTTTTTAAGTTAGAGCAGCAGAACAAGGTTCATGTCAGTGAAACAGTTAAAACAAACTGGCTGGAGATGTAATTCAGTATCTAAGAAAAACAAGCTAGAATGGCAGGGACAGGAATAGTAAGAACAGTTTCCCACCACATCTCAGTGCTTTATTTCCACTTGCCTTCCTTATCCGTCAGTGTGTCTGACTCACTTAAAAGAAGTTCCTGCAATTAATTTTATTTCTTAACGTAGGCTTGCCCTACATATACAAAAGAATTACAAGGGTTAAGGCGAGATAAAACCCACGTACACCAAAACCTAGCTGTGGTCCGACGATGTGCCAAACAAACATTGCAGCCAAATTTCAGCCTGGGGATGGCAGGGGTGCACGTGTGTGTGCTAAAGGTGGCAGTGCCACGCTGTGTGTCCCTGCATCAGCTGTGCACTGGGGGCTTATTCAGTTCCTTTACACTGGTGTATCAGGGAGAAGCCACTTACTAGAGGGGTCAGCTGAACAGCCCTCTCTACAAAGCAAGTGCTGCCCATGAAGATTCAGGCCAGCCTCTGAAATGCTTCCTTGCTGGCTGTGAAGGGACAGCCCTGAGGCTGGGAGCTTCCCTTCGGAGACTGTCAAGGCTGACATAGTGGATTTTGTGGTCAGGCCATCTGGCCACTAGAATGACATAATCTGCCCTCTTCATGCAGTCAGTCAGGAAGCATGAATCCCCCTCTTGCTCCGGGGAGAAGAGAGGACAGAACAAGGAACTGGGATGAAAGACCAGCTGGTTGATTAACTTGAATGAGCACTGACACATACAAGCTGTCCCCACTGCATCTCTTCTCGAGTTTATTTACACGTGCTATCTTCATCGCAGGTAGTATAATGGGAAGTAACACAACTCTGATAATAACAAAAGGCCAGGAAACAAACACTCAAACATTTACACGTCATCTATTTGAAAACCCATGTTAGAAAAGGTGGAGCCACTGAATGACTTTTGCAGTGATCTTTGGTGCTGCTTGTGGGGTTAATTAGTAACAGGAACAAGGCAGAATTACCAAAATCTCCTCACACTTTTTATGTATCATTCTTGGCTCACAGCAACTAAGTTGAACAAATAATCTTGATATCTGTGAATCTTCAAGGAACAGCCATTTTGGTCATAACTGGAAGCACTTGCACTAACTTCCATTAACTAGCAATTCTGGATTGCAAAATTAATTTTGTGCAGTCTTGTTCCTTTGCATAATACACTAAATAAAACTTTCCTGAGTTATTACACTTTTTTATTTCAGTTTAGTTGAACTATGTATCCTGTCCTGAAATAAAGGTTGACACAAAGAGGCAGCATTGGGCAGGACAGAGACGCAAGACTCCCAAAATAATTATTCTGACAGTAATTTTCTGTTTTCTTTTGTTATTAATGTGACTGCAGTTGCTTGATCACAAGCTTTTCCTCTTCTCAAACCAAAATTCTCTTCATTTTAGTAAGGTCTCAAGCATCTGTTTACAACCTCAGAGTCTATTGTCTCTAAAATGTTTATGTGGACTGTTGTCATTTTTTATTTTTTTTTAAATCTTTATGCAAAAAACCCTGTTTTGAAAAAGTATAGGGGGAGCAGAATCCAAATAGTTGTATTTACTAAAAATAAAAGGCAAGTGGAAGATCTCTTGCTGGGACAAACTTAAATCCAGAGTAGAAACCATGCTACAAGATTCTTGAGAAATTTTAGGAGCTGCTATCTCTGTTCTTGAAAAATTAGCATACTTCAATAATTTTACAGGTGGCTATCCACTAGTATCTAGTGTATATTCACATAGTAATTAGTATTTTTCTCCTCAACTTTATGTCTGGGGACCTAAAAGCAGAGAACACGGGAGGTCAGGTCCTGGACTTTTAGAGTAAATATGCTGCTGCTTGTTCTCTTCACCCAATGCCAATAGTTTTCACAAGAGAAGTACCAAAAGAAAAGGCAGCCAAAGCTGTATCGGCCCTCAAAGAATTCTTTCCATCTGTGCATTGCTGTACAGCTTCTGATTACTTCCCCCCCACCCGAGCTTTCAGGATTCATTGTGATATGCAGGACATTTGTTTTACCTTAAGGCCTGAAGAGCTGGGATGAAGAGGACCAGCATTTCACGTTTTCATTTTTTTAAGAAAGACACATTACTCCTGGTCATAACACAGAGCATCAGAATGGCTCAGAAAATAAATTATAAAAAAAAAAGGGGAAAAAATATTTTTCAGGCCAATTTCACAATTTGAAGAGGAAAAGAGAGGGGAAATCACTCTTCAGTTTAAGATTTTTCTGAATCCACAGGCAAACACATTTCTGCTACTGGTCAAAAGACACGCAGTTGGTCTTGCTATGAATAAACCCCTGCAGAGAAAGATGCTGTTTTCCAGTGGATGAAAATTCTTCCTCCAGAACTACTGGAAACTGGAGAAGTGAAGATATACATGTCACGCTTATTTACATCAGAAAAGAAAGTTTAGATCTGAATGTTAGAATGCCTTATGAGACTAAGATAATTTCTGTTTATGAAAGTCAGCTTTACATGGGCAATTTTGCAGGTTTGTCCTATTAATCGTCGCTTCAGATATGTGTAAGTGAAAATTAAGGATGCACTAGAAAACACAGTTGCTGTCAAAAAGGATTTGCAGTTGTTCTTTGACTGCAATATATTTTCATTATTCATCCAGATGTAATTTCTTCAATGGCTTCTGGGTTAGAGAAGCAACAAGTTTATTTCTGAGGGTTATGGCTCAAGCCCTCAGAAAACACTTGGCACATCTTTCTGCTATTTCATATACCAAGAGGATGCATTCAGAGCTAGATGATAATGGAAGAACCATGTAGGAAAAAAGTCTTTACCTGGAGAATTCAGAGGTCAAAAGGGAATAATCCATTAAATTCTCTTGGGCCAATTTCTTTGTTGATATAAGAAAGGCAAAGCATGTCCACCAATTACAGCAGAATATATACCAGAGGAAAAAATAGTCTAACCAAAACAACCCACTAATAAATAAATACAGTTAGCACCCTGGCCTCAGAACAGCTGCTGAAAGAGAGAGCACTGTGCCCTTTCTCATGTCCTAACAGACAAAAATATATACTTCTGTTTTACGCTACAGCTACTATATCTAAATATGAAAACAGTGGGGAAAAGGTGAAGAAATAAATTTAAAAGTATGTGTCTAGAGAGGTCTGGGGCATTTAAGTGTAGAGATTTATTAACAACCTTTTTTTTTTTATTTTGTACTATGTGTAGTAATGCGCTCGCGGTCTGTCTCAAGAGAGTCAAAGACATCAACATTTGCACGAAGGCAACAAGAGAGAATTATTGATTGCAGATCAATTTACTCCATTTCTTTGCAAAAGATTTGAATGAGAAATCCTCAACTGGGGAGAGAGACTTTCTCTGTTCCTTCACTTCAGGCAATTCTAAGGAGACCAGCGGAAACAACATCTCCCCCACTTTTTACTTCCAGGCTGAACACCACATTTCAAGCTTGGCACAGACACTTCACTGCCTGAGGCTTTGAGCTCCAGCAGCAGATTTCCAGGAGGGCCCCGTGGTCTCAGAGGACCACCCAATTTCCCCAAAAAGTTCAATTTCATGCCTTCTTCTCATCACCAGTCTCTGTGGTACCCACTTTTTAGACCTTTCTATCTCTGAAGAAAACCCTTGAACTTTTATGTTAAGAAGTTATTCATGTGCCCCATATTCATATGTCCCTTCAGGCAAGTCTTTTTCTGGCTTGTTCAGGAAAAGCGCTCCGGAAAATTTGTGACACAACCAGCAGAGCCCATGCCCTTTTGTTTATCCTAGAGAGACTCCAAAGGAGTTCTGCCCATTTAAACAGCAAAGCCTCAGGGTCATGACTCCTTTCGTTGTCCCAAAAAAAGTTTTCAAAACCTGCCCTTGTGCCTGATTTTTTCGACAAAACAAAAAGAGGTTCAGAAACTGCCTGCAAATGGCTATGTTCACTCAAAACAAAAAGTCTACCTTGAGGAATCTGTTCTTCAGTGGCACTAATGGCAGATGAAACTGGAGAGCAAGGGAACCACAGGAAGGAGCTCTTTCTTCGGGCTGTGACTCTATAATGAAAGCTCAGACTCCTCAAAAATAGACAAGCCACTACACCTATTTCTTTAATACTGAGAACCTTGTGAACCCCTGTCACAGCAAATCAAAGCACAGAATAAACTTTGCAAAGTATTCAAGGGAAAAGGAATGGCCCTTCTTCTGTTATGTATTGAGAGACACTAATCTATTATTTAGGATGTAGGAACACCACAACCTGAGACCTTTTGGATCACAACAATGAAAATCTAAGCAATTATTTTTAGTGCTATTTTTTTTTAAGCAGCAACTGCTGATATTATTTACCTCTGGCCCACTTCAGCTTCTTCCTTGTGCTGTAGGATGTATAAACATTGCTTTCTGTCTGACTTGAAAGACTCCAGACAAAGAAAAACTTAAAGAGATCTATTGGGACATGCTGAACATACCTCCCACTAGATCTATGGCCATTTCCACCCTATACTTCTCTGGTGCACCCAAGTCAGTCATTCATTCTTGAAACACAAGTCATGAATGTGTTCAAGAGGAAGATCTGAAGTTAATTCTTATAGGATGTTTTTATCAGCCTACAAAGTTGAACAGCTGAAAGATGGTTTTCAAAAATGTGAAACCAAAGGATATAAATTCACATTTTCACTCCTTAAGGAAAGAACTCATTTAACAAAGCTCAGCAAATTCAGAGAAAACTAATTATACTCCTGTTCCAGATAGCACTGGATATTTGGAACTAGGAAAGTTTAACAGGGTTGAACATATAAGGCACCAAGCAGGTGGTTCTTATTAAGATTGCTGATGTCATGCATTACTTGGAAGCCACACAAAGCATGCAAGGAACATTGTGAAATGAAGTTAACAAGAGGGTCACACACTCTGTAGCTTCTGTAGGCTGAGCTTGTAGCATGCCAGAGAGGTTTCTTGCCTCCCTCCCAAGTCTCTCCTCCACACTCCCCATCTGTCCAAATCAACCTCTGTTATAAAGCTTCCTTCCCCCTTCCCAGGGGTTTTGTGTCTTCCATATTTTCGTCACTTCTACTGTTAATATGCAACATTTCTCCCTGTTCACTTGCACTGTCCCATTCCACAGCAGTGAGTCCTCTCCCATGCAGAACAGCACCTCCTCATCTCTGGCACCCCAGGACCCTGTGGGTGTATCTTACAGAAATCTCTGATATTGCAGATCCCCCCCCTCAGGTGCCCACCCCATCTCTTACTACCGCCTTAATGGCCTTGAACTTGCCCTAGTGTTCCTTCTTTCCTGGCAGCTGAATCTCCAATTTATTTCTGGGCCACAAGGGCCAGAGAAATTTTCTTTTGTGCAACCCATTTGTCCCAAACAACAGAAGCCTCTTTCCTTGGCAGTACATTCTTTAATTTGCTCCTTTAGTCCCAGCTGGTAATTGAGATCTCATCTCTCTTTACTAGGATATTCTCACTCCACAAACTACTCTTCTTCATTGTCTGGCATCTCCCATTTTTCCCTCCATTTCCTAACACCAACACTTTTGTAGGAGAGAGTCCAGCAGAATAATAACACCTTAAACAACTGTGAGAAGAAGATGGCATTTCTACTGTGCTCTAGAGGAACCATTAACCACATCTCTGACTCAAAAGCACTCCAGCTGTGGCTGTACTTGAAAGAAAGCAGAAGCTCCATGTGTCTCCCATTTTCTCTTATTACTTTTCTGTGAGATCAACAAGATTTTGGCTATCAAAATCTGTAACTTTCCCTTAAGTTTTGAAAGCATTTGGGTGGGATATTCAGAAGTTGCTCTTTTACAGACACACAGAGAAATGCCACTGGGGTTGAGTCTGTGGCCTCTTGAGCTAAGCCAAAAACCAGAACAGAGGTCCTCCTGAAATAATTCCACTCCAGCTGCAAAGTAAAATAGGCCCCTACTCAGTTCCAAAACAGACAGTGAGGTTTCTGAAAGTGCATTATGTAAGACTTGAAGAATAAGAATGTGGCCTCTATCCCATGATCAAAGCAGACAATTAAGCCCCACTGAATTTTGCATGAAACTGGTTTCCTGGATCCAGTTGCAGGTCTTCGTATTTACTGGGCTTTATATTTACAGTTCTACCTAGGTCAGAGCCTGATGCAATCATCTGCAAAGCCAGGGTCAGGGTTACTTTTAGGGTTCTTTGCCATCCCATTTCTTAGGTGGAGACTACAAATTTGAAAACAGACACATATGTCAACTCAGAAGTTCTGGGGTTTTTGTTTCAGACCATATCTGCCTATTTTAATTAGCAACAAAGAAGGATCATAATCATTAGTTCTTTTTTCCCTATATAACAGGAAAGGAAATTATGGCATGATTTAGGATTTTGTTTTCGAACTGGCAAACAAAAAGAAAAAAATAAACGAGCTGTGCACTTCAAAGACATTTTGTTCCACAGAGATTTTTCCAGCCTGTTCTTTATGAAGTGTAGACTGTCTTTCAAAAGTGACATAGAACTGTTCTTTGAAAAGAAAAGACCACTCATGGGATCCATCATCCTGTATTACTCAACTTACTGCACCTAGACATATACTTTGTGTAGCATATTTTGATTATGCTCCATAACGAAAAAGAGACTGCTGCATACCTGAATGTTCCAATAGATGTACTCCAAGAAGCATGTTGAAAGCACAATTTATTTTATACACTTTCATTTACAATTCTTTGTTTCTCTTTTTCATGTTCAAGAGAACTCACAATTATCCTATGCTCTGAGTACATTCAATGTTCCTGTACGCAAACAGTAGAAATGATCCCCCTCAAACATTGCTGATGATATCTTAAGTGAAAAGAAGCCCATGAGACCAGAAATAATTTTCCAAAATTCAAAGATGCTCATAGACCTTCTCAAATTTAAGAGATTTCAACTCTGGCATTTCTAACTAAAACTGGTATGCAGAATTTAGTCAATTATCAAGTTATCTGGGAGCTGCAAGGGCAAGACTGGCACCTCAGACTCTACTGAAAATCTGAGTTAGCAAAGATGATTGAAGAAGAACTTCAGCTAATAACAGCTTATCTGCTTCCAAGTACATTTAATATTCCCAAGTAGAAAGACCTACATAACTAAGATTCACAGATGAGAGATACGTGATTTGCGGATCTGGCAGCCAAAGATGAAGACCACGTACCCACTACAGCCAAATTCCAATAAAAGAAACACATCCTGGCCATCTCTTGATCATTGTAGCTGTAGACCTGGTTTTATATTCCCAAGCTACTAACATGTGATCTCCTGACCAGAGGGACAAAAATTCAATTTTGTGCTAATTCTCAGCCTATCAAGAGTAGGTTGATGTTGCTTGAGAGACTGGGATGTAACCACCCGAACGGTAAACACTAAATTCAACACAGAGGAAAAACGCCTCAATCACTTAGCCTTCAATAACATTCTTCGTGCCCTTGGAGCCTTCCCAATAAGTAAATGCAAAGGGAGATAAAATTAACATTCTATAAAGGTTCTTATTAGAGCACACACAAGTAATAAAACCTAAAGAAACCAAAACCCTGTTGAAAACTAGTTTAGAGTCTCCCTTATACGGCCCAAAGAATGAAAGCACTTCACACTGACTTTGCATTTTCCCCAGTACTGAGAAGAGAGAAATAAATGTCCTCCTGAGGTCAGAGGTAAGACAAATAACAGCTCCAATAATACCATCACAATTTTAAAAGCTCATATTAAAAGATCAAACTCACCATCTGTATGGCACCTGGACTGCTACACAGACTTCCTGGCCCAACGAGTGTTGTAACTCATCTGAAACTTGCTCAGGAGCTTGAACAGTCAGGAAATACTGGCATAAAATGGCCCTTGACTTCACTGCCAACATCCTGCAAACTCTTCAGGAGCAACAGCTGTACCTGTGTTCCCTGAAAAACAGCTGAGTTTCCTGAAAGGAGAAAGTAATGGCTGCTGTTAGCAGAGGGTGAGCACCTGTGGAGCCCAGAGGCTCATCATTCAGCTAAAATCACTTTTGCCTATCTGTACTAAGCACTGCTTATTATTCAAAACTAACTTTAAAGAAATCAGCATACTTTCTGCTATCTTCCTAAAGATAATAAGGCATTCAAAATTTAGAAGGGAAGGGGTGAAAGAGAATGCAAAACCACTTCTCCTCAGAAAATATGCCAAAAGATCCCACATGCAGTTATTTCACCTCTCCCTCTTGTCATTGATTTAATTCCTTTACATGGGGCCTGTGTTTCTTCATCTCTCCCAATTAACTGCTGAGGCTCCACCAGCATAAAAAAATGCCTGCTCCTTAAACATGGGAAAGTCAATGCATTGGGGTAAGACATGGCAATGTCTAAAACTGTTTTATCAATCTAATTGTCATTTACTGAGTGTTGAAATTATTTGCCTTACAATATACACCTTTGAAGGTGTTTAGCCTTCAGGAGGCTTCAGTTTACTTGTCTGTCTGTGAGTTTTATCTTTTTCTTTTATGCATGTTTTATCTTTTATAGATTTATATTCTGATAACCACCGCACGCATATTATAAATTACTCTGATGTTGCATCTTGTAACTGGGCTTCAGCTGCATGTTCTGCTGAAATCTGTAAGACAGTCACAGGAAGGCGAGTTACTCTACAGCATTCTTGGGCTTCACAAGTGTAACTAAGGTGTCCCTTATGGCACAGCTGTACTCATGTCTGTTTACCTCATGGTGGAAAGTCTCATTTAATATTAAGCTTTTTTTGGTACTCCTAGTTAGACCTAGAGAGTGGTGTTGGTTTGGTTTTTTTCTGAAAGACAGACACAGCTGATCTCACTGAAATTAAGCCTAGCCAGACAAGGACTGTAGTTTATATTAAAAAAACCCAATAAAATACCCCCAATATAAATCCACACTTACTATAGAAAAAAAAATACCTTCCCACTCTATTAAAATTTGCCAGCAGGTAATTTTTCAGTCTGATCTTGGGCTTCTCATGCATGAAGTTCACATCAAGTTCATAAAAGCCCTCTTTCTTTGGCTACAGGGATGGTACCAGCTAGCTGTGCTACCCAAGGCATGTTACCAGACCTCTCATTTACCAGGGACAGAAATATGTTTTTGAGGTGATTACTGTTTTAAGAGTCAAACAGAAATGTTTTCCTGAGTAGCCCCCATAATCATAAAATGTTGTATCCCTAGGACTGAAATTTTCTCTGCAGTCAAAGTAATTTTTTAAAAAGAGATTTTCAGGAAAAACAAAACAAAGCTTATTTTTTTACATAATAATAATAATTGTTTTTTTCCGTTGACCTGAAATGTTTTCTTCACTTCATTTTCCTTTCTGATGCAGCACAGCACTTTCAAAGTTGGTATTTGCATCTGGCTGCCTTCTGCTGTGGTACTGAGAGTTGACATCTACCAGGATTCAATTTAGACCCTGGGGACCAGGCACATTCACCACACTCATGGCATGGAGTGTATCTTGAGAGATGAAGCCCAGACAACTATTGTGCTAAATCCCCATTGTTTTGTTTTGTTTTAATTTATTCTCCCACTGTTAATGTAGAGTTCTTCATCTTTAGTATGATGGAGGGAGTTTCCTCCGTACCTTGCTTCTGTCTTACTATAGTAATATCAAAAAAATGCATTTTCCTTATAGAAGTTTTGCTGTGATATCTTTATTATTTGAAGGGATGGGGAGACTTATGGATCTGTAAGCAAAGGATGTCCAGGGACTTTTGGAGTTATTTCAAGAAGTTCTTATTTTCCTCAAATGGCATACTCAATATTTGAATATTATAAAAGTGCTGGCTGCATGATTAATTTAGTGACATGGTGTGTTGCATACATGTGTGAGGTTCTTGAAAACTAGATTCTACTGAGGAAAACTCATTTTTATTAGGAAAGTGTTAATTTGCTATTTTAAGTTTCTGTAAAAAAGCATTCAAAAACTTATTACAGTTTTAAATAAAAGCTGTATAAAAAGCATCTGTCCTTAAACAGAAACAATTCCATCTGTCAGTAATATCATTTCTGTTTCTCAAAATTTTGCCATGACTGTGAAAACAGCAAAGTGTGGCAGCACACGACAGCACAAGACTCCAGTTTATTAAGAGTTTAGCAGGGTCTTTATTTCTCTTAGAAACTGAGCCCTGTATTTCCACTAATAACAGTCTTGGGATGTGCCTTTGAAGAAAAAAAAAAAACAAAACCACAAACCAAAACTGAAAAAACCCACAAAACACCAAAAGGAGCACAGCAAGATCCTTTCTCAAACGGAGCCGGAGCATAGAAAAGTCACTTCTAATATTCCTCATTTCTTCTGGAAGTGCTGGTTGCTATCCTTTGCCTTAGGAACTCTGCTTTTATGTTTTCCAAGGCTGGGTGGAAAAACATCATATTTTCTAGGTAACATATTTTGTGGTTTCTTATCCGGTACTGTCCTGTTCAGTGATTAGCTGGTTCTCCCTTTGACATCAGGATGCTGGTGTCCTGAATCTTTACCAGCAAGTTCAGATGAAATCAGCAGCCTTTCCTTATTCTTAAGAGTTTCACTATGTAAATATCTGTTTGGTTTGCATTGCTTAATAAGCACCAGGCATGTAAAAATGGTAGTGCATATCAGAATTATTGCATATGCTGTTTCATGTCACTGCTGCCACCTCACTTTCAATTTATCTAAGCTGCTTAGCAACAATAAAAATATTCTATCCTGTAGATGATAACTCCAGTTGTCAATTCATACTCAAGTGACCAGACTGGCTGCTTATACCAGACTCCTTATAGTACTCTACCTCTGTCTTCTCCATCAAACAGATACGTCAAGAAGCCTTTTGTAAAAAAAATCACAGCACTAAAATGAGCTTGTTGTTGTGTTTCCAAAAGCCTGCCCTTTCATGTGCTTAGTATAGTTCTGCAGTGGCATCTTGGAGTGCATCTTACTGCTGTTTCTTTTAAGTCTGAGCTTCGTATTCTGTCCTACAGCCTCGCTTTTCATGTCTCTGTTTACTTCCCAATATGCATAATAATTCCACAAGATGGACTCAAATTGAGTAATCAAGCTTCACTGAAGAAAACAAACAAAAGAACAGAGTAGCTTTATTCAAGGAACAGACTTCCTCTCCGCTTTCCTTGGTGTTAGGCAATAGCACCTCTCAGTTTTGTTTAGAAGGAAAACCTCCAGCTATAGACAACTCAGTCGAATACATCCCCTCCCCAAAAATCTCTTTCTGAGATTTAGACCATTAGTCTTTTTTTTACTCTTCTGGGACCTGAGTGCGAGTCATAGTTCTGTTTAAGACTGAAAGCTGGGAATCAGTGTTCTATATTTGTCCACAACAATGTGTGCTGTTTCATTCCCAAGGGGGTTTGGATGTTTGGATGCATCTTTAGGAGAAGCTATCCACCCTGTAGCAGACACTTCTCAGTGGGTACCAAGCTCTTGGTAAATTCACAGCCACTCAAATGCTATGAAAATCATAGTAGGATTATCTTGCTGAAGTAGTTTGGGGGAAAAAAAAAATATTAAGAACCAGTAAACAAAAGCCACAAAATAACCCTGCTACAAAAGCAGTTAAACTGCCAGGGAGTTCTTTCAGTCTCCTGTAGATTTGGCACAAATGTATGTACATGTACAGTTACTCTTGATCAAGTTTTGGGAATGCAGCTGAAGCAAACATTCCAACTGCCTGGACATGGAATCTGCTCAGTGTTGGCATCCGTGCCACTCGAGCTCCACCATGCAATGCAGTCCCAAGACTTGACATTTTGCAAGGAAAGGTCTATATAGTCCCATTAAAATAAGTTTCTATGTAAATGTATACCACATCCTTCTAAATAGATTAAAAAAAATCATAAATATTTGCTTTCTTTTGGAGCACTCCAAAGACAGGACTTCCATCCCAGTATGTTCGGGCTTTGAGAACAGAAAACTATATTATATTCTCAAATCCCAAAACAAATAGAACTTTCAGCACAAGGGAAAGTCATACATTTCTAAATGGTCCACGATGCATAACATCTCTAAGTATTCAGTTCCCCACACATCAGTTCACTGGACTTAGTACTGTCCAATACCTTTGTAGGCCTTGCCCGATATCTTTGCTGCTGCTAAAGGGATAAAGGTGTCATCACAGTTTGCCTGGTTTTCTTTTTTTAATAAATGATTCTAAGATTCTGAGTACCAGTGTAGCCCAATAACTATCACTGTAATCTTCACTGGAATTCACTTTGAATACATCTTCTTTTATAGGGCCCTTTGTGATATGTCCCAATTGAGTAGCTCAGTTCTGAACAGGAATTCCATTCTTGGGATTTTGGACCTCATTGATCTGTCATATTGCAGATAGATTTGTGGAGTTTGGGTTTGATTATTTGTTTTAATAACAGATGAAATAGAATGTTACCTGATGCTCTCAGAGAAGCAGCTCAACATCCCCATGAGCTCTGCAGGCCTTCAGCTGAGCTGAGCCTGAGGCAGAAATTATTCACATTAAGTCTCCAGGTCCTAACTCTACCTGACGTTTCAGACATATTCTGAACTTGTTACAATTTAATTTAAAGAGATGCCATGTAGCTTTATGATGTCAGTAGTCCAAAGCATGTCACAGAACAACTAAGTGCCTAAAGATTAAACTTTAACAGATGGGAACTGAACTGCAGTGCCCTGTGTTTAATCACTTTGGTAACAAGACTTGTGTGAAACAAATCCACAGATTTGTTGTGACTCCATTAAATTTAAAATAATAAAATTAGAGAGAACCTAAAATGAAAATACTATTCATAAAAACAGCAAAGTTACAAGAAATCTTACTTTTCTCATCAAACAGGATGCATTTTTCTATGAAACATTATTATCTAAAAATAATACTAATTCAGCAAGCTAATAATTCAACATAGCATAGTTAAATATTTCTCAGTGGAACTCTTACTAGGAATAGTCCATCACATTTTTTCTTACCAACTCTGACACCTTCAGATATTTTCCTGGCTTCCATCCCTCTCTAGCTGGTCAATTCATTTTCTTGAGCATGAACTGGTTATTCCTTTTCATTATTTTCCCAATAAACTAGACAGATAGATATCCATATTCTGCACTGCTGACTATACTGTGCTGCAGTGCCACAAAGCTGAGCTGGAAGTCTTCCATTTGCAGAGAAATTGCTCACCTGCCAAACAAGTGAGAACACCCATCTGTTCCACACCATGCTTCTGTTGCTATTTACCAACATCTTGAGATGGTAAAAAAATGCTTTGATCTCATATTTACTTAAGGCAATCACCACCAAAAATACATAGTCAGCTATGTCATCCTAAACAAAGCAAACCAAAACAAATCTGAAATCTAAATATCTTGAGTGATAGCATGGCTGAAATTTGTCTGTGACTTCCATATCCTGGCACAAACCTAATTGCAACACTGTAATTGCTGTCAACATCACATAAAACCTTTATTAAAGATGGAATAATTTAGTGGCAATAGTTGCTACCTAGTAATTTTTTAGCTGTAATACATCCATTAAACACTGTTTTTTAAGAATTCTCAGTAATGTAAGGATGTAAATATCTTGCTTTTAAAATTCAGGTATGTGAAATACATTCTTTTAAGGTCAAAACCCTCAAATGACAGATATTATATAAAAATGGAGAAACTTTTGTGATAAATAGACTAATGACACACCGTGCCCTATAGATGTCATATGGTAGGAAAGATGCACAAGTCCTGGAATATAGAGGGTTAAATCACCATACACCATCAGCTTGAACAAAAGGCTGCTTAAGGTGTTGTCCTGGACTCAAATTAGAAAAAGAAATACGAACAAAATATAGCAAGTGCTACAGAGAATCAAACTTACATCTATCCATGAAACTGCTCTTCCCTGGAAAGCAACCCACAGGGATTCAAATGAATCCCTGCATTTTACTTTCCAGGGATAACCATATTCAGTTCTCTAGCAGAGATTATCGCTGCCCCCAGGTTGATGCTGACCATGTCTCACAGTAAATATATACAACCACAGTGTAATTTTTACCCCCAACTGAATTTCTCAGTGGTAACTTTTCTGCAGTATTTTGAAAACTTACTGTAATTTCACATCCTGGGAAAAAAAAAAGTATTTCTGGTGGCAGGTTGTGCTCTGGGAGTTTGGCAGTCATATCTAAGTGAAATTGAATCAGAGTGCATTAGAATATCTTACTTACCAATTAGTCATTTGGATTTGATATATATTAATGTATCAATCCATTACTGAGTGTTGACTGGTGGTAATCAAATGAAAATAATATATTAAGGATTCCAACACACAAAAGTTTGCATGGTCACTCTGTTTCACTCCCTAGCATTCCTCCTGCTCAGTGAGCTTGAGAGAACCACTGAAGCACTCTGATACTTAGCTGAGGAAGGTTATAAACTGGTGCAAACAACAAGGGACATTTATTAGGATAAGGTTTCTTTAATCAGTGTGAAGGTAAAAGTACTGCTGACTCTATCATTATAACAAAGGATCTGCTATATAATTACATACATATTTGTATATGTGAGTTTTCAGTACTACCACTAGCTCTGTGGTATTTCCCATTCTGCAAGTTTGCACTGTGTTGACCACTACAGATATATGAAATAAGGCGTTGCTGGCTGAAAGTTTACAGTTTAGAAGTGTTGTATCTTGGTAGCTCATACTTGGCCGAACTTTGAAAGCCACATTCCTTATGCTTGAAGGATAAGCTTGTGATCCAAGCTTCTCTTTCTCCCTCACCAGTGGGGATGGACAAAGGAAACCAGAGGAACCTAAAAGGGGATGGAAAGACCATAAAGACCTGCTGGTTGTGTTCTGTCCTTTACTGACACAGCAGGTCTGTAACCTTTGAAGTGTTGAAAGGTAAGTTTTCACAGTTTGCAAGGTGACTGCTGTATGGGAAAGAAGGTATATATGACAAGATGGAAGTAGTATTTTATAGCAAGCTCTCCTTTCAGCAGAAGGGATAAGCAAGACATGACCTCCAGGATTACCACTCCAAATTTGCTCTTAAATCCAAGAAAAGAGATGTGCACAAAAGGAAAGGAACCAGCCAGGGTCAGGCTGATTAAATGGTTGACCAAGGGTAAAATATGCCTCTTTTCTGTCAGCATATATGGGTTTTGTAGGTTTTTGAAGATATTTCCACTGTCATGCACAAGAATATTTATGAAAATGAAAGGCAGAGTGAATTTCAGCCTGGCATTTTTAAAGGAAGTAAAAAGAACCTAACAAAATATTTAAGAAAATAATTGATAATATGTTTAATGATTTATATTAATGTGTAAATGTTTTCCTCTAGTCAACAGGTTTGTTTGTGGTTTTTTTTTGGCTGCACTCTTTGACCATTTAAAAGGTAGTTATTACACTAATTTCAGACAATGGTTTAGTAGGAGGTGGTTGCTTTAAAATTTTAACTTCAAGCAGTTAAAGCACCAAGGCAGGCAGAGAAACACATTTATTGCAACTTGGAGAATGTTATGGGAGTAGCACATATTGTTTACAGCTGCCCCAGCAGTTGTTAGTGCACGGAACTTTGTTTACAACTCCTGCAGTTTCTGACAAATTCACAGGAATCTGATTATAAATAAAGGCTGCAAATTAATAATCACAAATTTTAAATAAGCCTAATTAAGGTCATTAGAAATAATTTGGAACAAGTGCCCACATAGAGAATAAAGAGATCATTCTGGTATATGGCAGGAGCAAAGACATAAAATGGAATAACAGCTTATCAGGCTGAGTTCTGTGTGAATATACACAAAAACAAGGCATGATGTATATTTCAGCAAGTGCATACACGAGAACTATACACCCATCTTTAAAATTATTCTAAACTAAAGTTTTGGTTTGAAAACACCTTATATTTTTTATTGTTTGAATGCACACATTGAAATTTAGTTACCAACAGCTTCCTTCTGGAAGGCATCAAAGAGTTTTTCCACAAAGGCAGAATTTGGATTGTGGTTCTGGAATAGGTGCACTGTATGAACATGTTTGCAGTATAAACAGTTCCATGACATTTAAGGCTGTGGCTCTGAAATCCTTTTACATCATCTCAGAATACTGCTGTGACATAGGACAGCAACTGTTTTACATACAGACACGTAAAAGGATGTTAAAGGACTTACAAGATTTTCCAGGTCTCTATAGGCAAGGTTCAAGGAGGAGAGCAAACACCAACAGTGGGTGCAGGCTGTGTTGGGGATTAACTGCGAGATCTCAACCCATCTCAGTCCCCGAGGGTGTTGAGGAAGCTGTCCAATTCATCATCCTTTGAGAGGCTGTGGAGACCAGGGCTGGTCCTGACGACTGGAGAAACAGACTTTGTACCCATCTTCAAAAAAAGGAGTGTTCTTTTCAGAAGTCTGCTTTGGGGTCCTTCTTAAGAGTGATTCAGGGAGATTTAGGCTTGCCATCCTCACTTCAGTCCTTGGAAATGTCACAGAGCAAGTGCCCTTGAAGACCACTTTTGAAGAGATGAAAGAGATGAAAGTGACTGCGATAAGGGAGCATGGATATATCAGGAGTAAAGTCATGCTTGACTAGGCTCATTTCCCTTTGATAATAAAATGAGTGGATTTAGGAATGAGGGAATAGCAGTGGATGTCTCTGATTTGTGCTCAGGTCCAAAGGACTTTGCTACTCACCTGCCTTCAGAGTGGCTAATTCAGCAGTGTGGCCGAGGCCAGCTGGTCATGGGCCAGCTGTTCCCTGAAGGCTGAGAGCTTTGGGGGCTCCCCTCAGACTGGGCAGGGCATTGGGGGGCACTGGGGGCAGACCCAGCCCTGGAACACTCCTGGAAATGAGCTGATGATGGCCCAGAACACCTTTTGGGTGGGCCTGGTTGGGGGGGGCCCAGCCAGCTGGGCAGGGGTTTGGGAGTGGAGACTGGCCCTGCTGTGGAGAGGCTGATGGTCCCAGGGACTGAAATGGGATTCTGGACAGGGAGAGCCCCCAGGGATGGACAGGGGCAGTCAGACCCTCTCAGAGCCCTGGGGTAATTGTCCTTCCAAAATCAACTCAACTGAAAAGTTTCAAGTCCTGCCTGCCCCTCACATCCCCCAGACAACCTTGCAGAGCACCTTTGTCTTCCTTCTTCTCAAGAACTCAGCCACAGCAGGAATGCTGTGTGGAAACCTCCCCTTCAGCCAGGACTGACTCCTTCCCACTGAACCTCCTCAAGTAACCGGCAACCCATGTACAGATGTCCCAGCTTACAGAGAGCACATTAAAGCAATAAGAGAAATCAGAGGTGAAAAAGCACAGATTAAACCTTTTTACAGGGCATACCAATTTGTGGTACTGATTGTTCCCATCTGGGGAAGTGTTGGATGCTCCTCACTTTGAACCAGTTGCTTACTGGAGCAATATGCAGCACCTACTGGGCTTTCAACCTGGCTCCACAGGTAAAAAAAACCTGAATCACTTCACATTTTTACATTTCTTTCAAAACACTATAAAAATCGCTTCTCTGATTTTGACAATTTGTAAATTCTTCCTTGCACCTCACCTCAGCTGGTGAGAGCATCACAAGGGGGCTGAGAACTCTTGCTAGTCAGCCAGCTACATCACCTTGGGAGACAAGAAAGGACTATGAGCTTAAAGGAGTTTAGAGAATTAAAATAAAGTGGCCATTCACTCACAGGCCAGAAATCACTGTGTGGAAGCTACTCATAGAGCACCCAGACTGTCAGTAGGGTGTATATTAAATGCAGAACTGACATTACAAGATGTTAAGGATACAAAGTCAAACACTAAAGAATTAGGAAACAAATCAGAGTTAGCAGGATTGTCTTTGAGCAAGTTTGTCTTGATGTAATCCTAGAAACTGATATCTAAAGGAAGAACCATTAAGGAAAAAAAGACAAAACCAGACCCAAAATATTTTTCAATAGCTTATTGTTTTTAATAAATTTTGAGGGTATTTGAGGGGAAAAGTACTGTCTTTCAGGTGGAAGTAAAAATTAGTATCAATGAAGGATACAAATGGGTACCTGTGTGGGAGGCTGCATCTAAATATTTCTATTGCTTCAACAAATTAGGGTGGGTTTAAGTGGTTCTCTGTTATGCAGGTGGACAGTACTTTTCAGATAATTTTAAATTAAAAAAAAGGATCAAAAAACACATTTCAATTATAACCATATTGATTCAGGAACAGACTTGAGCCACAGATTTATGATCTAAGTTTCATCAGAAGTTCTGGGTATTCAGACTGGGAATTTTTGTTTATGGTCTTTACAAGGCCCTCACTCACAAACAACACTCTAGTTGCTGTGCCTCAGCCCTGAGGCTGCAGGAGTCAGTGAATACTTTCACTTCATTCTGTGCCAGGGGAAAACTCTTGACATTCAAACTTATCATGCCATTGCCTAAATGCTTTCCCACATTCCTCTTCTTATCTCAGTGAAAAGGGATAGGGTACCCAAAATTCCTAGTCATCTTTCTTGGTCCTTCTGAACATTCACTGGGCACTCTTGGAGAGATTTGTCCAGGTATTCCTGAACTATCTGGTAAAACAACAACCCTCTCTTCTGTGGCAGACAGTAAACTAGTGCTACCTCTTTACATGTCCAGGCGAACATCCCTGTCAGCATCTTTTAAAAACTGCAGTGATCCTGGAAACATCCACTCCCTCCTTGGCCCCACATCTGAGGACATGTTTTCCATGTGGCTTACAAGGCTAAGGACGGAAATGTGCATAAGCACATCCAACACAGACAAGACACACACTTTTCATCCTCCTTTTTTTTTTCAGCAAGTAACCATTTTTGTCTCAGTTATCCACCCTTAAGCACAATATTCAACCAGCACTTGAGGATCACAACAGATTGTGTCATCTCTGAGCCAAAAGTGTAGGAGCAACAGTCCCGAGTTCCAAGACTTGAAATTTTTAATAGACTGAGTGCCATTAGCACTGCTAAATTCAGGTCTGCTTTGCACAATTAATGCACTCTCCCTAGAGTGAAATTGAAAGTTTAGTATTATAATAAACCCCCAGTGTACGCTTAGAAATTCCATTTGGAAGCTATCAAAATACTTTACACTGAGAGAATATTGTTCTTATTCAGCTGTTTAAAAAAAGGAAAATAAGGGAAAGTTAAAGAATTGTCACAGTAGTACTGCAAGTGAGGGCTATAATGGATCTGCCATCAACTCACTGGAGTTTCTTAGTCCACTGCTGAATGCATACGTAGCTTCACATTCCAGTCCTGAAGAAAATAATATCAGCACTGGACCCGATTCTTCTGCCATTCCATAAAATGCTAGGTGGAAGCCAAATATTCATATAGACACAGTCTATCATACTTAGATGTAAACACTCCAGCTCTGAAGCTCAGGCATTATTGTCTGGTGTAGATCCCACCAGGATGAAACTTGACATTTCTAAGAGTGCACAAGCACATCAGAGGACCAGACCCAAAGCTCAGACTCTCCTTATTTTTATTTATTAAGGCAATAGTGAAGCACAAGTACATTAATAGATAGCCCTGCCTCCCTGGGTCCCCAATATCTCATGGAAGAGATCAAAACATTTGTTTCTTTATTCAATTCTTAATGCACTGTGTGAAGGTGCCCTACATTTCTAACTGGCTGGGTTCACCATCTGTTTTATTAACAAAGATAAGGTCAGAAAGGTCTCTAAAAAGTAGGACAAAAAATTAGTTGAATTGATCTGTTAGTCTTAAGCTTTACGTTAAAATTTTGTGGGTTTTATGCTTTTTTAAAACACATCTAAGTTACCCAACAGAGCATGCTCACTTTGCAACACATTACATCAAAGGTCCATGGTCTGTCTGTCACATTCATGCTTCATGTGATCTCACTCTTACTGTTGGGATAAGGAATGCTTCAAATGACAAAAATTTCCAGGAGGCGGATCATTGCAGGCAGGAAGGGGAAGACAGAAGAATAGTGTGAGGCAAGGTGTTAGGAAAGCTAAATGCAAGGTTGTGGCAGATTAAAAAAGCATCACTTATTTAGAGTTTTTACTCAGAAGCATCTTGTTACACCCATGAGAAAAGAACATTCCCTTGGGAACAGCAATGCTCCCTTCTTCAGCTGCAATAGCAGAGTTGATGAGTATCAGGCAAAATAGTTTAGAAAAGGATAAACAGAAACAGCTGCTCAGTATGAAACAGTGAAAACATCCAGGTGAGAAATCAAAACAACATAAACAGGGATAGGAAGCCCAAAATGAGGCACCTAGATCCATGGTAAGAAAGCTGGGGAAGTAAACACATTTTCAGAAGTTCTCACTGTTTTGTGCCTCCCTACTGTTCATGGCCTTAACAGGATTTCCAATTCCCTCTCCCGTGGGCTCATCATTCTTCTTGGTGCAAGATTTTCCTGTGTTTGCTGCACTGACTGTGTGCACCTGCTGGAGGCAAGCCAGCCCTGTGCTGAAGTAGGGCAGCAGTGTTAGTGCAGTCATGGGTACCAGCTAGTGAGCATTCTGGCCTGCACAGCTAAATGCCTCCTGGGACAGCTGGTGCCTGGAGAGCTCCCGGTGTGAGGAAAAAGGGTGCATGACTGCTCGCATGCATCTGGGTTAATATGCCTCCAAGTACATTGCTGTCACATGGAACCCATGCCTGGCAGCTTTTCCAGCAGGGTGATGCAGGGACCTGGAACACCCAAAAGAAGTGTATCCAATCTTTGTTCTCAGTCCTCTAGTTTCTCAGGTATATTCCCTCAGAGACAACCATACCTTGCAAGTCTGCAAATCTGCAGTTTCTATTAAATTTCTGAGGGACAGATTAACACAAAGCACTAAACTCCTGAGGAACCTCTTAGCTACAGACAGTTCATGCTCAAAAACAACAAGAAGTTCCAAGAGAGGTGTCACAGTCCTGAACTTGTTCTTTGCCAGTCATGGCATTTCCTGTGATCACCAAGTTTTATTAGCAAATCTTCCTTTTAATCCTCACAGAGTTCTTTTTTCTCTCTTGCATTTAACAAGACTTGAAATCCCCAGAGATGATCTCCAAACATAACAAGTGACACAAAACCTTATAAACAGTCTTCACATGGAAAAAACACTTCCAGTCCCAGGCTCGATCACTGTGTAAAACTTGCAGTATGTGGAAGCAACTTCAATCCCCCCAGCAATTCAGGGAAGACACCTTTCCATCCTCCTACGGAGACAGCATGGGCTGAGCCTTAGAGATACCATGGAAGCTGCCCACCACAACCAAAGCTTAATCAGGTTTTGGTTTGTGATGGGGCCTTTTATTTCCCTTCCCTTTCAAAGGAAGCATGAAATCACTTACTGTGTCTATACTGGGGGATTATCAGGAGGAATCAGAAAGGGTCAGCACACTTGGAAGTACAGCCATCACCCTTTGTACATTTTGCCTGGCAGGAGATATAAAAAGGCCTGAACTTCAACAAGGACTCTAAAATTCAATATTCCTCAACACCAGCAACAGGTCCATAGATGAATATTTCACTAACCACAAAACTTCATTCCTGGTAGCAAAAGTATGTAATACTTTCTATAAAGCGTGACACTTGTACATTATGTAAAATTCCAGTATTTACAGGGTTCCTATGCAGTATGGGGCTGTATAAATGATTCCTTGTTTTGCTAAGGATATTATTACACTGTGTACACAGCACAGTAGGGTTGAAGCTGGTTCAAAACTACTGTGTATGGGTTTCTTTTTTCCTTCCTGTGTTAAAAATCTATATAAATTGTACTTTTGTTGATCAAAATAATGCCCATAAATGATTTGTTATCCTCCTTAGAAGGATAATTAATTGCCTACTTCTTCCCTTGAGAAAAAAAGTTGTTGTCTATTGTTTCTTTGCTTGTTTTGGAATTTGTTCTCTTGAAACGATCTAAGGCACAATATTTGTTCAGGTTAGTTATGGAGTAAGGGAGTCCAAGCTGCTAACCAAAATAAAAAGCAAATGGTTGTGTAGTTTGCAGCCTGAAATGGGAAGAGAGAAGTTTTGGGTTTTTTTCTTATTTGCCCAGAGGGCTTTTTTGTGAAGGAGAGAGTGTGAGAGGCAGAACATTTGGTACTGGGTTTGGCTTTAAGACAGTGCATTTCTTCGATAATTTTTTTAAGTTACAATATTATTCTCTTCAATGTCTTATAATGTGAAGTTTCAAAGCCAAAGCCCAGAGGAAAAACATCTTGAAAGCTATTCTTGTGGAGCTTTTCCATATTGTAAGCTTCTTTTATAGCAAAGATACGTTAACACCTCTTCCATGACATAAAAGTGCAGTTCTTTTTCAACATGGTAAAACACATTGAATTCAGGACTTTGTATTTTATTTGATGGTGAACAAGGAGAGCTTTGCCAATTTCATCCAGATATTTAGTGGTCACTGAGTGCCATGCCTGAACACTTCAGGCTTTACAGAAGATGTGTCTTACAGGTCAGCAATCGGAAGCCCATAGTCGTTTGAAGCACTGAATGATGGAAAGGGTTTTAGGGAGATGTCCTTTTCCATGAAAACATGTCTTGGACTTAGTGGGCTTCAGGTTTATGTGCCACATTTTCCTACATCCTGGTGTTCATATGTAGGGTAAGTTTGACACCACTCACAACAAATTAAAGAACATTTAAAAAAGAAGTTATTCAATATCCCAGTGAGCTCAGAAAGGGCAACAAACAAGTGAAATGAGAACTTCTGACAGGAGCTGGCTTTCAGGAAAGACTTGGCACTCTTCTAAAATATTTTATTAAAAATATATTCTTCTAGTTTTGTGGGACAACTGCACAAGGCAGCACTGTGTGAAGAAATTTTCTTTTCTTTTAATTTTAATTTTAAGAGAAGCCAGTTGTAGAAGGGGAGGCAATATATCCTTATAGACTTTACTTCCCCTAAATCTCCATACCATCACTGTTACAAAAACACTAGGTATATTGTTTTAAGTGAAACACTGGCATGTTAAAATATTAAATAAAGTTATTGTGAATTTTTGGAACAAGACACTGAAACTTTTACGTGACAGCCAGACATCTCTTCCTCAAAATCCAAACGAGAAATATTATGGCATTCCAGACTCTTGGAATAGAAACAAAGAACTGGCTCAGAATTGCCAGGAAATAATGAGTCAAGAAAGAGATTTTAGAGAGAAATCCCTGGCTTGTGAAAAATCATCAGGGGGAAAAAAACCAAAACAAAAACATGAAAGATTATAAAAGCTGGATCAGCTTTTCTAAAGGACTAATGGGCTGTAAGGTAGCTACCATAAAAGTCTGTAAAAGCTGAGTTAGGGACAGACTGTACTGAATCAAAAGAAGACTTTATGAAGTACTTTAGAATTTCCACAGCACATAATCTCAGAAAAATCCAATGAATTAAATGGATTTAGCAATGGTATAAACCAAGTCTGGTAAATAACACTCAAATAAACATCCTGAGGATTTTTTCTTATTAAGCTGTGGTGCATGAAACACCTTAAATCTGTTAGGCTGTGAATCAAATCCACTGCATCATCACAGCAGAGGATCTGAGTCTCCCTTTAGCAACAAGTTAGAAGGGATCCTGTGTGAAACCAACATTCTGGAATAGTGTAGAAAAAGGTGGTGTTCAACCTATGTATATATGTGTAATATAGATGCTGAAAAAATGAATTTTTTTCATTCAATTTTTAAATACACAGGTTTTATCTTATTTTCTATTTCAGTCAGATTAAGGCAGTAGAAAATTCCATTTAATACAGCGAATGCAAACCTTTGGCTTCTAACAAAGCAGACTGATTTGAGTTCACAGCTTTTGTTTAAGCAGTTTTTTGAAAGTATTCATAGTCAGTAAATCACCTCTGTAAAAAAAAAATTTGAAAAACAAATACAGTGACCTTATGACATCAGATGGTTCTGTTTCAGACAAGACAGCTTTATCCATGCCATGCATAACCATGCATAAATTTCCCAGTGCTTTAATCTATGCTGCACATTTGAAGCAGGCTAAGCAAGAAGTCTCTCACCTACAGGATGAGCAGAGAAGGCAAGAGCCATCAGTCTCCCAAGTAGAGCAGGAAAAGCTCACTTTGCTCTGGGCTGCCTTTGCCTCCAGTTCCAGGCAGCCAAGGATGCACCTGGTTCCTGAGCCTCATCTCTATCTTATTCATTACCTGCACCAGACATTCATTACCCTTCAAATGCCTGTGGATTAATTCAGTGCCCATTGCCCTCTCTCCTCTTTACACACACTTAGAAGTAATATGGCAGGAATTTTACCCCCCATCAGTTCTGCACATCGTAACTTGTGAGATCCTGTTTGGCTTGAGGTTGTCAAGGCAGTACCTGGATTCCTTCATTTAATATTCCCCCCCCCACCTTCCTTTTTTGTTCATTTTCCTGAGCAAATTAAGTAAATGTCCCCAGTTATTAACATCTGACATCCCAGTTAAGCTATACACAATCAGCAAGGTACTTGGTCCAATGTAACATTGAGTACGTGCAGAGAAAAAGAATAACAAAACCCTCGCTTCCTAGATCCCCCCAGGGATGGCTAAGTGGCAGCATGCTTTGGAAATGACAGCTATTTCCACATCACTGTGTGTAAAAAGTCCTCCTTTAGATTCTTTCATGTCTACTAAAATGGTTTTCCACCATATTCTTGAACCGGGTCACTAGTTCACTGTTCATTTTATCAATGACTTTTTGTGCTTTCTTCCTTTCTTATTACTCATGACAATGCTAAAATTAGATTTTTTACAGTAAACCCTCTACTTTCACCACAAACCAGGTCTGGCAGACACAATTATAGTAAAAGATACACTATTATGGTTGTTTCCACCTACCCTGAACCTGCTTGAGAGGATATTAGAGTAGACAGCACACATTTAAGGGTTTGTGCACTCTTTGTACTTCTGAGTTTGAAAAAGAACTACTGACAGCCCCATCTTATCTTGCACAGACAGCCTAATGCGGCTTGATTATACACTCAGGTTTCACTTGATGTTAAGTGTTCCTTAAATCTGACAATTTTCCTATATTGTTCTGTTTCCCCATTCTCCTCTTGGATGGAAATTCACCGCAGATTAAGGGGAACTGAATAAAGAGCTCTTACTGGATCATGTTTATGTGCAGGGATCTCAGCCCCAGACATCTTCATCAATTAACTCAGACATCAGATATATTTCTACACTACATGATTTTAGAAATGCATGGAGAGGGAGCTGTGCCTCACCTATACAACCTCTGTATGTCCTTCTGTCTGTTGTGGTGTCACCTAACAGACAGAACCCAACAGGTGGCAACCAAACCCCACAGAGTCACTCACTCAGTCCCCCACCAACAGGATCAGGGAGACAGTCAAATAGGTAAAAGCTGGAAAACTCCCGGCTTGAGATAAGGACAGTTTAACAGGGAAAGCAAAGGCCATGCACACAAGCAAACAAAAATAAATAATTAATTCCCTGCTTCCCATGGGCAGGCAGGTGTTGAGCCTTCTCCAGGAGAGCAGGCTCATGTGTCTGATATTCAGGAAGACAAACACCATCACTCCAAATGCCCCCTCCTTCCTTCTTCCCCCTATTTTATACACTGAAACCACGCAAGCCCTGCTCAACAACAACAAAAATATCTCCACGTTATCAACCCTGCCCTCAGCACAAATCCAAAACCCAATCCCATACCAGCCGCTGGGAAGGTAATAAATTCTACCCCAGCCACACTGCTTCTTCACTGAACTGGTGTCAAACATATACTTTTTCCTGCAATTTGCATCCCAGAAACTTAATAAGGGCCCCAGAGATGGCTAAGCATTGCCACATATAGTTCATCTTCCCAAGGACTTTCATATTTAGCCTATTAGAAGGACTAACAGTATTTACTTGAGCAGCTGTTCAATGCTCCTTTACTCTTCTATATGACACATGTTGAACAATGCTCTCTACAAATGCATTTTCTTTAATCTGTGATGCCTCGTGACATCCTCCCTCTCCACACAGCCTCCTTCAGCTTCATCTGAGCCCCTTTTAATTTTCATTTTTTATGTTGCTACTACATTATAGTTGACAACTATAGCAGTAGGTGTCCGAGCCAAAGTTCATTACAGTCTATTGAATTTTCGCTTTGACTAGACTTTGGACTGCATGCTTCAATTCTCTGTATTTTACAATTAAGAAGTTAATTAAATAATCCTAAACACAAATAAAAACTGTATCCAGGCAACATATGAATTGACATTAGTTAGTACATCCCACACATTACTTGTAAAATGTGCTCTTTATTTGTCTACTACAGGACAATTAGTGAACATGTCTGAGAATGCCAGATGATAGTTTAGTAATCTGAGACTGAGAGCATGAGAAAGGAAATTGGTGGCTAACCAAACAACCATCATCATGTTTTTTTAATACATTATGATAAAGTTGTATTTAGGTCTCACAACAGAAATTGTCTTGTTGAGCTTTACAACACATGTAAAACCGGATATTAAAACAAGGGACAAATGGCCTGAAATAATGATTTCAGTTTACTCTTAAAAGTGAGAGTTGGAGTTAATGCCACATCATGGTATGTTCTGCAGAAAAAGTCAACACGGAGAAGAAAAGAATTTAACCTTATAGGACATCTGTCTTCCTGCCTCTCTAGGGTTTCTGATGCTCATCACTCTGGTATGTGACTTCACAAAAGTCACTGGAACAAAAAGCATTCCCTCTTTTGAGGATCATAAAAGCCTTGATGGACTAAACATGGGTAATTCCAGGTTCTTATTAAAACCAGCTTTTTTAAAGGAAAGAAGAAAAATTACAACAATCCCTTACTGTCCTCTATCATTCTTCATGGAAACATTGTTCTGTACTATTCCCTGCAAAAGAAAGCATGAGATATTTCTCGTTCTTAAAGTCACTAAAAAATTAGAGAATGGTGACAATGAAAACAGTAAGGGACCCAGTTTGAAATGTGAGCATGGAAGATTCTCTGTCATATCAGAAGAAAATCTTAATTAATGTCTTAAGAACTACGGCTTTGAGCTAAATAATCTTATTCCTTCATCACTGCCACATAGTTACAACAGGTCAAGAACCACCTTCACAGTTATTCACAAAAAGTCTGAATTGTCCTTGCTAAAACAACAGTGGGACATCTACTAAAAAAAAAAATTACCAAAAGCAGGCAGCATACAAAGACAATCTACAGTACTATAAATTGTCTCCCAAAGAAGCCAACAAGTCAGAAGATGGAGAGGAGTAGCTGAAAAGTGGACAAGAGCCAGCAAAGAGATGGAAGATAAGAAGTGGTATTTCAGCAAATAATACTAGCCAGCCAAAACAGAATAATTATATACAGAGCTGATGTGAAAGAGCTGTTTTAAAAATGCTGCCAGTTTGTGTGAAAGAAAAAGATGAAATAAAGTAGTTTCTCTGTGGCTCTGCTCTAAGTAAATGTTGCACATGAAACTAAGGTTTTTTTGGGCATGTTCACATAAATATTTAATATTTTACACATCTGTGAAAGTACAGAATGGTCCACTTTTTATTATTTTGCTCTTTAATATTTTTCATGTTAATTCAAAACACTTCAATCTCTGTTACACAAAGAATGTATTATAATAGTTCCGAGGAGTGAAATGAATCTTGTGTCAAACTTCTCAGCTGATACACAAAACAGATAGTGAGAGCAGCCTCTTAGTTCAGAGTTACCTCCAGGTGCCACACAAGCTGAACATGACATTTACTACTCAGCATTCCAGGTACGCTTGTCAGGATCTCAAATTCTTAACAAAATGCACTGATGCCAGTACTTAAAAATAATCATAACTTTAATGCATGGTCATATATTGCAGTAAACCCATTTTAGCATGCACATTAAATTGAGGGCAAAGAAACCACACTAAAAGTAATAGATGTGATGAATAATCCATAAGTTTGCTACAAAAGTAGTGAAACTACTAAAATCTATGAAAATGAGAAAAACACAACAGAAACTGAAAGGACAATGAACTGTTAACCAGAATCTCCTCTAAATAAAAATGTGCAGTTTCCAGAATTTTCTTCTCTTTCTCTATTACTTTTTTCACCCAGTTGGTGGAAGAGAGAGAGACGGAGAATCACTGTTGGGAAGTTTTCACTGACATTTTTCCATGAACTGACCTTTGAAGCATGTCAAGTAATCCAATACACCTAAAGTTACAGCTTACTTATTCCAGCAGGAACGCAAATATATTGCTTTGCAGGGTCTCTCAGCAGCTCGGTTTTTGCAGGCCTGTAGGAGGTCTGAGATACATCTGCAGTAAACATTAACTGGCGCCAGACCAGAAATCTGCACTGTCAACTTACAGCAGTGTTGAACCCAATTAAACACAGTCTGCTGAAATGAATACAAAACCATGCTATATATGCTTTCAGGGGGGGAAAAAAAATCATGTTTTGCTTACATAGGGTCACCACAAAGCAGAAGAAAAAAACAACCTATCTGTCCTTAGCTAGATAAATATGGTCATGTTTGCCTAGCCAATAATCTGTATTTAAGATTAATTCTTTTAATTATGCAAATAAATATTTAAGTTACGAGTGGTACAAGGTAGCCCTCTGATACAGTATGTGCCTGCTGGCTCCATTGTTGGTTGTGAAACCAAACTACAATCTTGGGATCCAAATGGTCTCACATTTGGATCCACCTCACTGTTTTTAAGCTCTATACCAAATTATTTCCATCAACAAAGGTCAGTTCAGCTTTAGAATGTTATTGCAAAGTCTTTTTAATTCCTTAATTCATGCCTATTCACATTAACATTTCTTTTCCACATCTCTAATTACGCCTGGGGAGGTGGAATTAATCACAGGATATTCTGAGTTGGAAGGGACCCACAGGGATCATCAAGTCCAGCTCCTAAGTGAATGGCCCATACGGACATCAAACCCACAACCTTGGTGTTATTAGCATGACACTCTAACCAACTGAGCTAATCTCAGGGTTAAGTGCACTAAATTAACAATAAAGTTAACATCAAATTTTTACTTTCCTAAAAAGCTCTGCTACACAATCCCAGCATCAGACAATCCCTTTCTTTGAGTATTTTAGAAAATTTGAATGAATATCTCTATGGCCCAAGCTGCACTAAAATCAGCTTTCAATATGACTTAAAGTTCTTCATGTATCAACAGGCGTTTCTATGGAAGGGGCTTAGGCAGGAAATATGGCACATTACACATATAGGCATCCCTTTGGTCCATGTATGAAGGCATCTAGAACTGGTCAGTTTGTTCCCATTGTATTCATACACTGGGTCAAAACCTATACTACACATTACTTGGTAGCTGTTCCTGTTCTTGAACCTACACATGTATTTCTGGTTCCAGGTTTATTGCATGTCTGTTGAGCTACCTGGTCTAGTGAAAGGTGTCCCTGACTGTGGCTGGGGGCTTGGAATGACATGATCTTTAAGGTCCCTTCTAACCCAAACCATTTTATGAGTCTAAGATTTTAAATAAATAAATAAAGCTCTTAGGGTGATTTTTCACACTAAGTTTGTATTTTTCCCTACAATGAAACAATGAATCAGATTTAGTGTTAGTTTTATAGACATAAGCTTTACATAAAAACCCAGCTTGCTTATCCACTAAGAATCCAAATGCAGCTTACTGTAAATACTTAAATTTTTTTCAATCACTAAGAAGGCATTAAACATACAAACAAACAAACAAACCTCCTTGTGGTTCAGGGGGGTTTAGGTAATGTCTGAATAGGTACAATGAGAGCTTCTCATCAGGCAAGTAAAAAGGATTTCATGTGTCCCTTGTCAGCACACCAAGCTGTCCCTTCTGCCCCAACCCTCCCACAGTCCAGCACAGAACTGGTCAAGAGCTTATGTGAGGCATGTTCCCAATCATTTTCATGCTGTGACTTGATGTTACAGGAATAAACTGATGGGGGACTTCCATCTGCCCTCTAGCAATACCAGGAAACAGCAGGTTGGCAATCCTTTCCTCTCTGCCCACGACTGGTAGGGAGTGTGGGAGCCACAGTCACATTTCTATGGGACTTCTCAAGTCTGCAGCTACTGGTGTTCATGATTTCATAACTCACCATAAAGGAAATGCTAACAATTTGCATTAGCCTCGCTTTTTCTGGATAGTTCTCCTCTACCTCTGTTTTCTGGGGTAATCACTTGTTCCCTGGTAAATATTTAGTTACAGGATACCTTCTTATTAAATTTTGGGGTTTTTTAAAAGGGCTATATATTTTATATTCTGCATCTTTTTTTTTAATTTGTTGTTTTATTAAATGTTAAAACTACAGTTGTTCAGACCTCAGTCACTTCAGGAAAGAGATGCTTTTCCTGGTTTATTTTGGCCATTTAGTTTCACCACAGAGCAAATTCATGGACACAGAAAGAGCTGCTTAGTCTCCACAGCATGCTAAATGTTAGCTCACAGTCTTAGCTTCACACTAATATAAAACAGGAATAAATCTGTTAAACCTGTCAGGTTTACAATCTGGAAACATTAATGGTTGATATGGAACATAGAGCGTTTTATTGGAAATGAATTGCACTTGAGGAATGTAAGACATCTCTGATCCTGGAAAAAAATCCTTAAAACAGAGGCAAGAGGCTTTCAAAGGAGCAAGATAAAAAACATTTTGGAGGGGAAAAAAATAGGCAAATAAAAAGGAAGTTTTCCCATTATCTTAATTTTGAACCAGTGCTTGGTTCAAAGCCAGTAGACAATTTGTCCTTGAGTCTCAGTGTAAGCAGAGTCAGCTCTCCTGTGTTGGAGTCCAAAGTCACATGCCTCCTCCCACTTGCATAGTTTTATATCCATGTTTCTGGGGATGTTTTCTGGTTTTCCAGATCCCTGTTCTGGATTTTTGACTGGTAAAGACAAGTCATCACAGCATTCTGCTAAGAAGACAACTTCTCTTTTGTTAATTCTTTGGAAAAATATAAAAAGGACTAAAATAACTTCCAAATACACACAGCTCTTCAATGACAGTTCTTCTAAGTGATGTTTACGGATTGCATGCCTTAACCAATCTGTGCCCATAGGACTGCTGGCCCAAATCAAGCTGCTTTCTTAGCCTTTGAGGTTTGTCTCAGGACACCCTGAAAGCAGTGCTTACTACTCCACCAGGTTTCCACCATCACAAAAACACAAAGTTAGTGTTGGGAAAGTTTTCAAACACTCCAGTGATTTCAGAGCCAATACAGCATTTTAAAAAAAATGCTTTAGGCACCAGGGAGCTCCTGTCTTGCTGGAAGGCAGCAGGGCATGAACTCATAGATCACTGGGGGGAGCATTTTTTTCGCTTTATTAACTCACCTACATAAACCAGAGAAAATTCATCTTAGTCACCTATACACTAAACCCATCTTTTCTAGCACTACCTTTTCTGTGATGGCATTACTGCCACACTGCTGCCAAATTAACTGGAGAAAATATTGTCCTAGTATTATTACTTCTGTTAACAATTATTCTACTCTACTGAGGTTCTCTTTATTGTTGCCCACAATGTGTGTTTTTACTCCAAGGCACTGTATTCACTGTCCCTGAGTGGGAAAGTCACTGGTGTACAACACAGGGTAGCCTGGGTTAGAGTTCTCTATACCCTTGGAATCAAACTAAGTCGAAAATTAAAGTATGGGACTTCTGCAGAAGTTCACAGGAGTACAGATACTATTGCAGGCTCCTTGGCAGCGCAGCAAGCAGCCTTCTGCAATCCTATAAATTCCTGGGAACGTTACTTTTTAAAGGGTGGTGGAGTCTTAGTCCTCCATTCCAAGTCTGAGTGGGGCTACCAGACAACATGTGTTTGGCCTTCATAAACCAGATTAAAACTTAAGAAATTATTTCAATCATTATAGGAAACAATAAGGATGCAGTATAATAGCAAGCTTTTTGCTTGGGCCATCTGACTCAGACATGCATGAAAAGGTAGGGTGCAGGCGGGGGAAGCAGGAGAAAGCAAGGAGGGGAAGGGAAGGAGCATATGCACAGAAGTGGTGCATGAGAAAACATTGCCAAGGCCAGCAGGGCAAATGTCCCCAGTGTGCTAAAAACATTCAGTGCTGTGCTCTCTTCCTGACCTCTTTGGCGATGTGCTCTGTCTATTCCAGTAAACAGAACGAGGCCAGGACACAGACGGAGAGCTGGGCCACAGTCATCTTTCCCTCCTTGCTCTTGGCATGTTCCCTGGCACAGTTCTGGCTCATTCGAAGGCTTACCCTCCCAGTCAGTGCTTGGCCTTGGTTCAGGGGCTAGCTCATGCACGGCACTGTTCCTGGTTAGCAGCCGGGATGTAGCCACCTTGTCTGGGGGAGTTGGAGGAAGGGGGAATGAGTAAGAACGAGAGCTGAAGAGCACAGACATAAAAACCACACTATGTTGTGCCACTTGGCCCAGGAGCTACACCTTGCATAGATACAGCCGTTATTAAACTTAGGAGACAGCTAATCTCATTCTTTCTTCTGGTTAAATTAAATTTTTAAAAGCAAATAATAAAGTAAATGTATATCCATACACAACACAAATGGGAGATAGCACCGGGGTGTGATCTTCTGTCCCTACACTAAACCAGCCTGCCAACAGGCACTGCATGATGTGTCCACCTGTTGCCCCTCTTGGCTCCAAGGTAACTCTGTTGCTCCTAATGTACTATGAGCCTCCCCCTGACACCAGAATTAAATAACAAAAGGTGGGAAAGCTTCAGAGAGGTCTTTCCTTTTTTCTAGTATATTGTTAGGGCCTGCCCTCCAGTGATGCACTCTGGACCATGGAGTTGTATGGCATCTCAGCAAAGGCACCAGGAAAGAAACTGGTTCTTTTATGTAAGTATGTGCAAGTCGCCTGCATGACAAAAGAGTGACAGGGGGATTATCTTCTAACCTTCCCTTTTTACCCCATAGATCATATTGACTTGTGCAGTGTATATTTGCTTGTTAATGTGCAGGGCTAGAATCCTTCCTTGCAGAAGGATGTACTGTGAAATTTATACCTTTATTTAGAGCATTACTCACAGGTGGTGAATTAACTGAAACCTCACCATGCTGCTGTACACTGCTGCTCAGAACAGCAATCCTGGCATAAATTTTGCTTTGCATTTTGCAGAAAGCTTTTTCTTTTGCATATTTGTTTTTGCAAGGTGCAATTTGCCAGCTCAAAACACACTTCTTACTCATTGCTTTCCCTGCAGGAGCACTGTTCAGCTGACAAATTGATAAGGCTGTGCTGAAAATCAATATCCCATCAAAACTGCCTATAGGCTTTTCTAAGGAGAATTCAAGCCCTGAAATACATGTTTAACTTACAGAATGTCCCTTGAAAATCAGGCCAGGAAGTTACAGCTGCTGAAAAGTTAGATGTTCTGTTTAATTTTTAAACAAAAATCTGAACAATGTATTCAAAGAAGGCTTTTATGAATCATGAGTCATTTTCTGTTGATGGAAATATGATTGGTATCTCATATAACTTATTACTTCCCTGTCCTGCCCCCGCTCTTTCCTGTTGAATGTATCTAACAATCTATCTTTGCTATTTATAAAACACCTAAATAGACTGATAACCCAGGAGAAAAGGGACTGTGTTTGAAGTTACCATTTAAAAGGGCTTCCAAGGCTGCCTACTTCCTCAGAACCTGTCACATTCCACAGTCTTAGACTACTAGCAAAAAAACAAGCAGGAGTAAGTGGAACATGCACACCATTTCCCAAATTTTGGATCCTTTGCATCTATGTTGTACTTTCAAAACAATAAATATGTTATTAGTTCAATCTTATAAATTACTTTTTTGCACTGAATATCTCAGCAGAGCTATCTTTTTCTGTTGAGTCATAGCACCAGACTTACAGGTGGGTATCTGTTCTTCATTCCATCACTCAATTGCGTCTCTGCTAGTAGACTTTTACCTCAAGAAAATATACTTTCAAGCTCCTGACCAATATATTTCATAAGAATCGTTTCATGCATTCTTAGTTCAAAGTTCTCATAAACACAGTAGACTAGGAAAATTGCAGGAGTAATCCAGAACCTGGAACAAACCAGGTGCTGTGCTGCTGCTCTCCAGGTTGGAATCATCATGACATTATCTAAATAAAACCCCAAATTTTAATACATTAACAATAAACCAGTTGGAAACATGGTAAAAATGCACTTTTCCAATGGAGAGACACAAGTACTTGTATTGGGCTGGCCCACAGTACCACCACTGTAACACCACTGTCTGATTTATGAATTAGATCTTGCAGGTGAATTAAGTAGAAGAACCTCCTTATGCACACGTCTCTTGATACAGCCTGTCCTTCTGACAGTTTGCAGGTAAAATAATTAATCACTTCACCAGAGATGAACTAGTCCTGTGTCCTAATGAAAATAATCCTCACTTATTACCTGCAACTTGGAAAGCAGGAATTACTTTTAAACAGGTATCTTTGTCAAAAAGATTTTCCTTAAGATGCTTGTTTCCAAATGGAGTGGCAATTTTGATAGCTACAGTTACTGGAATGCTTTATCAGCAACCTCTTCCTCTGGCCATCCCAAATCTACAATCTATTCCAAATATTTCCTCTGCAAACCCTTAGGGATCCAGAAGAATCCTCTTTGAAGTCCACTGCCCTATCAAAAAGCACTTAGGAGCTAGTAAAGCAACACAAAGATCTTAGAAATAGAGAAAAAATAGGGAATGCCTTATTTGCCATCTCCATGCAGAAGGGAGGAACAAGGTACTATTTCACACATGCCACTTGTCTCTGGCATCCCCTTAACCTTTACCTCTCCCTACAGGCATACCAAACACACTACACTACACTGTATGGCTATATACTATCATACTAAAATGAAATGGTCTCCCCTCAGAGCACTAGTGCCCCTAGATGAAAACACAGAGAAAAAGCCTCAGACCCTTTGGCTAAAATGATCTCAAATCAGTTACAGCAAGAAAGCTACCCTCAAATGGGGGAGAAGTCATGATCAGGGAGCAAAGGAAAGAGAGCTGAGGCTCAGGGACACTTGTGACAGACCAGCTGTCCCCCAAAGAGGCAGAGCCCTCAGGTGCCCCGCAATGGGCCATGTGCAGCAGAAGGCATCACTGACACTGCCCTTGGGGACAGCTGGGGTGGGTTTGGCAACCACAAGGAGAAACACTTGAAAAGCTGTGCCAGTGCAAAGCCAAAGCCTTTGTAGACCAGCAGATATGGTGAGGACTTTGCTTGTAGCAGGTTTTGCATCACACAGAAAACCTGAGCCTTGAGGACTTGTCTTGACTTATCTAGAACTTTGCTTTCACTTGTTTGTTTGTAACAGAAACACCTGGTTTGTTTCGTTTACTTAGTATTGTACAGACACGTGATGTAATTCTTATTCTACAGGTATTTTAGTAACTAGCAGCAGCACGTAACAGTTATTTGTTAATAATACAGTATCAAGCATCCCAGCACAAAGACTTTTCCTGGAGGAACACAGGCACAGCAGGATAGTAGAGGAGGAGTAATGCAGGGTGGTTACAGGAACAGAGCAATAGGAGCAAGTGTACAGGGTGACTCCAGGGCTACAAGCTGCTCTGCTCCAGCCAGTTAGAGAACTGGGCAGACATTATGTTAGGGGTTAAAAAAAGAACAATACTTGATATGTATAGAACAGATGTGGTAAATTTGTATACAACAAAGATCGATGAAGAAAAACGAGCATGTTGACAAACATGAAAATGACCACATATAGAAACTGAAAAAAGAAAAAGAAACAACACACATCCTCCTCTCCTTCCTGGTAAAGACTTGGAATTCTGATCACTTGCCAAGCCCTGTGCCTCTGCCAAAATGAAGCCTTTAACCCTGGCACTCAGAAGGTCAGTGAAAAGGTAAGCACAGCATCCGAGGAAGGGATACCACAGAGTTTGTCTGTACATTGATTGCATATAATTGCAACCAGAAGTATTAGTATCATTGTAATATGACTAATAAGTACTTGATTAGACTGCTTGGAATTTAATTAGATTAACAGTGAACTTTGTGTTTCCCCTGCCCTTAACAAGATGAGAGAAACAAACCAGTGGGAATTCAAGCAGCTATTCTGCCATTTGCATGCAACAAACAGATAACCCAGACAAGCCAAACATGTGAGAATGTAGATCTATGAACAACTTCCTGAGAATAAAAGACCTGTTGGCCTTACCTTTCCTGTTTATTAAAAAATGGTCAGTTAAGGAAAAGAAAGATTTCCTATAATATAGAAGCTGCATTTATATGGAGGGAAAAAAACCCCTGCATAAATGGAAATCTGCTGTTGCTGGGATCATTAACACCATAGTAGCTGGCCCTGCATTCTGTGATTTCAGGAAATTCCAGTAACACACAGTTTTAGAAGACATAGTTGAATGTGTGTCCTAAGGAAGTTCTACGGAGGATCCTGGTCTCAGCTCTGCTACTCTCACAGCACTTTTGTGGGGCATAACTATGTGGCATCCTTGGAAGGACACCCATAGCACACTCAGTCTGCTCTTGCCCTTCAGCCTCTATACTCATATTAACAATAAGCTCAGTTTTTTGTTTCATTTTCACTCTTGTCCTGCACTGATCTCTCTTTCCAGACAAACAGAAAGGATGGAGTCACACTGAATGGAAACCATCACACCACATAGCAGGGTATCTGCTGTTCTTCTGAAAATTTCAGGTTAAAGAAGGGTACAAGTGAGTTAAGATTGATTTTTTCAAAGAATTGTGAGATAAATAACAGATAGAATAGACTTTTGTTCCTGCCTTGTTAGGTGTTTTTACTACTTTCTTGTCTTTTGAAAAGAGCATGGTCATTACAGAAATTTAAAAAAAAAAAAACACAACCAAACCAAACCAACACCAAACAACCCTAAAAAGAACTCAAATTTCTTGATTAATTCCACTAGCTAATGGAAAGATTGGACTTTTTCCACAGATGATTATATATGATGCATTATTACCTACATTAGCTTTTCTTGTTGCAGTCTGCGTACCAATGAAAATGATGGGTTTGCGAGGGGAATAAATGTTTCCTTACTTTATCACTTCTATTGGCCCAAACCTCCTCAACACAAGAGTGTGCAAACATTTCATCAAGAAAACAGACATTCTCCTCCTGCCAGCAGAAATTTCATTACAAAATTAACAGATCAGTGGAAACCCCTTTTTTCTTTCATAATTTTGTATAATCAAAGTTATGTAGAGTATAAGTATGTGAAAATTGACATAAAAGTCAGAAGCACGTGAGCATTTAACATCTCCAGACATCTTTTAATATCATGTAAAGACTGCAAATATCCTCCAAAAGACTAAGAAAAATCATTCAAAATATTTACACAATACAAACAGAGACAGCCAAAAAGCAAATGGGATACAAATTAGAGTCTCCAAATAATTGTTTCATTGTTGTGATTAAAAGAAAAAATAAAAAGTGATGACTTACGTGTTACTAGAAAGTTAAATTTATACTGAATAAAGATGGTTCTTTATCAAATAGAAATATCAAATCCGTTTCTAAGAAGTATTGTAATTAGACACTTGCAATTTTGATATTAGAAATCCAAGGCAAGAAAAACTACCAGGCTTTTAGTCATGGGGCTTTTTCCTTTATTGGATTTTGAATTTTTAAATGATTTGTAGGCTACAGGATAGTCTTTTTCCAAAGATCCTAACTACCATTTTTGGGTCCTGCATACTGGGAAATCTAATGGAAATTAATTTTTAAAACTTTGTGATGTATTACCTTCATGCACGTAAGGCAGAGACAGGTTAAACTTGACTGAAATATTTGTATTTTCTGAGTAGCTAAGGACATCACCTCAGGTGCAGACTGACCTTCAGATGCTATTGGGTATAATCAAGCTCCTTTCAGTCACTGAAGGTACAGCCAACAATCTCAATTCCAGGAGTTCAGATTTGGTGCTGTAATTAAAATGCAAACTTATCTGACAGCTTTCCAGTTCATCTCCAATCTCTAAACAAGTTTGAGCTGGGTTCTTATTAATTCTCATTAATATATCATTAAATCTTTGAATACAAAAAAAAAAAACCCAAACCAAACCATGACCTATGCAAATTAAACTAATTTAATCATCTTTTGAAGGATTTGCTTAGTAAATTGGTAAAATATTCAGTCACTGGAAACATAGGAAGCCCTTTAGTATTGAAAGCATTACAAGTATCTCAGTAGGCTTTGCTGTCTGTGAAAAACAAATGCAGCCCAGAGCAACTGCAATGATCTGAGCTTAGATCTGTTCTTGTAGTAATTCAGTCTATGGAGCTTCATTGTTATTCTTGTTTCTTTTAAATCAAGAGAGGAGCATGCACTTCAGCCTCCCCTATCCATTGGGACACCTTCACTGAACTATCCCTTGAGCTGTGTCTTCCCTCTCCACCAACTCCTCTCTGTCAATATCTGGTTGTTTAATGGATGAACAACAACTCATTGCCCTTGTTATCAGTTTGAATGCTAGATGGCCATCCAGTGAAGAGTCAAAAATCAAGTTTTCTGAAGTAAAGCAGTGGCATAATAACAGATTAAACCATTTCTGGACCTGGTCAACGGATAAATCCTGCAGAACCAATTGAAAAACATTTCCACTCTGATTCTTCAGAATAATAAAAGTCAATCTGGTGTCTTTATAGCGATTATTCACCGACTTAATTTGCAACGGAAAATAACTTAGTCCACTATGCTGGTCTACATTGCAGTAAACACAATTTAATGTTGCAGTGAAAGTGCCTGTTGCACCCCTGCAGCAGCCGCCTCAGAGATATGGTTGTCACTATTTATACTGTTTTCTGTGTCTTTACATTTACTTTTTTACAAGGTTTTAGGATACTAAACTTGCCCCCATAACTTTGTATTTTCACCAACGCGTAAGAAAGAGAAAAATCCCACTATTGTCCACAGCATTTAAAATCTGCAAGGTACTATTGCCTGCATGATTATTGTTGTGCCTTCTAGGTTTCAATAATAATTTTTGCTACTCTTCTCCACCACTAAGTCTACTCCAGCTAAATTCCAGCTTCAACTTAGCCTAACATGTACTCCTCTTTCTCCAGGTTCACTAAGTTTCCATGATCAGGCTACTGTTACCCATTCTCTCCAAGTTTTTGCCTTGTCATATCTTTCTTCCTAATTTAGCCAGACAAATCCTCTTTCCACGAGGATGGCATTCTATGCCTGCACTTCCAGCTGTTCCACATCACCTCCTCTAGGTGCCTGATTCAATGCCTCATACAATCCCTTGCTTCCTCAGTCTCATCAGTTTCTTTCAAGAAAATGGTGCAGGAATTCGTTATTTCACCATTCCCATCTTTCTTCTCCCTTCTTGCACATTTTTATTCATCTGTATTTTAGGTTCATGCAGAAGAACCATTGATACACATTGGAAGTAGTGACATTAGGAAGATAAATTATGCTTCAGAGTCCTGCAATACATTGGATTACATTCAGGAAGTCATTAGAGGTACCCTGGAGACTGTAGTATTGGAAGATTCCCATATGCCAGTATATTTTGGGAGATGTGACACATGGGTCTTGTAGATCATTTTAATAGTCTTAAAGTAAAATTTTATTGAATCTGGCACAATATTTTGCATAAAGTAGTGTGCCTAGAGTGTACAGCTTCACAAAAAGGAGGTGGCAGTCTGAAAAGTGGTGAATAAAGTTGAAAGGTCAAAGGAACTTGGGCAATTGGGAGAAACATCTACAGTAAACCAAAAACATTTTAACTGATGGCTTGTGAGGGAAATACCTTCATGAATTAAGAATTCTGTGCATTAGGAACATGTTCCTAATGCTCCTATACAATTAGGAACATTGTATACTAGTTGTAAGAGACAGCGTAGACAAGTATTAACTCCCCATAGCACCAACTCAGTCTTTGGGAGGCACACTATTCAGTGCAAAACCAGAAACATATGGATATTAAAAGTCTTAGAATGTCATCTACTAATTGGTTTATGTAAAGGTAATGATCTTATCATTACTCTTTCCTTTTTTTTTCATTCACCACCTCCTAATCAGAAAATCATACAGTTGAGAAGGAATGTTTGGAGGCCACCTAATCCAACTTGCTGCTCAAAATTGCAGTAGGTTCCTCAGGACCTTGTTCTGTCAACTCTTGAATATTGCCAAGAATGGAGAATCTGTAATCTCTCTTGGTCTCTGCTGCAGTATCAACCACTTCCATAGTGGGAGTTGGCTGATTGGGAAAGTTGTGGGGTTTTGTATCAAGTGGGAGCTTACCATGTTCTCACATTTTGTGTCCTTTATCCCTCCATTACATACCTCTGAAAAGAGCCTGGCTTCTTTTTCACTTTATAATCCTATTACACTTTAAGTTGCAGGCAAATCCAGCTCTCAGCTGCCCATCATACATTATGTGTCTGCAGATCCCAGCCATTCTGGTGGCCATTTTCTGGACTCACTCCAGTGTGTCACTGTCAGTCTTGTATTGGGGAGCCCCAAACCGGATATGACACTCCAGATGTGGTTTCAGAGCCCCAGATAAAGGGAAGGAAATGTTTCCTTTTGGTCACACTCTTGTTAATACAGCCCCCTATGGTGCCAAGGCACACTGCTGACTCGTCTTCAACTTGTCCATCAGTACTCCCTGGTTCTTTGCTGCAAAGCTGCTTTCTATCCAGTCAGACTCTCAGCCTGTTGCTCCACCCCAGGTGCAGGACTCTCTGCCTTTATTGGAACTCATGTGGACCCCACCAGCCCATTTCTTCAGACTAGGCCTCTGTAGAGAGCAGCCCTGTATTCAGGGACATCAGCTGCTTCCCCCATAAGTCAGCATCACTTCATAAACTTGCCAGAATTGCCCTGTGTCCCATCCCCCAAGTCATTCATAAATATATTATATGATTCTCACTCCCATGTCATCCTGAGTGACGTCACTGGTGGTGGCCCGTCCGCTGGCCTTCACAACATGACAACCACGACCTTTTGAGCCCAATTGTCCTGCCAGTTTTCCACCCAGCTCATCTTTCATTTCACCCAGTCCACAACTCACCAGTTTGGTTATAAGGATGTTATTTGTAGGACATCGCCTTAGACAAACCCATTTGCTGTACTTGATCTCCTACATTTGCTTCTTCAGGCAAGTCTTTGCAGTATCAACCACGGCAGAGCTCAGGGTAAGCTCCTGTTACCTCTTAAGCAAACTATGGTAAAAGTCACGAGACAAATCCTGTGTCAAGTGTTTCGGTTACCCTGCAATGACTCAACCCCAAAGAGCCTTAGACAGAAACCCTTCTGAGCTTTTGTAGCTGCAAAAATATTGTGTTGAAATACTTCTGGCCAGAGATAAGCAGCACACCAACTGTGCGGAAATTCACCAGTGTTACAACTACTCTCTGTAGTTTTCTTTCACAGAATCCTCTAACAAATGGTGAAGGAAAGCTAATTTGCATTTGCTCTGCTGCTCGAGTAACTTGCGTAGATACCACAGGTTTATTTCTGTAGAGGACAGAGTTTGTTGTTGACTTCAGCAGAAAACTGTTTTGACTTCTCTCCATATTAATATACAAATTCTCAAAAACCTAAGTATTTGGGCTCCTTGAATAATGTAAATTTAATAAAATGTTTTCATTGTGTACTGCTCAGATGAACATTGTGCTGAAATATTGTATAAACTATGTGTTCCTATCTTTGAACTTTATAATTAAATCCAAATGTCAATATGATTTATTTTTAAAACATCTTTCAAACACCATATTAGGAAAGAATACAATTCTACAATATACAGTGGAGGAAAAAAATAGATCCTTAAAAGCTGTAGACTACAGGCATGTTATTTTATATGAAAGATAGCGCTAGATTCAATAAACTTCTCTACATCAAGACTATTTAAGTGATTTATAAACATGAAAATGATATAACCTGCACCTGTTCTTTGCATGTACCCTCCAAAAAGTACCCAAAACTTCATCTCTGACTTTCCAAGAAGTTCACAGGCACTCATAAGAGCACAGCAATGAAAAAAAATATTATCCCATTTTATGTCAGCAGTACTAACAATGCTTAAGAAAATTGGCTCTGACAGCATTCCCGTTTTCTATATACACTCCATTAATTTCCACACTGCCTTTGCTCTACCAACTAACATTTAAAGGTAGGATAAAGTAAACCATCCTTGTGTCTCTTTAATGGCCCAGCTAACCCTTAACTTCATTAACATCAAGTTTTCAAAAGCCTTAAGTTCATATAAAGTAAACAGAGTCTTTACAAGGCCCCCCTAAGGCCCTGGCCACTGGGAGGGCTGCAGGCAGTGTGCCGTGTCTGCCCCGCACCCAGCACGAGGAGCAGCTCATGCTGCAGGGCTCGAGCCTTGCCAGGCCAGCCCTTCCACAAGGCATCTTGTCTAAGAAACGCAGAGCTGCTCTCCCCTGGTACCCTCTCAAGTGCCATGCACCAGTGGCTGTGCACTCACATGAAGGCTGACCAGAGCTAAAAGCCAGGCAGACCACAGGCAGCGTGGCCAGTGATGGCACTGAAGAGGGCAGCACGTGGCACCAGCATGGGGAAGCCTAGGGAATGTGCCTGATGGAAGTGTAAAAGGAGGTGGGATAAAGGGGGTAGGAATACCAGAAGGGTCTTTATAGTACAAAACAAACAGCTTCCTCCAGAGAAGATGGAAGAGGGTTTGTGAGAGTTAGGATATACAATGCCAAGTACACAGACACAGAAATTATTGTAGTCAAACCAGCATTTGCCTCTTCTCACAGATGCTTTCAGTACTGTGCTGAGCCTTGGTATCTCAAAATTAATTTTGTGGAAGATATATAGAGCTCACTCTTTCAAAAATAAATCATTGTCCTCACCCTCCCTCTCCCCATTTCCACCTATATTAAAAGAGGAACAGCTTTATGGGTGGAAAGTTGCATGGAGTGCCTTAGAAATGCCATGTCTCCTACACCATCAACTCTTTTGTTGATAGAGTGACTTGATACACATATATTTGTTTTACATCTGCTTTTAAATGCCTAGTCATGCAGTCAGGATGGGCTAGGTGCCTCTGTCTTCCCCCACCACTTGCTGACATCTTCCCCAGGGAGTGCTGCTGCTACCTTTGCTTCACTTGACATCTACCTATTCCTAAAATTGGTCAAAGTGCTGAAAGTACCATAATTGAAAGTACAGACACTAAATAGAAGGTATGTGGTGCCTCAGACTGGGACCTGCCACTAGCAAGGTAGTACAGGAAGATGCAACTCCAGGTTAACCAGTTACAGCTCTGCTATAGTGGTTCACAGAGAAAACAAAGTTTTCTTTGAGAAATGAGAGGTGGGATCAAAGCACAAAATGCTGATAGAGTATTTTATAACCAATAGGGGGGATCATGTTTGAAACTGCCCTTTTATGAAGGGGAAATAATTGTGGCTTTCTGTATCCCACATCTGGCTGTAAGCCCATCTTTAAACAACACTGAAAACACATCTGACAGAAAATTAAGACTGAGAGATCCAACAGTGGAAATCGATGGCTCAAAGTTAGTTTGGGCATATTGCACACCAATGGTACATGTCCCTATTTTATATCTCATGTAGTCATATTTAGGCAAATTACATAATATCCTTCAGATAGTCACGTGAAGAAAGATTATTTCAATAAGTCACTTCTTTGTCATACTTAAAAATCTCTACCCTCCCTGTAAAAATTGTTCAGGCAATTAACAAATTCTAGGGAGAGCACTATTGGCACAAGTTTCTCTTGGGGAGGCTCTGATAATCTGGACAGTACTTTAGCAGTTGTTTGTTTTTTCACTAGCTTTTTTTGCCAATTAAGGCTACGTGACTGCAGAGCAAACCTTTGCTTAATTAACAAAAGGTAGCTTAGTTAACCCAGTGTCTTTTATTAGACAAACAATTTAAGAGAGAGATACACAAGTGTAAAGCTTGAAACATAGATTGTTTGCCCAAAGGCGTCTGCTACTGTAAACTGTGTGTAAGGCCGTATGAAGTGCAGCATATTGCCACTGCTGGACATCAGCACATCTTTTAAAGAACCTGGTCCTGCAGCTGTTTGCACAGAAATTTCTCTTTGGCCAAGCCTACCAATCTCTGTCAACAAATGGCTTCTTAGAAAAATAGACACAGATGTTGATCAATTGTCCCCTTTATTGACTCTCAGTATAAGTGACTTCTGATAGTGAGACAGCCAGAAGCTGCTCATAAACTTTCTTAGCATGACTCTCTGAGAAAGCTGAATTAGGAGCATAATTTTTTTAATCCGGGGCTCCACCCTTAAACTCAGAAAGAGACCTGAAATAGAGAACAGGAAGTTCTTTAACTGTAGGAGGGGCATGGAAATCAAGACGCACTCAAGCACTGCTCTTCATCTGCTGGCTTGCTTGAACCTCCATTTTCTAAGCAAATACTGAACAACAAAAAAAACCCAAAACAAAACAGTCCACACATAAAAAATCCAAACCTATGACATATCCAAAATAAAAGCACACCAAAAATCCAAAGAAAACTTCTCCCACTCACAATAAGAAACAAATAATAATCAAAGCCTACAAATAATTACCTACTTAAACAAAGCCTCCTGTCAGCTTAGAGGCACACTACAATAACATTAACCTGGCTAAATTTCTATTCTTAAATTTCTTTCAAATATCTTCATCAATATAACCTTTGACTTCAAAGCTCCTGAAAACACTCTGCAGAGTTTTAAACACAGACTACTCACCAGTATCTTGGTCCTCCTTCACAGGAGCATAAGGAGCTACTCTAAAAATCTCCAAAGGTGCAGAGAAATTAAAAAACAATAACAAACAACACTCTAAAAAAAAAACCAACACAAGACAAACAAAAAAAAATCCAACAAATGAGCACAAAACTCTCAAAAGACTGGAAAACCTGATTAGTGCTACCTTCCTAACAAGACAAGACTTAAGACTGACACTCTGGTACTGTAAGAAAAAGAAGGTGCTAAGTACAGTCTAATCCACTCCAGTGCATCCCTGGGGACATGAATTAGGAGCTTTTACTGGAGAGTTCAGGAACAGGCTGTACCCAGACTCCACACACTGTGGGCTGGGTGACTCACTCCATTATCACCTCCTGTCTTTCATTAAAGGACTGTGGTTGTAGGTGCAGCTTCACGACAGTGAAAGCAGACTCTCCCAGCATTGTAGAGCCCTCTAACCCATGGGAAACAGAAGGCTGTTATACTGCACAGAATGAAACTCCCCGCAAAACATCACTTTAGGATATAATAGCAGTTCCCTCAAATGACAACAACTCAGAGAAACTGGTTCAGCAACGCCACGAAGCAGAAGTCAAAAAGATTTGACAGAGTCAAAAATGTTTGGAAATTGCTCCAGAAGCAAAACCACATTGCAAATTTGGTTTTCATTAAAAAAAGATAGATAGGCTTTCTAGATAGGCTGGAAAATTTGCCTCAAAGTCCTAAATCACTGCCCTCAAAGAACTCAGACTGGTTTTTGATGTGTGATAAAAACCTTAATAAAAATATAACTGTTCATAGCTCCCTTCTCCTACCTTCCACTCCTGAAGGCAAAAGAACATGTTCACAACTGCAGCTCTCCTTCTTCCAGGGCACGCAGGCTATTTCTCTCTTTGAGGTGTTAACAAGCCTCTTCTAATGCAGAAGCTCACCTCAGCTTTATACAGGACAGCATCATTTTGTTTAGCACATCTGTCATGTATGCTCTGAATCATCCATGGATGAGTTTGTATATATTATGTGTTCTTTTGCTGGTCCCACAAAGTCAAAATTTAGCATAAGCAAGTTAAATTTTGCTTCTTTTTGTCTGTTGATACTTTGCCATTTGTTTATTTTAAACTTAAGTGCAATCACTTGGTGCCTATTTAAAAGCCATGAAATAACACAGGTGTAACCAAGAGCAAATCTGAGAGCAAGGGCAAGGCATCATAACCAATAGACACATGAAAAAACACTACTCAAGACTTCTGGCTGAATATGCAGGCCAGGGAAATATGTTGACTTGCTTTTAAGTCTGTAAATGGAATGGTTTTAATGCTTTGAAGGCTATTTAAACACAGCTAACAGATCTCTAGATTGCCTTCTCCCTTTCTCCTCTGAAGATGTTATTGCAACCATGCTTTGGTAACAGACAGATGTTTGCTGTTTTGGAAGTGTTGTTTATTGAATCTTTTGCTCTGCTCTTACTCGGAACTTCCCTTGCATCTGTTATGTTTCCTGCTGTTCCTTCTCTCGCATTTGGACTGTAAACTCATAAGAGTAAGGACCATCATCTTACATGCAAGGCTCCCAATAGCCACTAAAAATCAGTCACATGTACTGATGTATTAAAAATGTTTGGTTTGGGGTTTTTTTGGTTTGGTTTGGGTTTTTTTGGTGTTTTTTTTTTTCAGTGAGTAAAGCCAGAAGTCTTCTGCCTTGACAAAAATAACTCCAGCAGCAACAACAAAACATAAGACCTCCACCCTAATAAACTATTGATTCACAAAGTTTTAGTGCCTCCAGTTCAACAAAGACAAGATAGACACGTTTGGAAAATCAGCACCCTATGTCCAGTACTAAAGATTTTTTTGCTCCCAGTGTTTTCTGATAAAATTGCTTCTCTTGGAGAATGACAGAGCATTGAATTCCAAGTAAGGCCAGTTGGTAAAAGGAGTAACACAAATGATGAGGTTCTTTAATTCTTATTGTATTAAACCTGGATTCTTGGAGCTTACACAAAGCTACGATTAATAGGTCTTTGTCTGGGTGAAAAACACATAACGTTTCCCTGTCTATATGTCTGAATAAAGTAAAGCCGAAGAATAAAGCCTCTGTAATACGCCCATTGATGCCAGTTCATTTATCAGGGAAGATAGAAAGGGATCTGACCCAGAAGTAATATTTACTTCAGCCATAAAGACTCTGTGCTTATAATGAATTCATCATCTGATTTTCTACATCCCCGTTGAGATCTGAAGAAGCTTGCTTGCCTGCTTTTTTCACCTACTGTTTGGCACAGAATCTATTTGAACAGAGCTGAACTGCAAATGCCATAATCACAAATCTAGCATCTAGCTGGCACTAGGGAGAGAAAAGGTTCTATTTATAGCTCTTCTGGGCAGCATTAGTCAGTGGACATGCTGCTGCTCTGACCAGCCTTGGGATGACCTTAGCAAGAATATACCTTTGAATTTGTGATAAACTGTGACAAGGCCTTCAGGTTTGTCAGGATGCTCCTTCTGTCCCCTCTCTTCTCCTCTGTAGTATATTGGAGTTGCTCGAACATATAGATGAACAAAAGGCATTTGAAGCAGCCGCACCTCAGTGAAAACTGAAGACTTTCCAAGCAATGAAGAAGACACATGCTGACCTTCATGGTAAGTACTGTGAAATACTGAAACCTAGCAAATTCTCTTTGACACTATAAGCTTTTAAATCACTCTTTTAAATTTTTCTTTTTTACAATTTTTTCTGCCCTCTTACTCCAGTCCAGATATATTAAAAGGCAGATCTTTTTTTCTTCTCAAGTAATGAGGTAAAGAACAGTTTAAGTACCTTATAGGGAAGCTCTAATGAACTTGTAGGCATTCGAGCATAAATTTCTTGCTGTCCATTCAAACAGGGATCAGAAAGAATGTTGATTTCTTACTGTGATCAAAAACATTGCACAGATCTCAACTAAATACAGTGAGCAGCAACTTACAGTGTGAGATGGAATACATAGGTTGATGTGCACATGTGATCACAATATTCATATCATTGAAATTGTGTCTCTGTTACCTGCTGAATTTTGTTGCCTTGAATAACCTCTTTAAAATAGGAAGCACATGAATTGCATCCATGACAATAATTGGAACACTGAGAATCACAAGAAATTTTGGGTTGGTTCTTTGGATAAGAACTTTTCAACCAAAGTAATTATGACTTGATAACAGTCAGGAGTTATGTGCCATATAGCCTGTTCCTGGGGTGGTCAAATAAAACAGCGATTACGAACTAAACACTCACTAACTGTAAAACTCCTCAGAAACCAAAGAATTGCTAATTGGAGCTAGAAACAGATTTGTTTGGTGTGTACTACAATGTACATAAATATGTCAAACTTAGATATTTGTTTTTAAATCCACATTTCTTTAGAGAACCTAAAGAAACTTTTTTAAGTTAACCTTAACTTGTTAATTCCATGTTGGTTGTTGAATAACTATTTCTTGGCAAGACACCCTTGTAAAAGCAGCTGTTGAAATAAAGTCGTTCTTTCCTGCCTTTTTGCAAGATTTAAGTAAACAATGTTTTATACACAAAGTAGCCTTGTTTGAGTTTTAGGCTGAGCAGCAACAAACTGAAGACAAAAATCTCAAATGTTCTAAGGTGAGATTCTGTAGGAGAGAAAAAAAGTAGCATATAGTGATGCACAGTGCCCAGCTCTCACTCTGTATTAACTCTACATTAAATACCGTTTACACAGGCAGCATGCAAATCATAAATCCTTGTTAAACACTGGCTAATAATTATACTTTATACTTATTAAGAGCTTTTCATCTGATCATCTCTGAGCCCTCTGCAAACACAAATTTATTTTTACAACATTTTAGGTGTAGCTAGACAATTACTAAAGATGCCAGATCTCTGGAGTAGAAACCATAGAATCATAGAATGGTTTGGAAAGGATCTGGAAGATTATCTCGTTCCATTCCATCTGCCACAGGCAGGGACATCTTCCACTAGACCAAGTTGCTCAGAGCCCATCCAATCCAACCTTGAATGATTCCAGAGATGGGGCATTCACAACTTCTCTGAGCAACCTGTTCCAGTGCTTCACCATCCACACAGTAAAGAATTTCTTCCTAATATCTAATCTAAACCTACTCTCTTTCAGTTGAAAGCCATTCCCCCTTGCCCTGTCACTACATATCCTTGTAAAAAGTCCCTCTCCAGGGTTCTTGTAGGTCCCCTTTAGGTACTGGAATGTTGCTATAATGATTCTCCAGAGCCTTCCCTTCCCCAGGCTAGACAACCCCAACTCTCCCAGTCTTTCCTCATAGGATTGGTGCTCCAGCCCTCTGATCATCTTTATGGCCTTTTCTGGACTCACTCCAACAGGTCCATGTCCTTCCTGTGCTGGGGACCCCAGAGCTGGATGCAGCTCTGCAGGCGGGTTGCACCAGAGCAGAGAGGCAGAATCCCCTTGCCCTGCTGCCCACGCTGCTTTGGATGCTTTTGGATGACCACCCTCCAGTCCTTCTCCCCAGGGAGATCCATTCTCCTCCCGGCTTGTACTTGTGCTTGGTGTTGCTTCAACCCACATGCAGAACCTTGCACTTGGCCTGGTTGAACTTCATGAGGTTCACACATGCCCATGTCTCAACCCTGTCCAGGTCCCTCTCTCTCTACAGCAGGACAATTCACAACATCCTTGCCTGGAGTTAAGGGCAGATCCAATTACTCTGCTGTAGACTGTAGGAATCTGCTGTACTGGAGTTCTTGTGTTAAAGGCAGCATAGTGAAAATGAAGCTATATTTTCCTTGTGTTCTATTCATAACAAAAAAAACCCCAAATTCTTTCTTATAACTAAAGGTCAGACTCAAACTGGAGACACAGAGACATCCCGCACAGCAAACTACAGACCAGAAAAAAGTTTGAAGCAGAAATGTTAGGACGGCCAATCAACTATCTTAATCTGATAAACTGGTTTTGGCAGCAAATTAAAACAGTTGTTTCATGTTTGTAGGCAGATTTTAATGGCTTGTTCTAGCATTTTGAGGTACTGGCTCAAGATTTCAGGTTTATGACAGGAAATGCATTTAACTGTTTTTTTCTTTCAGCTCTTGCATTAAAAGAATAATGATGATGCGTTGCCTACAGCAAGAGACAACATATCTTCATTGGAATCAGTGAAGAAATATTCATATGCATATTGTCGGCACCAAGTACCTACTAACTGAACTGTTATCAATGTCAAGGGACACATCTTGTGTTCACATTGTCATGGCCAGAGTTTTAGTAGAAGAGGTATAGAAAATGATCACTGAAATAGGAGACATGATGGAAAGCAGATCTCTTCTCTAACAGCACAGCTTCTCTTGCTTTCCTTTACCAGAGCAAACTGCAGATACCAAGAACCTCAGCTGTAATTAGGACTATAGAAATGAGTTTAAGTTCTGTTTGTGTTCCTGATATCAAGATCCATTTATGCTGGTCTAGTCCTTCACATTTAATAGAAAACTCCATGTTGATCTCTAAGCCTGAGTAGACTGCCAAGAGCCTGGCAGCACTGGTGCAGCAGAGCGGGACGACTCGAGCAGCACAGGACTGGCCCCAACCCTCTGCCAGGATGTGCATGGACACTGTGAAGCACATTGGCACTAGATTGGCACTAGGTTGGCACTAGAAACATCAACAGGTCTTTCTAAACACAATGGGCAGGCAAACTGGAGACTGACAAGTACAGTACTCATGGTAATACTGTATGTTCATGATGTCTTCAGGAATTTTACTATAGTCTTCAATACATATATTTTCTTCCAATTTCCTCTTTGGCACTTCACTGTAGCCCTTAGAGTACCTATTTGCCTTATTTCCCATTCTTTCATTCCCTGCTGACCTCACTCCAGTGCTTCCCTTCTCATCTCTCCTGTGTTGTTTGTTTTCCTAATCAAATGATCTCCTTCCATTTTTACTGAGCACCACTTACTTAATATTTAAACAAATTAAATAAACCAAATAAAAAAACCTGCTGTCCCTATGTTATGTTTATCTAATATAATCCATTGCCCCACGGCATATTCAAACTGTGAAATCTTCAGCCATTGATTGCCTTAGTCTGTTTATACAATATCTAGTGAAACAAAACCATATTTCTAAATGGCATCAAGGTCTTATCATAATAAAGATAATTAGTCTTGTTGCTGGTGGTTAATAGTACCAATAGTTCAACTATGAGCAAGAGGTCTGAGCATGTAGATGGAAACAAATCCAAAGAAAAGTAACACGATAACTAACAGTAATTACTGTATATTCTAAACACCAGCCACCTTAAAAAACAAAACAAACAAAAACCCCCAACAACAACTCTCCTATTATTCAAGTAAGTTCCTTTCTCAGAAACGTCCCATCTTAAGCATTATAAATTATCTCTGTTTTGAGCTGAAGTTCCAAGAAGTTTGAATCAGTTTTACATCTTCCAGCAGCTAATGAAGACTGGATACGTGTAGACAAAACATTCTGCTGTTATCTCAGTAGTCGGAAAAAAACAAACAAAATATTTTATAGCTTAAAATAATTCCCTCACTAAACATTTTAACATCATGTGACCATGACAAAAAAATATGACAAATTACTTTGTCATTTTAGTTTGAAATATATAGATGGCTCTTCTGTCATCTATCAAAACACTGAACTCATTTTTCACTGCACAGACAAGAAGCTGGGTGTATACTTGGTTAAACATTGCTGAATATTTGGTAGTTTTAGAAAAACCACCTTAATGGCTAAGAAAATACTCCCTTTGTGTGCCATCAGCCTTTTAACCAAATGTGAGTGAAGCATTCAAAGGACAGGTCTGACCATAAAGGTGAAGACGTAAGCTGTGGGTTCTGGCCAGATAAAACAATAACTCTGGATTCTGGGAGAAATGCCTATCACAGCTCCCCAGGCCTGGCAGGGTTCAATGGGCACTGCAGGAGCAAAGGCAGTGCAGGAAGCATCCTGCCCTGCAGTGCTTCTGCATCCCCTACTTCCTGCTACATCACATTTCAGCTTTAGTCCCCCTTTCCAGCGTTGTTTGCTTGAGTGTGTAGGTTTATTCCTACAGAAAGCCACTGATGTTACCTGAAACACATCAAACACAAGCACACCAGTAACTGCAATGTGGAGCTTTCCAGTGCAGAAATCCATGGCACTGCTGTGCCCACCACATTTGTAGGGCTCTGGATGGTTTTCCCCAGGCAGCACAACCAGTCCTCACTCAGTCCTAGTTCCAGAGTCACCTCACTGAACTTTGTATGCGTCAGTGTTTTATCTTGCCTAGCCCAGCATTAAGGTGCTAAACATTTTGATTATCCAGTGAGGATATGGGTACTTTATTCTGCAAATTACAGGATGGAACTATTCAGTACTTCTCTTTCCAACTCAAATTAACACAGGATGTGCTGTTACCACTTAGAGCCATAGCAAAACAAATAACAAATAAGATTTGGTAAGCCTTCAGTAAGACAGTAATACTAACCCAGTAAACAGCTGATTCAAAAGAAAGTTTTCAGAGAATCTAGAGGAATCAAAGAAAAAATAAGTATAATCTCTGTTTTTTTTCTTTAAACATCAGATAATTTCCACAACAGACTTTGCTAATTGCATTTACTTTCTACAAGATAATCTTTTTCTGCCTCTCCAGGAGTATCCACTTCCTGTTATGCCCAGCAGATAAACCTGAAAGAAAATATATTCCCTACTACTACTAGAACAGATCCTCCCACTCTTTAACTCCATGCTGAGATAACGTGGAGGCTTTTATCTATATACTATAGAGAAGTGACAAACAGGGAAGGTAGATGGCTGCCTTATTGGCACAGGAAGAATTTGCATGAAATAGGGAACTGAACTCAGCTTTACAAGTCCTAATCTAAATCAACACGACAGCCTTAATTGTGACCCCGGGGACACCACCCTTTACTTTTCCCAGCCAAGTAAAGAGCGGGCAGGTAAGCTCTGCTTAAAGATCTCCAGATGGGTTGATCCTTCACAAACAAGTGCCTGCACTATCAGCAGTAGCCACCTCTTTGCCTTCTCTGCTGTCTCCTTGGGTACTTCATGGCACCACCTTAGCTGTGATCTTTCCTCTGTAGCTCCAATTCTGCTGTATGTTGGATTGTTTTTTTCCTCAGGTACAAAAAGGGCCTTATGTGGTTGTTTTGTCCAGATATCTCACTAATCCAGTAAGTTAAGTAACCATTAGGACAAACCATGGCTGAAATACAAATGAAATAGCAGTTCTTATAAATAAACATGGGGTTATCACCCATCCCCTTTCCACCAAGTACTTTGGATTAGCCTCTATGTAATAAGATCTATAAACACTCCAAGCCTCAACTTTGATTCACACTGAAGCCTTTATATGATTTACTTTCAGGGCAGACCTGATAGCCCTAGAGAACTATTCAAACTGACGTTTTGAGCAACAGAGGCCTCCAGTATTTTTGGTCTCGATATTTTGAATCATAGGACATAAGGCAGTTAAAATGGCCCGTGGATTTAATCATTTTGCAATGCTATCTTTTACTGAAAATATGATTCAATTGTCTTGTTGATTTAATCTATCCCTTGATGTCACAAGTGCTTTCAAATTTTTTAATCTACTTGTTCAGCTCTGCCTGCAATGTATTGTACAGTCAGATAATAAGATCATTGTCAGTGCAAGCCAAAGGTAGAAACCTTTCTGGTAAATCTGTGCAAGGAAAGTTCAAGGTTTTGGGGACATAGTTGTGCTAGTCCAGTCCAACCCCCATCTCTCAGGGTGGTGGGATGCATCTTGCAAAATGCCAATACCTGGATTTGCAGTTTCACAATATATGAAGAACTATGACTAGGTGCTAAATCAAGTGCAGAACATAACAATCCCCAGAGAATGTTACATACCTGGCTAGCAAACAGAAGTATAACGTTTCCGTCTCCAGTGGCTGAAGGTTGAGGGAGATTCCTTCATGCCATTTGACTTGTATGCAGCAGATGCAGAAAGGACTACACTGGACAGTAATAACCCAGTAATAACATCCACTCCTGATTCTGTAAGGAGCATCTACTTTCCTCAGCACCATCTGCTGGACAACAGCAGGTGCTGGAGACCATCACAGAAAACCCTCTATTTTTCTGTAAGTTTCTAAACCATCCTCTGAAATACAAGGTATTTTCCTTCAACAAGTCTCCCTCAGAAGGCAGAGTCATTAAATCTTGTGGGGGATGTTGGTTCGGGGTTTTTTTTAAGAGTTGTAGTGCCTTAGCAATATCCAATCGACTTCCTTTACCATTCCTCTAAGTTCTATAGGTCTTTGCTCCAAAAGAATTCAGACTTGTTGTAGCTGAGCAAACTCTCCTGGGACAGTAGACTTCCACTACACATGTTGTTATCCCAGAGAGCTTCTGGGAAGTGGCAGCTGAAAATATATAAGTTAAAAAAGGGTGACGAGAAAGATGTTCCACACAGGGCCCTTGCACAGTGTCAAACCTGGATTTCACACTTTGAAAATGGTAAGAAAAAAGGGTAAGGGAAAGAGTAAATGTTAAACGTGGGGCCTACAATCAGAAGGTAGCACTGTGATCATCTAATCTGACTTCCTGAACAGTATAGAGATTTCAGAAATGGCCATGTCCCAAAAAAATTTGCACAGAGAATTTTATTCCCAAATTATCTGGAGACAAAGGAGCAAGCTCTAAAGGAACATTTAAGCTAGAAGTGATTATAATGCAAATGGAGTTGCCTTCACATTTCTTGCTGCAACTGTTTCACAGATGGCAAAGCCTCTTTAATTAGACTTGAGGACCATGAGGAGCAGAGCAATACCCATTCTCTCCTTTTGAACAAAACTGCTCTGGGGTGCAGTGTCCCAATTACAGCTTGATCAGGGCTTTCCTAATGAAATTATTTCTTTTGTCACAAACAGTTGACATATGAAAAGCAAAACTTTTTGTGGAACAGTACCAGGTAAAAAGTAGGTTGCAACAAGAAAAATGGAATTTCCAGTTATAAATATATATATATATAAATCACAGAGACAGGATGAGAGGCACAGAGAAGAAAAATAACAGCAGAGAAATCCAGCACTTAAGGTACTTCCATAACACAAGCAAGTTTTAGTTTCCCCATTTCCTGGTCAAAAAATCACTGTATCCACAGAAGTTGCTTTAATGCCAGTGTAGCAGGTGGCTGAGGTTTCATCAGTCCCACTGGTCAATGCCCTCTGTATCTCCTACTGCAGATCTTTGATTCTGTGCAAACAGCCAACACCCTTGCTGTGAAATGCTCCCACCCTCCAGCTGCCATGGAATACATGGAGTTTACCTTGGACATTGGATCCAGTGAGGAAAGAGCCCTCCCCTCCAAGGTATATTGCTTTATATAAAATGGAACTATTTTAAAAATGTTTTTAAAAATATGCCTGAGAAACTGATTGCACAGCTGATAGTACAGCTGATCTTGACGTTCACCATAGATAAGGCAGACTCAAGTAGAAGTCTTTATTCTTGATCTCTTGCTCTACCTCCTCCCTCTTTTTCTCCTTCTCCACTCATAAAAAAAAAAGATGACAAAAAGCCCCCCAATCAACCAACCAAAACCCACCAAACGCTAACAAAATAAATACATAAAGGTAATAGGCTTTGTTTTATCTCACTGTGAAACTGGATTCCCACCCCTTTATCTTCCCCCACTCCAATCAAGTAGCAAACATTTTTTTTCCCAATCCCTGTTTTCTGTGATTTTATTTATCTAGAGCAATACTGCACTTCCTCCACATTTTTCAGTAATAACCACAGGAAATCTTTGGACAGAAATTCTAATAAGGGACTCAAAACTCTCTGAGTCAAGATGGTTTTAGGTTTAAAGTTTCCATTGCCAATTGATAACGCAGGCTTGAATTTTGCACATCCCCTCTGAGCCCACATCTGTGCTCACTCAGTCCAAAATCTATTTGATTTTAGAAGACAGGAAAATGTTATTTTACCATAATCCCTATTAGATCAGGCAGGATAGAGAACTTCACAAGTATGATTAAAAAAAAGGGAAAAACTCAAAATACCCCCAAATGAAGCCCAAACCAAAGAAAAAACACACCAAAAAGCCCAACAAACCCCCCACAGACTCAAGACAACCCCTCCCCTCCTCCATCCTCACTTCTAATTAATGTTTTGAATAAAGAAAATTAAATTATAGCTGGGATTTCAAGGCAACCACCTCTGTATTGGAAAATGTGTGCAGTCAAGCAAGAGGCATTTGTTTTTCCTTGGATGCTTATCTGTTTCCAAATGATGGATTTGCAAAAAGGGCAGCTGCATGGCTGCTAGATTGGTTTAGTGCCTTTAACTGATTCCTGTCTAACTTCCGCGGTTTGATTATGATTAACTACATGATTTATGTCTTCTTGAGGTGCATAACTCTCTCCTGACAGTTTCACAATCAGCTGCAGGGTCAAGGAGGAACCTCATCTGCAGGCTTATTGTAGATAAACCCCAAATGGTCTAAAGGTCTCATTTTAAATAGAGGAGCCAACTTCTGTGAGGCAGGAATTGAGGGGGGAAGTCACATGTTTTCCTAAGGTTGATGAATATTTCTACATCAGTTTTTGTGGGAAAAGGACTTTGATAAGAAAAATCATGAAACGACAGGCCTGAGCGGGGTTTTGCTTTGTTACCAGTACAAGCAGAAGGGGATTCTTGAAATGTAACAATTTGGAAAGCAGGGAGGAAAGATATCCTGCATTATTGCACAGTACAGTGTGTTAGATAGGGAGCACACAAATTACATGAATTTCCTTGCCCTGAGAAGGATCCCATAGGATCCAGAAGACACTGTTGCAGAAATACAGATACGACAAGGAACCTGCATCTTGTGATTAGGGTGATGTGCTGAAAACTGAGGTGTGGCCTCAGCTGCTCTTTTTGGCTCTATGAAGGGTCACTCAGTTGAACCCAGATGCAACAAAGCGCAAACCTCTGTGCCTCAAGTTCAAGCCATGTGCAAGCCACCCAAGCCAGTGTAGGGATGCACTGTTTGTTGTGCTTATGCCAAAACATGGCACTTCAGAAGCAGATTAGCAGAACTGGTTGGGTGTACAGAAAATTGCTGGTATGCAAAAAAGCAGAAGTGTGGATGTGTCATCTCCTCACGCTTCTGCTTTTGTTGTTCATGAACTTATGTAGCTTTACATTAAAACTTCACCTGTCTCAGTCATGAGCTCCAAAAACACAGACAAGCTAGGAAGGACCAAACCCATAAAGTCATTTTTTAAAGATACAAAGCTATGGGGAGAAACACATTTGAAACAACACTCCCAGTGATGCTGGGATAGTCAGAATAAAGTGATGTCCTGCTTAATAGTATGAGAGCATATGGGACTGGTATTGAGAACACCCATCACACAGACTGGTGAAGGAGGAAGCCTAAATCACTGCAGCAGCTCCACTGAGGAGGTAAGGCTGAGGTTTAATGATGTGACTGAGATAAATAATGATCAGGTTCCTCCTAGGCTGGTGATACAGTGACTTCAATGAATTTAAAGCTGGGCCACTGCCTTGCCTTGGCCCCACATCAGCCCCAATTTATTTTTTATTCCTTCAATGGTGCTTGTGCCATCCCACAGCAAAAGAGAGAAGTTGTGCAGAAAATTCATTGTTGCTTTTGTTGCTGCATTCATTTTCAGCTGGATCAGTCCAACAGTCTTGTTCAGCATACAGATGATATAGTAAACACAAAGGAAAATCTGTGGCTAGGCATGGGGGAAGCCCATCCCTTCCATTGACAGGCCCCAGGAATGCATGTTTAATATGAATAGAAAACAGCACACCCCAAGGGTAAAAACAAAGGTTGCTGTTAAGACCTAGGTGGTCTGAAAAACCCACCCTTCACAACTTTTGTTTTCTTAGGCTAAGCCAGCTGCCTTTTGCAAGATTATCACAGATTCTCAGACACACGAGATTGGAGTGGACATAAAGACACCAGAGGACATCCAGAAGAAGGCAGCAACTGGACTGTGTGCTCATTTGTCTCATGCCAGGGAGAATGAGACTGTCACTGCAAGAAAACTCATCCAAAAGGGTTTCCAGCAAGGAAATAAGACGTGCTCTGAACACAGTTATTTTATCTGCTTACTTGAAGAAAGAGTTGAGCCTGAACATGTAATGACTAGCTAGAGGCTGAGCAAGCTGTGTGGGTCTGCTGGGGGGTTACTGTGTTTGAGGAAGGATTATGCAGCACCGTGAAATCAACAGATTTTACTCCCACAGCTTTTATAGACTTGTTCTGTTTTCTCCAGGTTATAAAGTTGTTTTGAAGCCTGGGTCATTGACGTCAGCATGTCACATCCATTCAGCCTTGAATCTTTCCTGACAGTGTTTTAATGCACCTGCGAGCTAGTAGCACGTACAAGCACTAAGAAACAATGGTGAAAGAGGCTTTCATTGCCACCATGAGAACAGATGAAAGCATGGCCCCTGAGGAAAGGTTAAGTGACCAAAGCACTTGAACCTGAGAGATCTTTGAGATGAACTGCAGACTCCAAATATATAAAAAGCAACTGAGAAATTAATAATAAAAAGGAAAAATAGCCTTTTTTTTTCTTTTGTAACAACGCAAGAAGTAACAAGTTTAAATTCCTGGGAAGGGCAGATAAGTATAGATACAAGATTAAAACTTTCAAGGACAGTGACACATAGGACCAGTTTACCAAAAGAGAAATAATCTTCCTGAATAGGTTAGACTATTCTGTCATAGATGATTTAGATTATCTGAAAGGAAAGGGAAGGAGGAGGAATTCTAAGATTTTGAAATAGCCATATATTTTAATAAAGGTCCTTAAAACTGAAACATGGACAGCATCACACCACAGCTGATATCGTGACATGGAGCACAGTCGGTTTCAATAGTGATGAGAACCTTTTACCTTGTGCCTTCAGGCACTCCACAGCTCTGCTTCATTTCTGATGTAGCTAAACAGAGTTCACTGTCTTTCCTTAAAATGTAACAAGGTTGATTAACTGCAGACAAGAGCTACGAGAGTCAATGTCACTAGATAAGTTGGTAAGTGATATCCTATGCCCAGGACGAAAATCTAGTTGACAGTATCACTTGTCTCCTCTAGCTTAGAGTCTATAAATCATTACTTAAAGAACTTATTCATAGAAACATGAAAAGAGTTAAAGCATGGAAGAAAAAAACTTAACTAGTCTTGCATTAATTACTCTGTATATCAAACAGTAGTTACTACACCTAATACTACAAACACATAACTGCTTTAGTCCAAATTTGGTACTTTAAAAAAAGAATTAACAAAAAAAACCCTCACAGAAACCCCTCTACTTTATTGCTACATGTGGCAGCTGGCATCATGTATGCTTACCATTTGTTTCTTTAAAAATACCACAAAAAAAAACCAACCCCAAACAAAAAAAATTATAATGTTTTTCCCTGGTTCATACCAGATCAAGCTTTTGCAGCCCAATGGAACAAAGACTGTCTACCACTGTTTTGGCTATAAGTTGTGAAGCACAATTTTTGTTCAAAAAGTTGCTTTTGGAATATTTTGTATACTGTTAACCACTGCATAAGACTCTTGTCATTAGAAAAGTGACCCAATAGGCCCACAGTTTGCTGCCTACAGAAGTCCAGAAGCAGCTGTGGAAAACTCTTTGGTTTTGTTATTTTCATATGACAAAATATTTTTGCTTCCTAAATTCTGTATGGTTCATACACAGCTATCCTCTACAAGCTCCAGAGTAACTCTGTCTAATCGGTAAAATAACACAGAGTCAACAAAGATGGAGTCTAGTCAGAGCTGTTTTGTCCCCACAAGGTGGAGATTGCCTTGTGCCCATCCCTAAGAGTTGCAATTTTACACTCAGAAATAGCAATAAAGTTTTTTGATACAAGACGTAATTAATGCCAACAGTCAAGTAGGGATCATAAGAAGAACAAAAGTTTATGGATAATGAAACCACACCTACACTACAGGACATGTACATTTTACAAGGAATTTTGAATGGTGCATTTCAGAGCTCCTTACTACTTTCTCTTGATCAGCTGATACAGCTGCTTTCAGATAATCAGGGTATAGTGAGCCACTGGACTTTTCTGACACAGCCAGTCCCATGTTTAGTATGATTGTTTCTGTTTGGTTTATACATCATGACATTGTCTGGCATGTTTACTATCAACTCTGACAAATACTTTTGCAAAACCAAATAATTTTCATGTAAGATTCTCAATTTCACCACCAGTTTTCAGTCAGGTTGTAGACTGTATTATAAGTTAGTGAAACCTGCTTTCCTGGCTGCTTTGGTGCACAGCATGTCAGTCACTTCAGAAAAAAAGACCTGCAATGCTTCAGTCTGAAAATGCAGACAAGTTTCCTAATATCCTGAAGAATTTCTGACAGAATTCACTCAATTTTCTGTAAACTGTTGTATTAGTGCAAGTAAAACTTAAAGAGACAATAAAGAAATTTGATAAACTTAACAGCTTCTAAACTAAAGTAACACCACATATTAATTTCCCTCTCAAGAAACAAATTCATCTGTTTTAAGGTCAGATATTACATATTGCAGCAAGAGTGATGGCTGGAGGTTGTATTTACTAGGCTGTGAACCTGTCAGTCTTTGCAGGCTCTCTTGATGTGTTTGCCTTAGACTGCACCCACTTGTGGTGTCCACCATCCTCTGCCCTGAGGCTGAGGAAAAGAAACCCCTAGAAGATAATGAGTAATCACGTACTGCACTCTTAGAGACAGTCCAATCAAATGGAGATGTTACAGACACAAAGCCCAAGGGCTGCAGACCAGGGTAAACCAGTTCTGAAAGAGAACCTCCCTGTGGGCTACACTGGGATTTGTTCCACTGAAGAACTTAGTCAGGGTCACTTGGCCATTTGAAAAAAATTACAGCAGAAGCAGAAAGTTGACAGGAAGAACAAGAGAATAAAGGAAAAAGAAAATAAAGTACACCAATTTTATTGCTCCACTTACATCTTGTCTAGTCCTAATTAAGTGTTATGATATTAGAAACTTGTAAAAATCTGTCTGTGACACTAAACCATAATACTCAAAACATGGAAGAATCTTCAGAAGCACACACATGAGGTGAGGGAAAGGCTTGAGTCAAAGTCCACTGTCTTTAACAGGGAGACTGTGGTCAGAATTATTTAACAGACACTGCTGGAACTGGTTGAGCATGAGGGAAACTTATGAGTAAATAGATCAAAGGACATGTGCTGAGGCGTGTCCTAGAGAGAAAGCAAAGAATGGTGGCTTTACTTTGGTCAACATACCAATTATTGGTGACTTACTATGAAGTTTTGAATACATTTGAGTCTGAAAGTAATAGTTTTGCTCAATTCCTTGACTTGGAGTCACTACTTAACAAGAAGCATTTAGAAAAAAAATACAAGATTTATCTAGCAAATGCTTCCATTGAATAAAGCAGCCTGAAGAATGTGACCATCAAGACAAGAGACCAAAAAAGGGGCAAACTCTTTGCAAGTCCTATGCTTTCTCTAATTATTGATAAATGCCTGATTTCAAATAAACTCTCATCGTTGCACGTTGTTTCTCATCTCACCTTCTGCAGTTTTCACAAAAAAACCCTCAAGCAAAAATAATAAAAACGCCCCACAAAAATACCCACAGGTAATACTGATCAGCACAAGTTATTATACATATTCCCTCCAAATAAGACACTATTTTTAAGTTTCTTTGTTATGGGAATGGTAATGCAACAAAGATTTCCATACATTTCCCTTCTGGCTCCAAAACAACTTTCCTGGAATCAGCACAACAGAGAGATAACATCACCCATATTCTTATTTCACAGGAATTAACTACCACATCTAAAACCAGATGGTTATATACTTGGACACAGATGAAGAAAAATCTGAGACAAATCTTTCCATTCTTTTAATTAGTGCATGTTAAAAAAAAAAAGGCAATAAAAGATAATTAGCAATATTGAGTGCAGACATTCACCTCAAAGTGAATGGTATATTATTGCAAGTTAAGGAAAGAATATTGATACAGGTGATCTTTTCCAGATGTAGGACCAAATACAAAAGATATGATCTTCTAAAAAACTCACTATGAGCAGGCTGAGCAGCAGCTGTAAGTTTTTGAGATGAAGGTTTAATATGTCTGAGATTAAAATATGTGTGATAAAGTATTTTGGGGGTTGGAACTCTGTTCTGCCAGGGCAAAGAAATGGACATCTAATTTCAACATTTAGAGTTTAGACATTGTAACTCATACATCATGTCAAAAAGCAAATTAGACTCTATGATCATCTGAAAAATAATGAAAAAATGGTAAACACTATGGAGCAAAAACTACACAAAAAATAGAATTATTTGAAAATTGAGTAGCAGCCATTAATTAAATTTAGCAGAGTAGTGATAGATGAGATCTCCATGCCTAAAACACTCTCAAACATTGAGAATCCACTCAATTTACACAAGAAGTTTGATAAGAAAGACAAATTAGCTTTCTTAAACTATCTTTGAGATGGCTGCTCTTTGCTGGAAGCAGAGCCATTGCAGGCAGCCAGGTAACTCACAGGAGCACAGGTGAGTCACAAACAACAGTATTCCCCCTCTGTAAACATTTAGCCTTTATGCCACTTTCCTTTAAAATAATCATCCAAGTTGAAATGAATTCTATGTTTTATGTAGGTTCTGGAGACTCAGATCCTGTGGTTATTGTGGTCAGCATTTCTTGGTGAAAAAGTATTTGTAAATTAAAATTATGTTTGGCTATATTGAAATTATTTTAATTGTGACAATAATTGCATATTTGATATTTCAAACTGCATAGAATTCTTTTTATATTTCTTTTGGTTACATTGACTCTGGTTGCAAATTCATGTTGCTAGCCAAAATAATAAATTATCAAAAGTCATAATTGGCAATAAACAGTGTAAACAACCAAAATTTTAGATTTTCAAGTGTGAAATATATACTCATATTTTCATAGCCAACACAATTATGTAAAGAACCCTGCTGAAAATTTGCTTCCAGGTTGTGAAAGAACAGAACAAGGAGCAGCAGAAGCTGTTAGTCCATTCTCCTCTATAGTAAGCAACTACTTGTGAGCAAAATTCACAGCATTGTGCCTGAACAAGAGGAATAAAAGGCCTTTGATTTTTATTTCCCCATACTCTGAATCTCCATCACCATTCAAAAGAGGCATGCTGTAGTGCATTATTATGCCAGCAATAATTACAATAATTTACATTTCTATATCTTCCTTGCTGAAAGATCCATACATGCCTGTAATTTACATGCAGCCTGTAGGCTACTTTTTTGTGCTCCCAGGCATGACAAAAAGAGAAATATGGACTCTGATAAGAATATAATCACATAGGAACAAGTAAATTCCAGCTCAGGACTATAGTCTGGCACTGGATTCCATACATCTCAGCAACACATTCCTGTGCTGGGTTAGCAATGACCTATTATTTAAGTAAAGCTTGGTTATTTTAAGCAAAAAAATGTCTGAAAATGAAAGTTTGTGAGTCCCCATACTTTATCCAGGGAAATGATAAAGGAAAATCCTGGAGCATCTGGAGGGAAAGTTAAATAGCAACCTATTTAGGTTTCACTGCTGCTTTTGAAATGTGTGAACAGCTTATTTCTGCTGCCCTAGAACTGACATATGATCACTAAAGTCTGGAAACTATAAGAAGGAATAAACAATTGGCAAACCACTGTCATTTCCCTCAAAGAATAAATACAAATTAGATTTTTTAAATTAAAATTCACCAACATAATTTAAGATGATGTTAATACAAGTGCTAAATGCACATTGTTCTGAAGATCCATCTACATGTATCCAAATGTTCACTATGTTAAGAAATTAGAGTTTAACTCTGTAAAAGGACAACATTTCTAAATAGAATAAAGATGAAGAGCAAGAAATTTTTTAGTTTGATCATGAACACAGTACCCTGCAGGAAAGTTTGAATAAAGAACTAAATAAAGCAAAAAGAACCCCATTCCAAACTGCTAGATAAACTGTTCTTTGAGTGGAAAAATAAAAAGTGACACAAAGTTTTTGAGGAAAATTCTTAGAGTGATTTTATCAATTGCAATGTTGGTGCTACAGTTGTACATTTACATTCAACTGAGTATTACCTTAGTCCTCCAATATCTCAGTTCATTTGCAAAACTTGAAAACTTGTGTTTCACTACCACAAGCTGAACTCTTAAACTAGAGGTCTATAATAATATGCATACAGGTAAGACTAAAACTAAAACCAAATAAGAAATAATACACTTTTTTGGTTAATCTTAGCAGAATGAGTAGATGACATAGTAGACCTATGCTCAGAAAGAGTCCTTGATCTAATGCTAATCCTGGGGGGACACAATAACATTTACCAAAGGTAAGAAAAATAAAGAGGTGTGGGGGTTTTTGTTTGGTTGGTTTTAACTCCACTTTCTATTCTCATTGCAGTAGATCAGAATTGATGTCAGCTCTGAAATACAGATGAAAATCCTAAAGAATCTAAGGAATACCTGGATTTGTGTTTCTATCCTTATTTCATAACATGCCAAATTAAATGCTTGCAGACACTTCCACTGGACTATGGATTCTTTCAAATTCTGATTTAAACTCATGTTTAACTCTCCATTATGAAGAGCAAAACCTTCCAGAAATGTGTAATTATCCTGATATTCAGAAAGGAAATAAAATCATGTCTCTGTTCTTAAGCAACATAACAGGAAATTGCTAGGGGTTTGTTCACCATTAGTTTGATTTTCCCTTCATCCAGGAATACTCCTGATTGCCCTGGGGCATGGATTTTATTTAATCACACCGTTTCACAGGAGCACATTTACAAGCCGATAGTTTTAGAAAGTAGATCCCTTGTAAGATTCGTGGTACCTAGTCAGTGATGAATCCTGAGCTCTCAGGAAGGAGGAGGTACAACACCTTATCTAGCTGCCAGTAACCTGGAGCTACTTTTCAAAGAAGAAATAAAGATATTGCAAAAATCACAATTCCAAAGGTAAATTCAAACCCCTATTCTTTCTGAGGAATTTCACTCCCTATCTATATTTAAAAAACACACCCTGCTCAGCCCTGGGGCTCGGTGCTCTCACCTGCAGCAGAGACTGGTGATAGTGCAGAGCTGCCCAAACAGCAACACACGAAAGGCAGCAGCCTTTGTGCAAATGTAGCTGGAAATACTAAGGTGAGTTTTCTTTCAAATACCCTGGAAGTCATTTTCAAAGAAAGGTATAAGGATAATTCTTAATGCTTGCGATGTGTATGCACATATTAAAAACACAGGAATACGTGAACAGAAACTCCTAATAACGCTGATAATGCTCAATGTACTTTCACATGAAGTTCTGCTTAAAAACTGACATTTCTGTAAAATTACATTAAAACTAATGTTGTGTTCTACATTCTGCATGACTCATCACTTCATGTTTGACTCAATTTCAGCTGTCTGTCTGTAGTGTATTGTTATTTATTCAACCTGGATGGCTTAATTTAAAACTTATTTTCATTCCAGTACAATTTAAAGCTATTATTCATGTCATTAAGAATAATAAGAATATATGATGTGACATAGACAACTAGCCTAAAACCTCTTAAATTGGATACAATTTACAAGCACAGCAGTGATCTTTAATTACATAATTTCAAGAACTTTAGAAAAATTGGAAGCCCAGCATGAATCTTTGGCTTTCAAACAACCTTTTTTTTGGAGGGCACCAATATCCAGAGTTTGTATGAACTGCAGGGTGTTACAGCTTAAGGATTTTGCAACAGCACTTGCTTAGTCTTTCATTTATGCATTGTAACATCTTTGGGGTTTTTTGTGTGCATATGTATATTTATTAAATAATACAGAAAACTTCAGAGATATTTGTGCATTTCTCTTGAACCCAGGACTCAGATGAATAAACTGAGAACATGGAAGAATGCATTTGCTTGAGGAGGAGTAGTAGCAAAAAACTGAGTTCTGAAGTCTACTTCTGTCCAGATATAATCTAAATATTTATTTGAAACAAAAGCTCCAAAGCAAATAAACTTAAAAAAACCAAACCCAAACAAAACAACAACTAATTAAGAAATAGCCACCAGCAATAAGGAAGCTCTAAGCTTCCTTATTGTAACTATCAAAAGGTGGTTTAAAATTTTATGACTATCTGCCAAGAATAAAGCTCTATTTGTCTTTTTAAAAACAGATACAGCAAAGATTCTTCCCAGTACAAGGAGCCTGAGAAAGTAAATAATAATTTATACTGGTCAAATGGATATATTGATCATTTTAATTGGAAAAGAACAATTTGTATTAGTGAGGTAAATGCTCCAAAATTTCATTATTAAAATAATAGCACATCACAGAAAAGCCAGCAAACTCCAGACACTCCTGAGTGATGTTTTATTCTCTAAGGATATCCTTCTTCTGATTACTAAGCTTCTCTTGCTTTTTCCTAAGCTTTGCTCCATTGGGAAGTGCTGGTGTAAGGCAGCCCCAAACTTTCTGTGTGCAGAGCCTGGGAAGCACATTGTCCATCCGTGCCCTTCCCTCCCTTCCTGCTCTGCTGGAGGGTGCACACCCAACCCGCACAACCAGAGCGCTTAAAATTCATTCAAACCTCAAAGGATAATAAAGTTAAATGAAAAATGGACTAGAAATTTGGATCCACAAGGGGTTTTGTGTGCTCCCTAGATTCAAGTGCTTTGAGGCCAAGATCAATATGGATGCAAGAGTTGCCTTAGAATTAGGAAACAAATGAACAAATGAAAAACAACAACCAACCCTCAAGTTCTTTTTTAAACAAAACAACAATGCCCTGAGGAAGTTTAGTTTTGAAAAAAAATCCCCTCTCTCAGTAGCAAAATTTCTAAGGGATGTAGTATACAAAAAGTTTCTTTAGATAGAAAATAGTGGGGTTTATTAAGTATTTTATCCAAACTTGCAGTCTCATTTGGCTGGTGTAGTTGGTGGGCTGGAATTAAAACTAAATATAAGGAAAGAAAAGGAAACTTGGTAGAAGTCACTTAATGGAACAGGACTACAAGATAATAGCTCTCTGTGGTTCCTGTCCTCCTGATGTAGATTAAAATAAAGAATTCTTTTTTCTTTGTGACACCTGAAAGGGTTTTTTGCTGAAAAAATATATGTAACATATAACCGATATCCATACTTTTGAGTATTTTAGAATGTTCACTCTAACTTTGAATGATTTTGTTTCAAACTTCAGCCAAAGGAAAAAAACCCAGCAACATTTTATATTCAAAGTAATTTTGAAGCAGAAAAATCTAATGAAATTAATGACATAAGTTGCAAGATCCCAGTCTTAATTTCCAGCATGATTCGTGGCATGTCTGTACCCAGTCAGTCACTGAGAGCCATGGAACATTCTAGCTCCTATCTTTGTGGTACTAGTAGATACACCCTGACTGCTCACTCATATTACTAGACAATCTCCTGTGGAATCAGTTTGCCGTGTAAGCCATCCTCATTCAGATGAGATATTCAGCCACATGTACAGGAGGTCACCTAGCAGGCTCGTGACATGAACTGAAGCAGGTGCCACTTCACCATGCACATGTCACATCCACCTTTTACCTTTAGCCCTGCACTTAAGCTTGCCAGATCTTCTAGGCTGGGATGATTTCTTTTTTTGCCTGGATGAGAACTCACCTAATGTGGCTTCAGCTTCTGGATTTTACTTCAGCTCATATCACATATTACAAACAACTTTATCTAAAACTAATACAACTGAAGCAAACTTGTAAAGCAAACTCACCTCAGAACATGGAAGAGAGCCCAAGAAAACGTATCAGAAAAGCAACTTTACTGGGACCCACTTTGTCTCCTGAATATGTGCCTCAAAATGAAGAGGTGTTTAAATTCCTCAACATTTGCGAGGAAAATATATGGAATATTTCATCTACATGCATCAAACCAATGTGGATAAATACACAGCCCCATGGCTTCCCTGAGAAAATACCTGAAGAAAATATAGGAAACAAAGCAGGAGAATAAAGAAGGATGAAAATGATTGGCTGCAAACTGACCTTTTCCTCTTCCGTCTGAAAAAACAGTGTGACTGAAACGTGACCTGAAATCTCCATGTAGAATGACTGTTTTGAGATTGCTTTAGACAGGAAACACCTTTGCCAGTTTGGCACGACCAATGCAGATCAGCTCTGATGTCTCCAAAGGACACGTTCTTAATGACTAGATTCAGCTCAAGCCACATGAATCAGTCGTGAAGACATCAATAATTCTTAGTTTGCTCACCTGCTTGAGATTAACAACCTTCTGCTCTCTGTTTCACTCACCTGGGGATTTCCAACCCCCATTTACCTGTTAAGAATATGCCACTGTGAATTAATTACAGCAGCTCCTGCTGACTCTTAAAGCTCCAGAAACCAAAACACTCAGAATAACAACATGAGTTTACAGTTTTTACATGACAATGTCAAGATTACACGCACAATAGCCAAAAGCTTTCCACACCAAATCAGAGATTTTAGGAACTCCCTGTGGCTGTTTTCTCAGGCTTGCCTTCTTTAGGACTTGGAACGCCTCCCAACCAATTGTCTGGTTCCAACATCAGCTGGCCATCTGTAAAACCTCGGGAGACTTTTAGGTATCTCCAAGTTATATCCAGGCAGAACATTTTCATCCATGTTGCCCAGGCTAAGTTTCAAACCTGTACTTGGAGAATTAACTTTTTGTCTTCCAAACATTTGGGTTAGTAAGGTAACATGGAAAATTTTGTGCTACCACATACATTTAGCAATAAAGGGAGAAGGCCCCTTCTAATTATTGTTTTGTCTTTTCTCTGGGGAAAAAAGGAAGTCTTTCAATAATGCTTTTTATCCAAGCTGCTTTGTGTCATGGGAGAACCAAAGTCTCCCATGCTGACACAATGGTGTGTTGTTATCATCAAAATAACATTGTTGTCATTAAAGAAGGAAAAGACCATAATTTCTGATGCAAGAGAAATTTTCTCAATATTACATTTGGGGGAAAAAAATGAATATATAAGAATAGTCGTATTTGTTCAGACTAAATGTCCATCTGAATCTGGGTCCTGAGTCAACAGCAGCCTTAATCTGCTGAGGAATGGCTTTGTCACTACTAAGTATCCTCCTCTCTGACTGCTTCAGCTCACGTTATTCCCCAAACCTGATGTGATTTAGTTAAGATTTCTAAATACTTAAACAGGTTTCTCTTGACACACAAACATCTTGCATCTGCATCTTCTTTCAAGGAGTTCCATAGGTCTGCCTCATTTTCTTTTGTGTTGGTCTCCTACCAGGTTCATACAACCTAAATCTATTAACTGTCTTAAATACTACTGTCAGTGTCTAGGCTATATCTTAAAAATGTTAGAGTGGAAAAATCTACATTATTCAGTCATTCTTCAAGCAGATACTGTGTAATCCATCATCCCTGCTGCATTTTTTGAATACACTCTGGTTCAATTGCGCCCTATTGATATTAAAGAAATGTACTCATTAACTGACAGGATGGACAAAGCATACATTTATGTGTTGTCTTCCTTTTGGTCAACAACAAGAAGTGAGAGGAAAAGCAAAGACTTGAGGAACTAAAAGAACACGTGAAGCAGGATAGAAGTAAAAATAGAGGCACAGATCCCGTCTGCCACCCTACGACTATAAGCACTGCAGTAAACAACCAAACCCCCCTTGCTTCCCAGTGTTTTTATAATTCCTGAAAACACTCCTGCAATAGTTCCTGAGGTTTTCTTGGAAAGAGAGCAAAAGAGCTTTCCTCCTTCTGAAGAGAAGCTTAAATGCTAGGATAGCCCCAGGTGAGACAGTCAGATAAATATGATACCGCTTTGTTTTTACTGAAGCACATGGTTTTGAAGAAAGGTGATTTTGTTACACGGACTCAAAGCCCATGGGAAATTCACCTGTCTAATGAAAAGTCAAATAATACCATGGTAGTTCATTCAATTTGTCTGTTTCTATAAGCCAGGATTTTGCTTTCCTAATAAAAGTCCTTGATGCTCAAAAGAAGTGTCACCAATAAGGAAAGTGCTCACGGAGACAACAGAAGGTCTAAGCAGTCAGGTTTAACAAGTCAGAGCAGAAAACAAAATGCCACAGACCATCTTCCCTATTACTGCTGGTTTCTAAATCTACTCCAGACTACTGGAGGTAATTTACTCCAGTTCACTATTAAAAAACCTCAGTTTATCAAAGACATTTAATTATACACACATGGACCAGTGACTTTCTGTTTGAGCTAAAGGAACATGCAGGTCCTTACAAAAGGACCACAGAAGGAAGTTACTTGTGATCTCAGATTCCTGTGGTGTCTGTTTGAACCTATGGGGCTGAATGATTTGTGTGTAAGCACACTGAACAACTTGTATTTAAAGATTGGACAAAGCCCTTTCATCCAGCCCATTAGTTCCTGGCACACACTGAGCAGGAGCGTGCACCTCATCATGAGTAACACACATGTATTTATGGGATCAGCAATCAGCTGAGGATTCTAGGAATGTATGCCACAGAATTGTCCTAACAAACATTATTATGTCAGCTCAATTTGAAGTTTCACAGAGGCTGCAGGGCATTAACAAAATATCTGTTGTCTTCAAGTAATACCAGCCAATTACACTGTAAGTACAAAGTACACTCTCCTCCAGCCAGGCCAGTGAATTGGCATAGTGTCACTTCTGTGATTCCCACACATAGGATTATGTTTACTTAGGATAGCTTTAAACCAAAATTCAAGCTAAGCACCTCATCGTATGGAATTGGAATAGGTTTAGACAAAACTAGCTCACAGCAGTCTTTAAAATAAAGCCAATAATCAAGGGAAAAAGTAGGACCATCAAATATGCAGGTTACTACAGGCCCATTTAAAGAACAATCCTGGCTTTAGAGCATTTATAAGAAACAGACGAGGAAAAAGGATTATGTATAGACAAATGTTTAAAGATAAGGCAAAGGAAAACAGAAGGCTACAGGAAATCCATGGCAGACCCAAAAAAGCAGGCTAAAATCCTTTCTCCGCCACACTTTAGCAGGATATAAATTTTAAAAATATAAAATATTCTTTTATGAAGTGCATCAAATTTTACTATCCAGTATGTCCTATAGAAGTGGTTTATTAAGCTGAAACACCTTGAGAGCTTATATGCTTTCATGATTTCCAGTAAGTTTCAGTACTGCATTTAAATATACAATAATCATTACACAGTAAAAATAATAGGGACTTCAGCTTACTGTATGTAATGAAAGACACACACATATTCCACACTAAAGTTCATGTTATAAGTAAAATAGGAGCTACCTATATTATTAAAGTTCATTGAACACTGTTTCCCATTACTTAAAACACGACTAAACCGACTGTTCTGGTTGAAAGTTTCCAGGCTCATTTTCTGCTTCAGATTGATTTTTTGTTTTAGTTAAATAGAAAGGAAGATGTAAGATTCCAGCTAAAACAGTCCAAACATTAGTAAAAACTAGAGCAGAAGAAAATGAGACTTATTATTCATTTTAAGAACAGTTTACCTACCTTTTTTCCAAGAAAGAGAGAACATTCTTATGGGAGCAGCAATCCTGACACAGAAAGAGAACAGCTCTTTACACTGCTCTTTCATTCATCCTCTGAAAGTTCGCCAAATTTGGCCAGGTTATAGCCAATTGGAAATTCACAAGCTCTAAAGAGATTTGTTTCATTTTACCAAATCAGCTTCTGAAGTCCCACTCTGAGCTAGGTATTTTCCAGGTGACAGCATGTTGAGGGACTAAGCTTTAATCACCTCACCTGAAAGCTCAGGATCTTTGGCAATTACTTTGTTGCACCTCAGAGCCTGATTTGATTGCTGAGTTAAACCTGCTGTAAATACAGATGAATGAAAACTAAGACAAAGGAAGACAAAGGAATTGAGACTACAGAGGGAAAAAATACCTGGGTGTTAGGATGCAAATACAGAAATTAATCAGACCCAGAATGGCTCAGTCAAGAGGTTCTGATTAAGACAGAGGAAACTGGGAATAGCAGTTGTGGGAGAAAATTAAATGAATTCAAGATGAAGGGAATTTGGAATTTCGAAGATAAATAAACTCAGGCATAGTAGGAATTCCCAGGTATAGTCATTCATTCTCAGTAAATATTAATTCAAACTGTAATAGGTAAAGACCTTCATAATGAGCAAGGAAATAGAACATCTATTTTAATGGAAAACAGAAAATTCTTTAATTGTTTAGACTATTACAATGTTATTTTAAAGGATACATCTGTAAATCGTTTGTTATTAAGACCTATTAAAGCTATTGGACAAATTGAAATGTGAATGTATAACCAGCTTGTAGGTATAAATTATTCACTACTCAATGCTGAAAGGAAGAAATCCTGCAATAGCTTTACAAACTGGTTAGAGAGGATAAAAAGCAATACAAATATAACATAAGGTTTCAATAACCGGAGATTGGCATAAAAGACTCTGAAAGGCATTTTCCAGGAGGAAAAAAAAAGGTGCATCTCAGAATGCTCAGGAATAATGAAGTCAGCAGAAGAGAGGGCAGGTGAAGGTGGAGTGGGTGGTGTCTTTGTCTCATTGGCATGGCAGAGAGCCAGTTAAATGTTACTAACTGCAGTTTGAAAAAGGGTATTTATGAAGGTATAGAATGGTTAGAGCAGACAGGGTGGATGCTCATAACCTCTGGAGAAAGGACTGTGGCATGCAGAGATTTAAGAAGGTACCAAGGGTTTTAAGAAGGTACCATGGCAAGAGAAAGTCTGGATTTTGGCACTGGCTGTAGAGCTTGTTGTCCTCCAGAATTAAGACATGAAGACAAAGTAGAAGTAAAAATAAGGGAGGCATGTAACACCTCCAGATTTTTTCTAGGAAATTTCTAGGGAAAAGGCAAGAAAGTGCCATCTAACTCAGACACAGAACAATTCTCTGAAAAAGCAAAACAGCAACAGGAGTATCTTAAACCCTCCATTGAAACCAGATTTGGGAGATGCTCTTAAAATCCAAAATCAAGTATTGAATTAAAGTACAATGAAAATAGAAAGGTTAATTTGTATAAATATATATTTAAGGATAAATCTTCCAAATGTCTCAGAAAACAAGCATTCCTTTGCTGAGATATTTAAGGGTTCAATTTTTAATTGCCCAGGGAACAAACAGCACCTTCTAGAGAAGTCAGTATTTTTGTTGATGTGAAAATTCATTAATAAACACAGTTTGATCGTCCCAGTTCCATTTTTCTCATTATGTATCTTTACTCCACTGTGTATCTTTGTGTACATGTGCATATATACAGACACGTATATATACGTATTTGTTTTACCACTAAGTACTGGGAATGAGTCCAATTTGAAACAAATGAAATTGTTTTTGTTCCAGAATTATGATAAGGAAATATCTTAAGCCTAACAGCTATTGATTTACATAGCAGCTTTATCTGTTGAATGGATGAAGGATATGGGAGTGGTTAAGAAGTGAGTAAATGTGAACTCTGTCCTGAAATCCACAAAAGAATTCCCTTCCAGCTTTCCATTATCACAAAAGCCTAGAGCATATCTCAGCTTAACTCTTTTTGTCTTCCAGAGTTTGCACATTCAGAACAGTTAATTGAAACCTGGAGCATGCCAGATTTCTCTGTTTTTCTCCAGTCTTTTGTGCTATGTGTCATTTATTAGGATCAAAGGCTTGAAAATGCAGTTGGTATTTTAAAATATATAAAACCACAGAGTTGTCTCGTCTATCATCTATCGAGCACTTAAAATGTCTTTGGGGCAAACAGGATTGTTATTTCACTTACAGAAGGACCTCAGTGTTCAAGATATTAACAACACAGAACAGGACTGACTTTTGATGCAACCTTTTTGAAGAGGGAGCCAGTTGTTGAACAAATAGTGGAAGTAAAATTGAAACTGCAAAATAGTGTGGGAAAAGCAGATGAGTGCAACTAACTGATGGAGTGGAGGAGGATTGGAGGACATGAGGGACAGCAGAGACAGGGACAGCAGAGGTACAGGCAAAGAAATAACTGAGATAAACCTTCAGGATGAGGACAAAATTTGGTGAAAGAGCATAAATGCAACAAGCAAAGGGCTGCAAGTGCATTGTGGAAATGTGTCAGTGGGAATAGACTAGTGAAATGAAATCCTCATCCTGAGGGTACTTGGCAGGAAACAGAATCAGAATGACAGATCTGTGCTTCCCTTTTAAATTACCAGCACTGTTGGTTCAAAAGTCCATCCAGCCTACAGGAAATACTAAAGACCTTTTCTTGACTGTGCAAATATCTTGGTGGTCTCTTCTGGACTCACTCCAACAGGTCCATGTCCTTCCTGTGCTGGGGACCCAGAGCTGGATGCAGCGCTGCAGGTGGGGTCTCACATGACTGAAGTCCATTCAACACAACATACCCTGCCTGTGGCACCTGCCAGTGGCTGCTCTTCAGGTACAGGTGACTATCAGGAGGCAATGACCTACAATGCTTCAAATAGTCCTTCTCCTGTTCTTGTGTTTTTATTACACAGGAACACCCTCACTGGCTTCTATGGTCCTAAAAAGAAATAAGTGTTTTCTTGGGGGCTCTCACTGAGGAAACTCACTCTGAGTCTTTCTCAACACAGACTCTGGAAAGAATAATTTGTTCCTCCTTTGTTTCATTTTTGGAACCCTTTCAGAGGAGGAATTTCTGCGTCAAATATTATTTTTCTTCTGGTAGAGGCAGGCTGTCTTGTAACACAAATTAAAGTCTATGCTGCAGAATATTTTTTACACCAGAAACTGAAACCAAAAAATAAACAAGCAGAATGCCATGTGCCTCACTGTCAGCACAAGTAAAAGTCCAACAGTCTCACAGTCATGATTTGGCCATCAGACTCATGTGTAGTAAAAGATCCAGAAGGAGGAAAAGAAACCTCCAAAACCAAACCCATAATACTTTTCTTAACCCTTAAAAATTTTAAGAGACTGTACTAATCCTTTTCAGCAGCTTGACTCTCAAATGACTGAGAAGTAAGAAATGAGGAGACAGTTCATCATGATGGTTATATAGGTGTCTGTCTATGCTATATAGATGTCTGTCTGAGAAGAGCTGTTTTCTGTCCTTGATGCACATTTTTGGATTTGCTTTTAGGCAGGCATGGAGAACTGTGATAGTTTACATCCTATCTAATCAGGAACTTCTTTCTGCAGGTACAGAAATAATTTAGACAGTGTAGAGCCTGAAAGCATCTTTTCTTTCTTATCTTTACCTTTTTAATCATTAGCAATCAGCATCAGTAGGTCATTAGCAACACAGTCAATATTCATTTACATTTTTTGCCAAGAGTTTGGTGGCAATTAAATTATATCTTCAGTGGTTTTTTCTCTGCACAGTTTTTGATTTCGATGATTGTGCCCCATGACCTACCCTAGCTCTTAAAAAGCACATAGGCATAGGCAGCTGCTCTGACTAGTGTATTCCATTGATCTTCATGGATCCTGCATAAAAATTGGCTGGAGAGCAGGCAGAAGAGAGGATAGAGCAGGCAAAAGAAGTTTGGATCTGATTACAACTCATGTGAGTGGCCAGTCTTCTAGAGAAAGCCAAGCCTTACTCCCCAAATGCAACAAGATCAGGCTTTATGGAATTTCAGATCTGGCCATTGCACAGTCTCAAGAATCAGTCAAAAAAAAGATGCTGAGCTTTGCCTGAATTCTTCCATTTCACCCTAGAAAGATTTCTCAGCATTTAAACACACAAAACAAATTTAAACACAGCAAGAAGCACAGGCAAAGAGCCCCTCCAAGTGTAGCTACAGAGACCTCCAGCGCGAAAGCCAAATTTACAACCTCTAATAATGAGCCATTCCTTAATAAACATCCCTTATGGAAGGGATCAGACAGAGGCAAGCCCGAACTGCTCAGACTATTGGCAAGTTCACAGCACACTAAATGTTAAGTCAAAGGAAACACAACAATGTTATCTAAAATGCACAAAGGGCATGAACTGATATGGATAATGGCAAGTAGACTATATAAATAATCTTAAGAAGATGTTATTAAAAGCCAACACTTCTGTACAGCCAATGAACAGTGAGATATGGTGTTGTTTGCCATTCAGTTCGATTATAATGGAAACTCCTTATTTCCCTGCTCTTTCCTTCAACATCAATAAGAGTTTTCACCAGAGCAAAATAGCTTATAATTGGTGCTGGAAGTAACAGTGTAATGCTCATTGTGTGGCTGAGCCCACACATTAGAGTACTAAGAACCATTCCCTGCCCCACAACCCACCACGAGCTATAGGAGAAAATGAGCAAGCAATCTGTCCAGCACATTCATTCCAGGCTGCTGGAAGCAGCAGCAGTTCCAATTTTGTGGTGAGGTTTTTCTTGGGTGCTCTGCCTCCCCTAAATGCTTTGAAAAGGAGTATTCTGACACTAATATCTTGCTTTTTCTCACTCTTGTCATCTTGCCATTAGAGCAAATTCTTCTAGAGCATCTCCCCTCATCATAGCTCTCTGGAGAGAGTGTGTGCACTGTAAAAGCCAGGTAAAATTTGGACCCAGCTATGTTATAAAGAAAAGGAAAATAAAACGAGATAGAAGTAGAGATATTTTTGTTTCAAAGACTTAGCAGAATTTCACATCTTCTCCGACAGCCATAACAAGAGAAGAGATTCAATTCTTCACCACTGCTTCTGGAAAACAGCAATGAAACAATGCAAAGTATTCTCCAGTTTCCCTTGTCCATTATGTCCTTTCTATGAAACTTGGCTCTCCAGGTTTCAGGTCACATTTACATAAGATAGAAAGCCCTGGCATTAATTACCATTTCATAAGTAGCTCTCAGTACCATTGACTAGACAAAAACAGATGTACAAGTCCCAAGAGAAAAGAGAAGGTTTCCAGGAACTGGAAACAATTCTTATTCAAAGTCTAATATAGAAGCCTAGTTCTGTTCCTTGTCATTCGTCTTCTGGAGCAAATATAATGAGGATTTCTCTATTCTTACAGTGATGCAAACAATTATGAATGGACTGACATTAGAAGAGCTACTTCAGGTATAAGATTCAAATGAAATCCAGCCTAGGCTCTCAAAGTATAATAAAGTTCTCTTACCCTAGGACATAAACACAGGGTATCAATTTTCATCTGTGACATGGATTTTAACAATGAGTATTTACATAAATGCAGTTCTCCCATGTTATGACTGACACAGACCAACAGTACACTTAATAGTAAGAGATTAATTTCCTCTTCTCTCACCCAGCAGTCAGTTGTTATAGACAAAAAACCCACTATATCTGAGGGCCATGCAGAGAAGAAAAAGTGTTGGTTTGTGTGGTTTTTTGTTTGTTTGGTTTTGTTGTTTGTTTTTTTTTAAATAAGCTAAACCAAAATGCAATTGCTGTTCTGTTCATGGATTTTTATTAATAAACTACTGCTGATGCTGCTGCCACCTTGCTTCTGTTATTGAGATGAGTCCTTCCAGCTTCCAGCTGTGCTGGTGTTTTCTCTTGGGAAGGGATACGGCCTGCAAGAGTTCCATTAGGCTAAAACAGAAACATCTGCTTGGAGTATGGAGCAATTTATTGGCCGAGCTTAGCAGTAGGTTAACTGCAGCTGGTCAACTCTGCCCTATCTTGTGTGCGTCATGGAGACAAAAATGAGCTCACATTTACTGGTTTTTAGTGAATTCTTAAAAGGAGATATGATTCAGATTAAAAAGATAATTTTTCTCGCCATTTACCTTTAATACAGCTTTGAGTTACAAGAGTGTTTTACAGAAAAACAATACTGTTGAACTGTGAAGAAGGAGCAGGCAAGTTGTTATTGCCTTTTTTACTGGATGTGGAATTCTAAGTGACTGTATCCAAACCAGGCTAGAAAATTACCAGGGTGGGACTACTTGAAAGCCCTTTTGGCTCTAAAGCATGCCGGTGGCCACTAGTTGCAACACTAAAATGTAACATTGTCAGTAAATCAAAAAAAATTCTGTTCATGTAATTTGGAATTGCCTCCACATCATGAGGTGCTTAATAGGTTCTGTTCCACATAAAAAAATTGTATGGCACAGTCTCTGCTTCCTATGAAACATTAGTCAATTTTAAAAGTGTTTTTTTCAAGGAGTTTCTTTCTAATTTAAGGGTAGAGGTAGCCCTTAAAGTATGAGCTACATAGATCTGCAGTTTTTAATTCCATAATTCATAATTCACAAATGTGTCATTCAATTTTATAACAGTGGAACTCAGTAAAACAAACAAACAAACAATTGCTCTTCTAAAAAAAAGGTTCAATGCATTTCTCTGTTCTCTGCTTTAACTCCACATCACTGTGTACAACCCAGACTGGTAAATCTGATGTTACCTCCTCAATTTAGGTTATTTTAACACAACTAGTTGGCAAACCTTAACAATTGTGGTTATGTCTGTGGTACGTTGATGATATAGGTTGTTTTAATAAGGATAAAATAGAGTGGGGAGAGGAAAATATTCTTGTATCTGCAAGTCTGCTCTGCAATGGTTATCTGTGTGGTTTCTGCTGCAACCCATACAGAGGCATATTTGTTTTGCTACATATGTATGCTTTTATAGGGTGTTTTGGGATCCATTGGTATGGAAAAAATATTACTACCTGCATGGCTTTTTTCCAAAACTTACAGGAGAAAGAAATTTCTTGTAGAGAGCAAATGTGAGTTTCCACATACAGCCATCAAAATCCTGACTTTGTTTATATAGAGCTCCAAGGATTTTCTTGCTGCTTCCTCCCTGTAGATATAATAGCAGCGTGTTATCTCGGGCCTGCCACGCACAACTTTCACACCCAAATCAGTCTTCCCTAATTCTCTGTCAAATGACACAAAGAATATAGTACTAAACACAACTTCTCTCTTCTTTCCACCCTGTAAACATTATGGGCCCACTAGGAACAGCAACAGGAGTATAATAAACTAGGAATGCAAATATACACACATTTTACAGAAGAAAGTTTTATACACAGAAAATGCAATCCAAATAATCTGTTATAAAAAGACACTTTGTGAGTCAATCCAGTAAAGAAAAACTCTCTGGTGAAAGAAAAGACTAGCACTTGCATTCATATTTTTTCTTGTTGCTAGTAGTGTAAGGAAGAAAATGTACCACTTTAACATTGTTTTTAAGATTAATATTAGTCAACTCTAATTTCTTAAGTATTACCTCTAGCAGATTGAGAGTTGTACCACCCTCACCATCTGCTCTAAATTCAATACTTAGATGGCTTAATGCCAAACCCTCAAAGAGCTATCAGTTTGTGTGTCAGTCTATAAGATGGTTTACAGTTTTCAATTTCTGAACCTCAGCTAAAGTTGTTTTGGATTATATTTCAGGTTCCAGTGCATTTGCTCAGGCTTGTCAGCGTCATATTAAATATGCGTTAGACCCAATCTTCTCTTTTGATTCTATCTCTTCTTCAAACATTTTTCTTTCTTTTATTTTGTCAAGGATACAGATGGTTCCAATTAATATCTCCTTTAGTTTATCTTAATAAAGCCAGCATACTGCTGTTGAGGAGTTTGCTATAAAAGCTACTCTATCACTGTGAGGCCCTTGTCCATCCCTCAACAGTCCTGAAGCTTCAAACAATGCCATTGCTGCATGGGATGATAACCATTCTTCCATTTTCCTCTGAATTTGTGAATCGAGGCACAAACTCCAAAAGGCAGAATATAACTCTTCTTTTGCGTGTAAGAGGAGACTAGTACTAATTATTACAAGGATAACTCCAAGCTAATAGTGAGAAAATATAAAATAAAACCCCCACAATAAAACTAACATGTTTTGAAAAAAGAAATATGATTTTTGCTAGAATTATCTTGGTAAAAGGAGATATTTTGCCCTATTAACCTGGAAGACACAATTGCCTTTCTGTAACAAGGGTAACCCTGAAAATCTTTGATGGCCAATTTCCATTGACTAATGTGGTATTTGAGTTTGGGGTTTGGTTGTCTCTTTTTTTTCCCTTCTTGTACAACTCAATCCAACCCATCTAGTCTAGTGGATGTCAGAGAAGACACTCCCACAGATCACAAAAAAAATGTTTTACCCCTTTAGAGACTCCTACCAGTTTTTGCTCAGCATGCACATAAGCAAATTGTGACTGACAATTCAGTTATTGTCCGAGTGAAAAGTGAGTGAAAGATTCTGTCACGTTGGGGTCGGCTTTATTCTTTTATTTTTTTAAAACTCTTGAGAATCATGAACAGGACACCAAAAGCTAACCTGTAAAAACCTCAAGACTCCAAGATCTGTGTCAGCTAGGACAGTTTTCATTCCCACCATCAGGCTTTCTATTTGTACTTCCAACTGTGTTTTTTCTAGACGGGATAACTCATTATCCCCGTTTTACGCAGAGGTGGAGTGCTGTGAGGAGATTTGCCCAAGTCCTCACAAAAAAACCATCTTCAGGACTGAGAACACGGGTGGTAAAATTCAGCTTTTCTCCAAGAAACACTTGTCTGCTGTTAACAAAGTTTTGACAATTGGCATCATTCACCAGCCTTGATTTCATTTCCTGCTGGAAAAACACAGGCAAATTATGCTACTAGCAAAAGTTCTTGGAAAATTAATAAACCCATAAATTAAACAAACTCCTGAAAAACAAAGTGATGAAAAAGTAGGAATATTAAAAAAAAACCCCACCATGAATTTGGGGGGGGGAAGTCACCATTCTGAGAACAGTAAGTATTTTTTTGGTTTTGTGGCAAATTGTTTATAACCAGAAATGGAGCTGATAGATTATTATTATTGGATGCTGGCTGTGCCCTCACACATGTTGGATGGCATGATTTGGCAAGGAGGTCTGTGCAGCTGCCAGGAAGTGTCAGTGCAGTGTGGATGGTACAAAACGTGAGCGTGGGAAGAGTGTGGAGCTGCTCAAGTGCTCACAAAGACACCTGCCACGTACGCTGGAGTGAAATCATACCAGCCCTTGGTGAAGCACCTAGATCCAAGCAAGCTTGGGAATGCTGTTGCATTCTGGAGTCACCTTGAATGCAAAGGAAATATATAGGGGAAGAGGGCCACAGAAGTCAGAGGGATGTCTTGGAGCTCTTGAGCAGCAGGGAGGCCATCCTGAAGCAGTTTGTAAAAACATAAGGCACCCTTCACTTGGGAGAACATTTGGAGTGTGGGTGGCATCCCAATGGAATTATTTCACAGCTGATGTTGCATTAAGCTGTTTGTTTATAAACAACATTATTAGATAAAAAAAAAAAAAAGGGAACCCAAATAGTTTTAGATGTAGGTGAGTAGTTATATAGATGGCACCAAAGAGAATCAACTTTCATTTCTCTAAGAGTAGGGCCTGGCACCTAGAAAACTTGCACATAAATGGAACTGTCAAGTCCACAACTGTTTCTTGACAAGATACTTAATCTTCATTAAAAAAGACCATTTTTCAGAGGTACATTCACATACAAAACTTTAAGTGATTATCCAAGTATCCAAAGAACTGAGTGTTTTTTGAAGGTCAAGCCACTTTTTTCAATATCTTGTTTCTAATTCTAGTGCCTTAAATTTTATACATTTTTGCAGTATCATATAATTTCTTTTTCACTAAAACTGCTGAAATTTTGAAAAGATACAGCTTTTCATCTGCAACTAAAGCTCACAAACTGGTGCATAAACATTATAAAAAAGCCCACTGCATGAACACAAACAGGCAGGATACTCCCAAAATAAAACTGTTGATTCCTGATCACAAAATAGCACAAAAGTCAAAGGACAACCGTAAAAGGTGGACTCTGTAGTGACAATGACAACAAAAATTGCTCACCCTCATATTGATTACCACTTCAATCTCATGAGTATTCTCATGAATTCCAATAATTTTAATTAATTGTGGGCCAAAATATATTCCTGTGACTCCCAGTGGCAAACAAATATTGAAAAAGTCAAAAGCCAAAAGTCTGAAACATGTATATCACTTACCTCTGGATTCATATTGTCAGCATTTCAGAGTAACAGTGTTACTGCTGTTAATATTTAGCACAAAAATTTCAGTTTTCATATGTTGTAGCAATATTTCTGTGAGAACTCACCTATGGAATTGGCACTCCAGGTGTTTTTTGTTTCTTTTGTTTTCTTACTATTTACCTTTAGAAAAACACAAATACTTTTCAGAATTATATATTGCTCTGAGTCTGGGAACTGGAACAAAGTACTAAACTGTACAAATCAGACAGCAGCATATGAGAAAAATTCAAAAACACAGCGGGCACTTAGACAAGAAAATGTGCACAATAAATTTCCTTGAAAGGAAAGTGATACTAGGATCAGCTCTAGTTCAATTCAAACCTTTGTAAGCAGGCAATTAAAAGCTGGCTTAGGTATCTTATGAGGAAATTCATGTGTTACTATATCCCACTATGAATTTTATCTGAGAGAGGAATCACAACTCAGAAAGGTACTCTGAGAATTCTTCAGACCTTCCTTCCCATTTGCCTCTGCACAATATTGTTCAAATCTTCATGTAGCCAAACTTCATCCTGCTGTGTGAAGAAAAATAGCAGGCAGAAAAATGAAGCTTGTCTTCATCGTTCTATCATGACTCTGTCACAGACAAATCCATATTTTACAGTCTCATACTTAATAGTTAACACATGTATCTTGGTGTCTTGCCACATAACAGATTACAAAGCAACCCGAAAATGTGAGTTGAAAGAAAGCAATTATTAATTTGCCTGATCCCGTCTGTCAGCCATCTATCCAGGTACTCAGTGTGCCATCTCTGAGCAGCCCACAAAGATTAATGTAGGCTTTCAACACCTCTGCTGAGGAGTGGGCTCATTTTCGAAGTGCAGACACAATCCAAGGAAAAGCAAATGGCTCACACTGAGTCGGGAAAAACTTGCCAGAGGTGAAAATTAAGCACAGGTCTCCAAGCCCCAGATGTGGTGCCTTGATGATCCTCTCTTGATGGACATTTCTCTCAAATGCATCCCTTTCCTCGTGTCAACAGGAAGGATTCTGTAACATTCAACAAACAAACACATTTTAAAACGTGTCCCTAAAGCTGCAGCTGCAGTCCCTAAAGAGTAAATTCTGAACTAGGATTAGTACTACCACATACTAATGTATGGTTATAATACCTTTTTTTCTTAGTGCCAAGTGTTACCACCACGAATTATGTGGCTGGTAAATCATGGTTTAGGAATTTCTGTTTAGGAATGCCTTTCCCTTCCCTTATCCCAATCCCCTTCAAAATTACAAGAAATCCCAAATGAAATATCTGTTTCAAGTGCAATTGAAGCAAGCATTAATTCAATTAAAACCAAGAAGTAACTGAGGAAGGTTAAAGAGTGCTAAGGAAACAATATTACTGAACCCATTTGTTCCAAACATTTGCAGGACATCAGTTTAAACCTTGGCTTTCAGAAATACCGAACATACAGAAGGAATTCAGGCTGGTCCAGTAACAGGACACACGACTGAACAGCATGATGGTCAGACTCTGCTTTTATTAAAAAGTGAAAATTTCATTTTCATTAAAATATCCATTTTGATCCTAGGAGTAGTAAATAAACAGCCCTGTCAGAGAGCTGCAATTCCTTCCAGGGTGATTACATTTCTCCTAAAAGACACGAGAAGGTAACTTGAGAAACTAACACCAAAGGTGTGTTTAGAAAAAATGGTGCTGAATAGAAAAGAGCACTTATTAGAGCAACTCAGTCTCACCACACATTTTCCAGAGCTGGACTTTTCAGACATTCATAAAGACTGCACTACAAGAATGCCTTTCTTGGATTTCAGGGAGAACATCTTTTGAGGGAGCACACCCTTCCTTGTGAAGCCCTACAACTAGTCTAGGCTCCTTGTGTCACTAAGAGCAAGAGATGGAGAAATTAACCCCATCCCTAAAATACTTCTCCAAAACAATATGTGCAAATTTCCCTCTGATAAGTTTTTGCTTTGCTTGTTGTTTGTTTTTTTCTCCCTCTGGTCTCTTGACAAAGGTGAAAGCATGGTTAAAACCTTATTTTTTTCTTCTGTAGCTAAAACTGATACAGCTAGGACGCAGTACTGGAGCTGATCTCCCATAAATCATGTGGGAAGGAATGGGTTCCTCTGCATCATGTCAGAATGATACCACCATGTGTTCAAAGGTGACACAAAAAGGAGAGATCATTTAGGGTCACTTAATTTTGTTAAAGACCTCAGTCCTCCTTACCCAATACCCATTTCTATAAATGTTTGTTGGTACATCTTAGATAACCTTTAATTCTGTTACCATTTTAGGTGCTAAAACTCTTCAGTTTTACTGAAAGTGAATGACAAACAACTTAGCAGGTAAGATGTACCAGTAACTATTTTAGATTAATGAATAGTAGATCTTCATATTTTCCTGCGTCAATTTGAAAATAAGTACTCCATTTAAGACATCATTATCAGAATAGGGTATTTAGGTCTCAACATCCTCTTTTCTCAAGACAATATTGCTTTCTGAGAATACAGAAAAAAATCTGCCATTTTCTACTACTTTTCTAAAATTCAAATGACTTGCAGTTCTCTTAGAAGTCTAAAATTGATGTACCTGAAATTTAAAGTCAGTTTTGCACAATATATAAATAACAGGGTTTTAATTTCAACTCTAATTACAAAGGAATAGAAAGAGAATATAATATGCCTTACTGCACTTGTAACTGTGCCTTTCAAGGTTTTCACAGATTCCACTGCTGAAAATATACCTTATTTTTCCAAATTTTGCAGATATTTCAGATCAGAAATAAATAGAGAGAAAAGAGATACTAAAGAATCTGTTGCTGATGAAGACCATTCTAAGCATTTCAGGATATTTAACCTGTTAATTTCTGTTTCTCACAGCAGCCCTTTGTCACATTTTCCTTGTCCCTGAGCTTTGTTACATTGAGAAATTCAAGTAAAACTAGTAATGCAACAGCATGAAAATGTACATTTAGAGGTTATATCTTAGTTGCAATTTGGACAACTAATTTAATGCTTGTATAAAGCCTGAGTTTACAAATAAATTAACAAATGGAACAGTTTTATTATTCTGTCTTACCTTAAGCTCAAAACCTGATACCACATGTTAGCAAGATGAAAACAAGAATTTAGGAGGCTTTTTAAAAATACAGGATTGCAATGGGCCTGCTGGTGTCTCTCTTTCTCTCTCTGCAATTACAGGCAAACGCACAAATAATCCCTTTCACAACGAGAGGTTTATGAAGCCCTATGTTAACTAAATTAGGACAAGTATCTTTGCTATTACTACTGGAAAGCTGTTCCATTACATTCATCTTCTCATTGTTACACATTGTCTTTTAAACTCTAATTATGGGCCACGGGCATTAATTTGCTTCTGTTATCACATTTTATTCAAACACTGTAGCCTCTGGGCGAGAAAAATTTCCTGGGCAGACATTCCCAGCTACCAGCCCCAGCTGTAGTCCCATCAAATTCTGCCTTGGACTCAAAGTATCTGTGTTATGGAAAATTTTATTGAAACTGGAATAACATTTCAGAAAAAAAAAGAGGAGTTGTGGTTCTGATGGAGTGCCCCTTTCCAACACACACATAAACCATTTCAACAAATAATTCCTGACCACATTTATTACATAACTGTATTTTTAAAGGTACCTTAGAGAATAAATGAAATAGAGTCCAGTTATGTTTTCTGAGAGATGTTCTATCTTCCTGATTTTACTGTGGTTATAATTCTGAGTAGTATGCAGCATTCTATAGGCTATGGTTTGCTGAGCAACTGGAAGCATTTTTGATTACATTGTTATTTTTAGGCAGTCCATAGGAGCAAGTTCAAACAGTGCTGCTGTATTTTGATTGAAGTAGACTTAGTTTCCTAAGGGGCAGGGAAACACTGGGACCTGAGAAATACACACATTAAGAAAAAAAATAGTTATGCAAATAAAAGATTGGGTTTTTTTAATTAAGAAGAGTCAGAAGATGAAAACCCCAATAACTTTATGCCCTAACTTTAACCAGGGACTGGGTTGGCTCTACTGCTGTGTTTTCCTTGCATGACTTTAAGTCACCAGGTGAAAAATAAAATGAGAATATCATGGCAATACTCCCACCTGGAAGACTGGATTGGCTACCCAGAGAGAAAAAAAAATGCTTCTATTCCAGATCTCCTCACAGTTTCTTTTCTCAAGCCCAAGAGTGGCGTGTGGGAAGAACTGTGACCCCGTGAGGTTCGGGCTAGGTCCCAAAAGCACAGCCCAGCCCTGAAAAGCCTGGTGAGTTACTAGAGAAGTGATGATTAATTTCTAAGAAGTTTCTCTGTCTTCAAGGGCTGAGGATTATTTCCTCTTTGCTAAAGGTCAGCTTTTCCACAACCTGCTTGCAAGGAGCTGTATTTAGTGCTGTGAGCAAGCACAGCTCAAGTGCACCACAAGAGCAAACAGAAGTAGATGCTCAGTGTGAAACACTTCACTGAGACAGCAAGAAGCTTTCAGCTAAATAGTTACAAAGGTCTTATCAAGTAATTGCCCTTTAAATAAGATTATACTGTGATCAAGGAATGTCAAATTTGGGAGGAAGTTTGTTTTTGCAAGCTGTTGAATGTGATAGGGTGTTTTCCTTTAAATCATAAATCTGCTGACTTTTGTGGAAGCTTTTGGAAACTATGAAACATGCAATTGTTTCAGTGAGGGGTTTGCTGAAAAATGTCTGATGGTTATCTTTAAATTATTAGTTTAACCAAACAAGAGAAGTAGAATAGCTGCTGGACAGACATTTTGCAGGGAAATACCTGGTTGTGTCTGCAACATCCATCTGCAGTTTCCAGCTCTCCTCAAAGTACAAGAGAAAAAGCTGCTCTGGATCTCACTGGGATTTAAATGAAGTAAAAAAACATACTACAAGGAATCTTTGCAAGTACAGAGTTAAAATAAGCCCCTTGCCTGATCCAAAACCCACGCAGTGATTGATAGCTTTGGCTTATCACTAGACAAGCAATTTAGTGCTCCTCTCTGACTCCCAGCATCCCTTAAATGGTGGCTGCAAGACCACAAGTGTCTTAGCTTTTCATTGTTTAATGGGTGTCTTATATAAAGCAAACATGAAGTCAGACTAGAGGAGAAAGAGACAGAGTATCTAGAGGTCATGAATGACTTTTTCCCCCCTGTTTATCACAGGATTTCTCTTCAATGTTACTGCTGGAATAATTTATTTTTTTTCTTTCTTGGGGATAACACCCACCTCATGAGAAAGAGTCAGTGGAAAAGAGTCAGCCTCTCAAATCTAAATAAGTCTAAAGGGTTAAATTTTATCTTCTCACCTTCAATTATTCCTATTATCAATTAAGCCAAAGAAATAACAATCACTAACCTACCCTTATCAGACATTAGCATGTACCCAGCTTAATAGGCTTTATAAGCATGAGCTTTTGGCTCACAGCTGCTGTGGAAAAGGCAAGCTGTATTTATGCTCCTTTTACTGACAGAGAAACTGAAGCAAAAGCAAAAGTGAAATGGTGCACCTGCTGATAATCCCCCCAAACTCCAAAGAAACTTTATCAGAGGTCTCAGAAGGGAAGGACAGCTGAGAAGGACAGTAAAGGTAAGAGAGTTGGTTTTAATACACCTCCCTGAAAGTGTGCAAAGGACTCTGAGATAAGGAAAGAAAAAGATATGTCATAAGGGATTATTTCTGGGGGGGTTTTTTCAGAGAGCAGTCAGGCTGGGAAATCACACTTTGTTCTTTTCAGAAAACAAAAAGTCATGTTTGGTTCTGATTAAAGAAAATGAGTCAAAATTTGAATTTTTTTCAGTTTCTCCTTTAGTATGCAGGTGAAGATGATGAGAAATTCATCACAACAGATGAGAAAACTCATCAGGCTGAGCAAGCCCATGGCAGTTTCTGTAGGAAACAGCATGCAAGGGACCTCCTAACTGTAATCACATCTGATCACTGTGAAGCCTCCAGCCCAGGCTCAGCAGGTCACACAAGGAGGATCACAGTATCAGCCCAGGAGAAGAACTGAAGGATGCCTCAGGATCTGCAGTGACAGCCTTTTACCTGTGTGGTCATCACACCTACAGCATTCAGTCACATCTAAATACAAGTGGAAAAGATCCTTCTCAAGATAAATAATCTGCTGTTTCTCAGACAACTTTACCTGTCAGTTATAAACCAAAATAAAAAAAAATTATCTCTAATATCTTCTAATGCTATTCCCAAATGGCTTTTTACAAGCTTTGGTATAAACTCTATTATTTTCCATGTAGGCCAGCAATAAATTAAAATTAAATGCATATTCAATGAATAATTTTTTACGATGTGACCAAAACAATGTATTGGAATTAGTTAAACTAGTTCCTGTGAAGTGACCTAAAACTTGGTCCAGGATTTGTAATTTCTATAAATTGAGAGTGGTAAGAGTCAGCTGAAAAATATGAAACTATTGAACGCTTTTGTTAAAAACATTTAACACTATATTTTTCATTTTTATTAAACAATCATGGCTATAAATTTTCTACAGGAGGCATTATTTCCCACACAGTCCAGAAATTACCTCTGGGACTTCGTTTTACTCCAGACAAAGCATGAATTCTTTTGCAGTGTCTGTAAATATCTGTGTGTGAGTGCTGTTTGTAATGTAAGAGATTATTTAGCCTCCTGCAGTTTACAAATAATAGAAGGAAGTTCTCTTTGTTTCACTACAATGGCAATGGCAACTTTCTGAATTAGAGAAGTAAACCTATTTACAATTTGAAGTAGGGGCCAGCATTTCATTAACTGCTTTTGTCAGACCAAGACTAGGAATATTCATGGGGAGGAAAAAAAGGTGGTATGCCCAAGTGTCTTAATAATGAAACAAAATTAGCCTAAATGGTAAATAGATTATGTCTGAGACAATGGCTTTATTCAGTGAGATGGATCTAAGTGTATTTCAGTATTACAGATACAGGTATAAAATGCAGCCTTCATAAGGAAATAAACAACCAATTGTTTCGTTTTTACAACCTCTTATTTACTGCCAGTTATGGCAAAGCTGCTTACTAAAAGATGGTCTGGCTGTGCTGAACGCAGGGACAGGCTTGCAGGGTTCAGTTGCTGGCTCTGTCACAAGGTTAATCGGTGACTTCAGTGTGTTTATCATAGCTCCATTAGTACATTGTGACATTAACATTTCTACCCTTCTTTCTCTTTTCTGTTTAGATTGCCAGCTCTTCCCAGCAGAGTGTCCCAGAGAAATGACTTCTGTTAACATACCTAGAATTTCTTTTAAAAGCTCAGAGAAGTGGGAAAGAACAGACTGCAAAGTTAGGATGAAACTCTTTGTAAGTAACAGACTGTTTTTCCCAACTTTACTTGCTCACCAATCAGAACACAGAAAAATCATGAAAAACCTTGTGCAAATGCTGCTACATATAAAACAATAATGATAATTTTTTAAAAGGAACACTTTCCCAGGAAAAAATTAATACTACCAATATATCAATTCTAGTAAATTTTCAACAGCGAAAAATGTTCGCATCAAATATGATAGTTTCTTATAATTTTTCTAAACAAAGATTGTAGTTTGAACATTTTAGTTTTGATCCCTCTTGTGCCACTACTCTTTTAAATAATATTATATTACACATAAGACATATAATATGTTTAAACAATGAATAACAATGAACTATGGAAATTTGCAAACTTCGTGTCATTTGGGCAAGTTCCAAAATTTTGCATTTCCCACAAGAAATTCTGTTTACTGACCAGGATTTTAGCATAAATTTTTGGTTCCTGGGAAAACTCCATAAAGTGATAATGGATAGACTGGAAAGCGATGGAGGTGATGGAAGATTAATGAAACAATCAAGAAAAAGATCACAAACCAAAACTGTGGTATAAATATATTGAGGTGTGTGCAAATTGACTGGATAATTGTCACTAATTCTTTCTGCTAAAGGCTTGGTGGGGAAATTTTAGAATATTGCAAGAATATTGCTCAGTGTGAAAGTTCTTGGTAAAGAGAATAGACTTGGTGTGGAGGGAAGACAACAATTTGCAAATCATGTAAATGGTAAATTAACATTATCATCTCTTCACACTGGTGTGACCTCTGCATTTTCACCTACCCACGCTGGAAAACAACGTTCCCAGGACATTGTTGCAACCAGGAATTACAGAAATGATGGAGGCACAGCCATAAATCCAGGCAGGAAACAACACCATGCTCCTTTCCTAGCAGCTGTCAGAACCAACTGCTGAAGCAGATGAAATGTAAACTGCAGCTCTGTCACACATACTTTTGAGATGTGATGTCCTGGTCAAAAAAGGATACAAATTTGTTTATCTTAAAAAAAGAGACAAGAACACTGACCTTGAAGATCAGATCAAGTATAAAGTGGCCTAAAATAACAAACAAAATGAATGTCATGTCATATCTCCAAGCTTCATTCCTCAAGTTTATACATGAAATTTATGAACAATTCTGGAGAGGCTGATCCCACAAAATGCTATTGAGAACTCAGATGCCAAGAAACTGCCAGTGGGATTTTGGATGCTAAGAGCCTTCCAAGATCACTCTGATGGGAAAAAAAACCCCAAAATCACAATGCCCCGTTAGACTGAAACCAAAGGGCTTAATACTGGTGGCAGACTGCTGCTCTATTTTAAATTTAATGGACTTATTTTTGGAGCAAGAAAGACTTACCCTCAGTTGAGGAGGGTGAGTTTAGGGAACACTTAAACAAATTGGGCACACATAAGTCCATGGGACCTGGTGAGATGGAGCCATGAGAGCTGAGGAAGTTGGCTGATGTCTTTGCTTGATTGGCTTTGAAAGGATATGGAATTGGAAGAGGTTCCTGAGAAATGGAAGAAATCAAATGTCATCTCTATCTTCATCAAGAGCAAGAAGAAGGATCCAAAGAAGTGCAAGCTGGTCAGCCTCACCTCCATCCCTGTGAAGCTGGTGAAGCAAATAATCCTGGAAACCTTTTTCAGACTATTGAAATTATCAGGAGTAGTCAGCATGAATTTACAAAGGGTAAACCATGCCTGACCAGCCTGACAGCTTCACTAGCTTGGTGGATGACAGCAGAGCCATGGATGGTGTTTACTTGACTTTAGCAAGGCTTTTGATACTCAAGAGACTATCAAAGAGAGCCACAGAAAGTCCAGATGGAAACCAGTCACTGGTGGTGTGTCTTGGAGTTGACACCATGTTCTTACCATTTAACCTCTTCTTTAATGTCCTGGAAAATGGGACAGTACATCTACAGTGAGTTTTCAAATTATATGAAAAGTAGAGAGTGAGTTATATGGTTATATTGGTGTTCAGAGGGACGTGGATAGGTTGGAGAAAAAGTACAAGATGAATCTCATTAAGTTCAACATAGGGAAGTCCCAAGTCCTCTGTCTGGGGAAGAACCCCAGGCACCAGTACATGGGATGAAGATTAAGCCAGAATGCTTCTCTGTAGTGCCCAGTGACAGGACGAGAGGCAATGGGCACAAACTCAAGCACATGAAATTCCATCTTAATACAGGATAACACTTCTTTACTGAGAGGGTGATCAAACACTGGAATAAGTTGTCCAGAGTGGCTGTAGAGTCTCCATCCTTGGAGATACTGAAAACCTGAGGGGGCACTGTCCTGGGCAATCTGCTCTAGGTGACCCTACTTGGGGCCATCCAAAGCTTGGGCTTTCAGTGAGATGATCTGAAGAGTCCATTTCTAACTTTCCTGTGTCTGTGGTTCTATAATTCAAGATCAATTTGAATGTCAAACCCATCCTCACACAAACAATCAACAATAGAACCCCCAAGTGATAAGGAAGAGTAATAAAACTCATGGCAATGCTTTTTCTTTCTAAATTGTCTTTTAGACCCACATAAGTAATATCTAACTACTTTCTGTAATATTTGCCAGTAAGGGGTTTTTATTGTTGTTTTGGGGTTTTTACTTGGGTTTTTTATTCCAGCCAGCGTGGTGATCCTCCCATATCCAGCTTCTAAGTAAAACTGTGCATCTGTATTTCATTAGTGCAAATTTTAATCTCAAGCTTAAATACTAATGGAAAACAAATTTTAAATCTTGCTTCCACAAGCAGTTTCTCTAGAAACACAGGACCAGAATTAAGTTTGCATAGTCAAGGAAATAAGTCTTACAGATTGTGATCAGTCACAATCCATAAACACAGCTTGAATTCAAAGCTTCAAGATTAAAGCAGCTGACATGGAGAAAATAGAACTCATCCAAAGTAGAAGTGGCTTTCTATGCCTTTAGGAAAAAAATGAATAGGAGCTGCTTCTGTATAATACCTACACCTTATAAAGCTGCAGATGCATTAACTAATAATAATTAATTACTAACTAATATTACGTAATCTGCTGCCACATTAGGCACAAAGAAAATAGTCTCATGCATACTATTGCACATTTTTCATACCTACAAGGGTGAAGTGACTCACCCTGGCTATGCACAAAACAATGGCAAATCTGCACCGGGAGCAGCTGCTATCTAATCTAGCAATTCACATCTATTTCTTTTAACTTCATTAATAAATCAGTGTTATGATCACTGGATAATAAAGACTGGATTGTAATATCCTTACCTGTGCTGTTCTCTACTTCTTAACTATAATCAAAGTTCAAAGACCTTTCCAAACATCTACATTCACTACAAGGTGTACCTTGAGGTAGGCAGAATTTATTCCCATAAAAAGCAAATTCCTGTTTTCAAGATTTATGAGGCACTTACAGTGATAAGGTTTGTGCTAAGCCACTGCACAGGAGTGTGTTTGACCCTTAGTCAACTTGAGGGTGTGTGCTATACTTCAGAAAACTCAGGTCAGTGGTGGATTCAATTAAAGGTCTTATCTCCTTTGAAATCAATGGCAACATAAAAAAATAGATACATATTTTTTAAGCAACATGTATTACTTAGAGGAAAACCACGTTTGATCCCATTGCAGAAAAAATGGAAGAGAAGAAAAATGTTGCTTTTCTTTCATTGGAGATTCCTTGCTAGGAATATGAATGGCATGCCAAAGAGAGAGGTATATGAGAAGAAGCAGTACATAGCAAGTTTTTGAGACTTTTAGATCAAGGAGTGGAAGCTCTGCATCAGTCATTCCCCAGCCTCTGTTTCGAGGGATACCAAATCTTACTGTACGTTGCATATCTGCTTCACATTTCACATACTGTAATTCTATACTATAAAATTCAAGACACAGGAAAAAAGTCACAATGAGAGTAGAGAACGGTGCCCAAGGATTTCATTAGTGTTACTTTGATTTGATTTACACAAGATGATACAAAACCACATGTACTGCTCATCAGTTCACAAAGGAAATGAGCACTAAACCTAAGCCATTTCTTTGTCAAAGATAGGGGGAAAATGACAATAGGGCACAACAATAGAAAATGTTTGGAATGGAACTTGTAATTTTCCAAAGATCTTATTTTTTTGCACTAGGCAATTCATATTCCAAATGGAGACTCTGTAGGAAGATACATACCTTCCATCTTCATATATTTTCTATGGTGAGACAAAAAACAACAGACTGTAAGGATCCACAGATATCTAGGCAGAAAACATGAACTTGCAGCATTAAGTCAGAATAATTAGCACAGAAATTCTTACTAATACCAGTGTGGCAAACTGGGTTGCTGCCAATACAGTTGTCCATTCATTCCCTAATTGCACAGAATTTGCCTGGTGAAATAATACCCTAAAAAGGATCAAGTTTGAAAATGTAGCCTCTAACTCACTTTCCACATTTTTCATTAAAAGGAAAAAAAAAAAAGAAAAGTGTAGTAGCAGACATGATTTCTTGCTCTATTTTCTCTGGGTGTTCAGGCTGACGTATCACACAGCACAAAGGAAAAGGAATTGTGTATAGGGATTAATCTTTACGCAGAAAGAAACAGTTAACCGGTATTGTTTATCTTGTTGGAGGGAACAGTTAATTGTACACTTAATTCTAAACCAACACAAACCCCTATTGTGTTCAGTTATAATAAAGTGTATAAAAACCACACCGCAAAGTTCAGGCAAAGACGTCAGCAGAACCGCAGAGGTGTTATGGGCAGCAGATCTGAAAATGAGCAAGGCTGGGAGCCGAAAGCAGGACCTTACACCACTGGCATGAGCTTTTACTGCAGGCATGCCCTTTTCCCAGACCTCATTATAGTCCAGCTTTAGAGGACATAAGAGTGCAGCTGGTAGAATGGATATAAAGTTCAAGGAAAAGTGAAAGATGTTATAGAAATGTTATTAATATGCTTCCCACTGCCACGACAACATTTTGAAAGCATTTGTTGCTTGAAAAATGAAATGAATGATAGTTTGGGAACTATTCTATGCTGGTTGGCCGGCACGAATCTAGAGAGCCACTAAAAGAATTTTTATAACACACATTTCATTTTCAGGAATTACAAGTGTTAGAACTACAGATAAAGTTTATTCAGCTACTAAAATTTTCCAACCTTGAGCTGAGTTTTAGTGCTTCGTTAATTAAATCATGCATGCTTAATTTGTAACATAACTTGTCTTTTACTCTGAAGGATGTAAAAAGATTAGTGTTTCTCTAATAATGATGCTTCATAACATCTCCTAGAAGGAGGTAGCTAATATCCCAACTGCACAGATTTGTAAGCTTAAACAAGTTAAAAACAGGGCCTTATAACTAACAAAAAGCAGGGGCTGACTCTTGTAGAAACAAAAACGGACCCCAAGAACCAGAACTCTCAGTTCTGGCACAATTATATTCAATGCTGGCAGTCTACAGACTATTGTTAAGGAATACAAAATAAGCACAAATAACTAAAATATGCTGCCAGTTTTCTGAATTCTATAGGTTTCTACCTCCATCATCAAACTTAATTTTAGAAGTTGACAAGTTGAAGAAGATTGAAAAACAGTTAGCTCCTTTTTCACCTTGAAACTTATCATGTTGGTTTTGGTTTCTTCTTAAATTTTAAATCATTAATAATTATCTTCACAGAAAAGCTGAAGTCTCTCAGTTGAATTATTAGTAAATTTTCATTTTTAGGAGCAGATGGGAAGCCACATATAAAACTGAGGTAAATAAAGACCTTTGAAGTATTTGGTTTACAGCCAGGTAAGTCTAAATGAGATGCACTGACATCTGACTACAGCAGACACAGGGTATAGAGGGGAAATATAACCTGCACAATTCCACAAGTTCAAAGAAACCCAGAATCGCAAGGAAATGTACAGTGTCGATGCTCCCACAGTGCAGAAGCTTGTAAAAGAAAGCATACATATCAAAGATCAGCAAAAACCTCTACCCAAGTTAGCCTCAATGATAAATGCTCAAAGCCCCACTGAAATCATGGACAAATTATATTGTTAAATTGAAATTACTGTTGGACATGGTGGTCAATTATTCCCCAGATTCACAGCAGATTAGTTTTCCAGTGAAAATGATATTTCTGAAAAGAGAGATGCTAGAAATATGCATTATGCTGTTTAAATGCCAGGGGAATTAATGCCAAGAAAAACAGTCGTGCCTGGCTGACATTGGGGATAATTTGGCAAGTTACCGAAAAGTTTTACTGTGTGCCCCAATTTATTGCTCTGTATACAATGCTATACCATAAGCCAAAAGCTATGTTAAACCATAACAAGTTTATATTTTCTGAAGAAGAATAAAAGGTGTCAAGGAACCAGAACATTTTTCAGTACTTAAGCATATGATGAGAAACTATTTTCTACCAGAGTACAACCATTGGAATGCTTTTGTGGTAGAGAACTTTTTGTTTTGGTAAGTTTTAAAGCCTGTAGGTCATCTGGAGACTGTTTCCAGCTCAGGAAGTTTTTGAGCATGTGGTTAGACCACAAAGTGATCTAAAACACTTTAAGAAAATGTGGGTTCTTTTTCCTCCTACATTTCTTTATGTCACATTTGTCAACAAACACATCACTGAACAAATGGCATGTGATCCCACAGCAAATTGCCTTTAGGAGTTGAGGTCCTGACTGCCAAGCTCATCTAAGACTCTCTTAAACCCCATACTCTTCTTGAAGGCCAACACATCACTTATCTTTAACCTACATAAGCTTCATTACCACACTTCTCTGAAACACTGTTATTAATTCAAGGCCTGATGATGCAAAGAAGGCAGGGTGTTGTTTCATGAAGCCCAAAATCAGTGAAAGTCTCCTGAAGTCTTCCACCAGCAGTGAGACAACAAGAATTGTTTCCTGAATACAAGGACAAGTAGAATATTTGATACTGCAGACAGCGTGAGGATTATTTTTTATAATCCTTTGACAAAAACACTTCTCTAGGAAAGACGGTATGTTAAGCATTATAAGAAGCAGAAAGCAAGGAAACCATTCCTGCGTTGTCAAAAGAACTTGGACTTCAAATAATCACGATCCCTGGTGAAAATCCATTTTGCTAAACTCAGCTATTCCAAAATTATGAGCAGTGTTTCAAAAAATTATGGGATTGAAAACCGGTAAGGCTGTAAGAAAAACATCATTGAATACTGAGGTCATGGAAGTTGGCATTACCAGCGTTGATGTACTGCTTTCTGTCTGAGGGAGGGCAGGAGGATTGAAGGAGCACATGTCCCTGCTGGCCTGATCACCCTCTGGCTCAGCTTCTGAGGTCAGGTCTGCTCTGCAATTAACTCCTCTACTTAGGCAAAATTAAAGAGATTCATAATTAATTGTAATTGAACTGCAACATTTAAACTAGTGATGCTATACTTCGAAGCATAAATAAAATTTCTTTCCAATAACAGATAAAGAGAATAATGTGAGTTTTTCTTTGCATATCTATTTATACCCATAAGGAGTTACACTATCTGTTGCTTCTCATAATGACTCAAATTAATGATAGATTCACTTTATAAATTATAACTCACTTCTCTCCTCAATAGAAGTTTGGTTAGAATTGTGTAAGTCGCCAAACTCAGTTGTCCATGCGATCCAAATATAGAGTATTAAAAACTTGCTTATTTGAAACAAAGAGACAATAAAACACCAACAATTCACAGAAACAGAAAACACAGGCACTGAGTACACAAATGTATTTTACATCTAACCAGCTGTATAATAATTTGATGAATCCCAGATGCTGCAGTAAAGCAAGGCAAGAGTATAACTATGCAACTTATTTGAAACAGATATATATTATTTAAATTTATTCCTATAATAACAACAAAATAGACAGGCTATGAGTTTCAGCCTCAGTTTCCTACATACACCAGAAACCATAGTCCTGTCAGTAAGCTGCCTCACTGGTCAAAAATGAAAGGTACTCTGATATTTATTGTGAGAAAGTAAGCCTTTCCCAGACAGCCTACAAGAGAAAAATCCCACCTTTTTTTCTTCCAAAAATACATTAATTATAAAGAGTCCTGAAGGAGGAGCTGAACTCCTGCTTTCACTCAGCATGGTCTGAGAACTTTCACAGAGTAATCTTCACGTTGGAGTTATGTAAACAAATAAAATCCATAAACCACTTCAGACCTGCCAGAGTTGTATGGCACAGCCAAAGGTATGAGGAAGGTCGGTCACAGATCCTCTCCAGCAGCAATAAGGGGGGGCACAGAAAACAGGGGTACATGGACAGTGGGAATGGGGAAGGAAGAACATTAGACCTGTGAGAAGGGAAAGGCTCCAGATTTTGTCAAGGTGAGAAAACTCAGACACACCTGGCATGTTCTCTGGCCACAGTATGATATGGATTTACAGAGGGGCCAGGCTTCTTTAATATTTTAAGTTTACATGATGTCATTCATACAGCAATCTATTTGCCTGTGGAATGTCCAGCTATATGTAAAGTTCAGCAGCTTTGTCAGAAAGTAGGACAGGAGAGGGAAAGAGAAAATGAAAGTTTTGTGCTACTTCTCTGCTTTTCTTTCTTAAACCATTGAGGAGAATATACAGTTAGGCAAAATCTTGTTAAGTCTGTCTTAACTCTTATTTCATGTAGCTATAAAAATGCGGGTGTCTTTTCTCCTTTAGGCTACTTATCTTAGTTTTGGATTTGTGCTGGAAACAGAGTTAGTAACACAGGGATGTTTTAGTTGTTGCTAAGCCAAGGCTTTTCTGCCTCTCACGCTGCTCCACGAGTGACTGACCTGAGGGTGCACTATGAGCTGGGAGGGGACATAGCCAGGACAGCTGGCCCAAACTGACACAGGGATATCCCACACTCTATGGCATCACACTTGGCACATAAGCTGAGGGAAGAAGGAAGAGGGGATGTTCATAGTGATGGCATTTGCCTTTCCAAGTCACCATTACACGTGATGGAGCCGTGCTCTCCTGGAGATGGCTGAACACCTGCCTGCCCATGGGATGTGGGGAATCCATTTCTTAGTTTGCTTTGCTTGGGTGCACAGCCTTTGCTTTACGTCTTAAATCCATGAGTTTTCTCACTTTTACCCTTCCTGTTCTCTCGCTTATCCCACTGGGGAGGAGTGAGTGAGCAGCTGTGTGGTGCCAAATTGCCATCTGAGCTTAAACCGTGACAAATCTTTTCTCCTTTAGCCTGTTTTATTAAATTAAATAATATCATATGACAAAAAATCTAATACCACATCTCCTTTAGGATTCCCCAGTGGGGCAACGTGCTTTTAATCGTGCTTCTAAGCAGATACCTGCAGAGTCGTCATTTCCTCAAGCACAGCTCACAGATGTTCTCAAACCAGCTTCAACCTCTTGCTTCACATTTGGCAGTGGGACAGCTACAGAAGTAATCACTCCCAGCATCCCACTTGTTCCTCTGCCAGAGGTTACCATAATCCCAGCAAGGATGAGGCTCAATGGGACTACTATAGTCCAGGGATTATTAACTGAAAATCACAAATTATGTTGATAAGTCAAAAAGAAAATTGCAGACACACAAGCGCTACTACTTGTCCCATAAATGCTGGGTAAGTACCCAAGCAGCTGGCACAGAGCAAGCTCGGCACCATCGCCACTGCATTGCATGCATTGCTACAGGGTTTGACTACTCTAAACCAGAAGCTGACTGCAGAAACATTATAGCATGACAGTGAATTAAAAAGTGCCCTTGAGAAAGGCAGAGGACACACAAAGTGTAACTCTCATAAAAAAAGCAGAGTAGAGACTATCTATGTCACAAGGGAAGCACCAGAAATTCAAGTTACCCCCAAACACAGTCACTTGTCATCGAGTTTCACAGGGCATAGAAAGAGTAAAGGTGTTCTTTGGCAAGTTTCCACTGATTGTTCAAGCACTGACTGCTACTGCTGTGCAGAATGCCACAAATGTCCCCTTCCCCATGATGACCAGAGATCAAAACCCTTTGCTAACATGGGTGTAAGCAAGACCTGTCCAAACTGTAGGTTATCAATTCAAAAGGAAAAAAAATAGGAAATGTAGGAGTGAAAATGTAAGGAACTTTAAAAAATAAATTCAATTGAAATATAAGAATTAAAAAAACATGGAAATACCAGTGATTATTCATCATTGCTGCATTTTCTAGTTTACAGGGTTGGCTAAAAAGTCTCTAGATAGTTGCAGAATTCATATTCAATAGATATAATTAAGATCCTGCACATATATTTAGAAGGTAATTTTGGTAGAGAATTTAAATCAAACTTGATTAAAAAAATTTAGAAATTCTTCCATAATCCAAGACTCGATGATTCATCTCTTTCTTAGGTTTGTCATTTTAGGTGGGAAATTCATATCATCTGTTCTTGTCATAATTAATTAGGCAGGTTCATTAAATACTTCTCTTTGTTCCAATAAGCAATCTGCACATAATTTCTAAAATCTAACTATTTTAAATGTAAAGCCTTTCTAGAGCTGAACGCGTCTTCAGACTCACTCTGAGGCTGTCACAGGAGAGTCTCTGCCACAAGGTCTGAAATCTTGCTCACAGTGCTTGTCACATCAGCAGGATTACACAAATTTGTCATGTTGTACACATGGTGAAGTCTTTTGTAAAATGTGAAAATCCCACTTCAAACCTTCCATGAGAAATGAAGAAAAAAGAGCTCTTCTCAGGTAAGAATGACAAAATAGATGGATTAGCTAAAAGGATTAGCAGCAGTCTGTTATATATCCTAACCCTACTAGCCTAAGTACAGAACTTATTCATGCTAACATTCTGAAGAAAAAGCCCCTATTCCAGAAACAATTCATTTGGAGTCTTCAGTGGAGAAGAAAATATTTGTGTATCATACTCCAGTTTTACTGGAATTCTAACCATGAAATATAAGATCTGTTTTAATTCAGCCAGTGCACAGACACTAATCTTACAGGGAATGATTAAGCTGTCAGTTTAAGAATACAGTGTGGGGTTTTTACAGTTTTCTTTATATTGTGTCATTTGGTTTGGTTCTATATCTATGTAATTTTTAAGGAGCTTTACTGTTGCAGAGTTGGATCTAGAATATAAAGTAGTGGTGGCTTTTATGAGCCCGTCTGGACTATCCAAACAAAAAAATCCTTGTAGTAGGCAAGTTTAAGTCACTACTACTCATGAATTTTAATGACTAGGCCAGCATACATATGTAACACAGCCCTGTGTTTTAATGTGTTATCACTGGCTAAAGTCTGAGGAAAGACAGAGTGGTTGAAACATGTGCTTTAGATCAGGATGACATGCATTTTCTTCTCACATCTACAGTAGCTTGTTCTGGCCACGATATTTTCTGTAGAATACAGGGCACCAGCAAGTCAAGATGGCCAAAAAATCTAGAAATTATATTTCACAGTAATTTTTGCCTTTTTCTTTTTTCCCCCCAATCCTCTTAAATCCTAACTGAGCAATGACTGATGAAAGTGTTCTTTTTGTGTGCTGCAGCCAAATTATCTCAAATGAAAATGAGCGTCCACATGCTGGATGTTCCATTCAGCTTTTTCTTTCAAATGCCAAGTCATGTCTTGGTCCAAAAAAAAAAAAAATAGCACCATCAAATCAAATAAGCTAAAATCCCATGATTGTTTGTTTTTCAGGGTTTTTAAAAGTTCACAAGGACATATTTCTAGCATCTTCAAAAATATTCTGTGTTATATATCCATGAAAGTAGATAACTCTGGAATACTAACTCCCAACTTTAACGTCTACTATTTTGTTATAGAAAATCAGGGTTCGAAGCTTTCCTGATCATCTCATTGTTTCCTTCCTTCCCCTGCTGTCCCACTCCCTTTCCTAACGTTCTACCTCACCTGTCACACACCTGGTTCTGGATTACTAAACCTATGTGTGCCTCCACCTACATTTTAATCCATATTAAAGGAATTATTTCATTTTTTTTATATGAACAGGCCTGAGAATACGAAGTGTCTCTCACACCTGATCCTGTGTCCTGCCTGTTGTGGCTTGTAGAGTGTGGTCACCAGCCAAACTCAGAGATCATATTTATGAGGCAAATGCTCTTTTCTTCTTGCCTGCAGCTGACATGTGCTCCCAAACTACAGAAAATGGTGGGTGTAGGTAAACCTGAGAACAAAACAGGTCAAGTGACAATGTTTTTTAAAGCAATAGGAAAGAAGCAGTCTGCTAGAACTTCTGTGAAAAAAAAAACAAAATTCAAATGCAGAAAATATTGGTCTATTTGCTGTTCAAATCTCTCTGATTCTAGTCCTATAGCAAAATATCATGTAACAAATAAATAAGGAATAAAATTATTATTGAGTAAAACCAGAAGTTGAATACTCTGAAATCTGAAAAAAAAACAACTTCTCAAAGCATTCTTTTTTTACCCTTTACTCTTTTTGATTATTTTTTTTAATCTATAGTAAGTAGAATTGCAAGAATTTTGATGGAATAAGTGAGTCTGCACTAAGAGCTATGGCATAGCATTTTATGTGTCTCTGAAATATCAGAAAATTTCAGAGGTTAGTAGGTAGCTGAGCTGAAAACCCACCGATATGCAATAATCAGTAGACAAAACACTTGAAAAATGTCATGGGATTTTCACTGGTCTCAAAATGGGCGTGATGTCAAAGGACCAACCTGGTCTCGTGGAAGTTGTTCCTGTCCGTGGGGGTTTAGAACTAGGTGAATCTTTAAGGTCCTTCCAACTCAACCATTCCATGATATGCAACCTCTGCTTTCATTCCCTTTTGATCTGTGTCAAACCAATTTCAAGAACACACTTAACTCAGACCATGTAGACTCCAGGCTCCCAGTCAGATTAATCTGAACACTCTCTCCTGGTTCCAGCCCACTGTAACAGTCCAGGGAGGTGAATGAGCAATCCAGAATTAGGCTGCTGACTGAGAGCTGGAATTCAGGAGCCCTGCCCAGTGGCACCATTTGCTGGCTATGGCTGGGCTATGAGCTCACCTGCCTGGGACAGATACTACCTCTGCAGGGAACATCCTCTTCATCCTTTCTCCATTCAGTGGGACAGCCCTTTTCTCCAGGAGGGCCAGTTACTGCTGCCAGACCAGATGCTGTCTGTGAGCACACTAAACATGGCTTTGCCATGACCAAGAGCAGCACAGTTTTGTCAATCCACATCCCTGACTATAAGGGGAAGGAGCTGCCAAGGCAGACATTGCCAGCCTGATGCAGGACTCAGCTGCACGCCAGAGTCAGCCCTAGGGTGCAGGGATAGGACCTCTCAGCAGTTACATGTCTTACATCTGAAAGTCTCCTGCAGATCACTCTCCTCATAGCTCGAAAAGTATGACTGTGGTCTTGACCATAAGTCCATGTGGTCATGAAGCTTGGAGGGTATGGAAAGCTGGCCACACATTGCAGATCCTATAAGCCTGTGTCAAAATCTGGTTGTCCCAGAAAGGGCAAGGAGATTCCTGAACTAGCTGTGAGTGAACTAGCTTGGATGTCCTTAGCAAACTATTGGCAAAAACACACCACCTAACATGAGCTCATTTATCCTTTTAAGTCAATCCTTTTTATGCTGTTTCAGCTCATCATTAACTGCTTGGGTTTTTTTTCAGCTCTCCTCGCAGCTTCATTTTCCTCTGAAAATAAGGTCAGATACACATCTGACGAGTAGCTTATGCTTGCACAACCGTAAAAGTAAGCTGTCATGGTAGAGATGTAAGTCAGGCTGAATATCTTAGGTGAGGGGGTAGAATAGAGGATACATGTCTTAGTAAGTCATACATTGAACCCTAAGCACTGTATAAATTAGTCTACATGGTTCACTCCATCTCCCTGTGTCACTATCTGTCATGTTAATTAGTAGGGAAAGACAAGAGAATGTATACAAAAGATGCCAGCAGAATGTATTTTTTGCCTGCTATCAGGTGGGAGCAGAGTTTGCAAAAAACTTCAGGCTGCAGAGACACAGCTTCCTGGACAGACCACTCCAGGTTGCTAGGCAAATGAACTGAACACAGTGCAGACACAGGCTCACTAAACTGCCTTCACTTGGTGATTAGGTTATTTTAAATCTCTCAGGAGATTCCATTCCACTTAAATGTAGCGCGATAAGAGACAATTAGTGATCCTCTGAGAGCAGTCATGTCTGGAATAGCAAGCAACATACGCTTCCCTTTCCTTCCCAGCTCGAGATTTGTGATGCCTGTGACCTTCACTACGGAGCCATGCCCTGTAGGCAGCAAAGGGGAGGAATAAGGCTGAGGCACAGTGAGTTTCCCTGAACAGCAGAAGGAGGTGAGCTCTGGCACCACTGGGACTCACACACCTGATTTCGCTGAAAACCAGGTATGAAGAGAAAAAGAGGGAAAAGAAACATTTGTGACAATCATTAGTCCTTCCTTACACAAACTTCCTGAAAGCTCAGCTATCTTTGGTTACAGGTGACCCAGCCAAACATCTGCAGGTGGGTTGACCCTGCTTGTATGGAGAAGACACTGAGCTGACTAGCAGTGGGGTAATGGCCCATAATGCCTCATCACTACCACTGTTTCTGATGGCTACAAACTGAAAGCCATTTCCCTGTGACTGATTTTTTGGAGCTCAGACTGGCTCTGTTCATGTTCCTTGAAACTGCATCACTGGAAGCTGGCCTCTGGATCCATTACAGACTGCAGCTTCCATCACTGGCAGCAGCCAGCAGCCGGGAAAAGCTTTGCTTGGTATAGTTCATAAGTGAATCCAGAGTGCAGCAGCTCTAGTCAGCCAGGTAACACAGCTGCCTGCCTTCCCCCTCCTCCCCCACTTCAGACTCAGTCTTTTAATTGCAATGGACTTTTCCACAACTGTGACATGGAGGAAGGGCAGTGAAATTGTGCACGCAACTGCTGTTATACTTATCTGGATACAACATTCCGTTACAGAAGAGAGAATAGAACCATGCCTAGAAAGACGAGGAATGAAAAGTGGTTTTCTTCCCCTTTTTCTCTGTGAAAGAGCATATCAGACCCATTGTAGGTAATAAGAACAATTTCAGGGGCATAACAGGGTTTCTGACACTGAAAGGGACTGCAGGGTGTGCGAAAGGTTCTGGAGAAGATGATGTTACAAAGAGGAGATAACCATGAAACAAACTGTTAGTCAATAAATGAAAATTTTCCTACCAGATACCTTGCCCAAGACATCACTGGGTACGGGGGAAAGATGTTGATGATGAAGAAAACACAAACAGAAGATGTCTGGCTAATATGCTTCCTTGAAAATGGAAATAAATTTGCCAGTGAACCATACCTCAGCTGAGGGGACTTCTACAGTCAGGCCAGCTGCATACAGAGTGAAGAGCACACCAAGTTAAAGAGAAAACTTGACCCAAGTAATTAATACAAGAGCCAACACTGCAGCATTCAGGTCATTGACTAAATAAAACCAGGAAAAGGCAATGGCATAAGAAGGAGTGGTTTACATATACCTCACACTGGTGATCTACTGGACAGCAGTGGAGACAAAAAGAAAGACAAGTGCAAATCAGTGACAGGAAACACAACACAGTCTGGGCCACCACCATGATGGCCCAGAAAAAGCCTCAGCCATCTGCTGATGTATTACAAGAGAATCATGAGAAGTGAAATACTCAAATACCTAACAGAAGGCAGGCAGCAGCTACAAGATGTTGCAAACATACACATGTTGCAAATTCAGTTGTTTAAAATAAATGTGTATCAATTGATCCTATAGCCCTTAGTATGCTCAGTTAGAGAGGATGCCTCTGGCAGGCAGTATCTACCAGCCTATGTTGACTCCAAGCTTTTCCAAAGAGAAAAAGACTTGGTAGACAATCCAATCCATATGCACCCCTAACTCACTCAAATTTTCTTTCCACCCTGCTGAACATTCAATATGTACTGAATTTAAGTTGTGCAATAAATCAAAGCAATTAAAAATAGTTAACAGTTGCGTTTACATGAGAACAAGAGTTTTGAGATAATTATTCTGAAAGTTGGAACTGGAACCAAGCAATCTGTCTAATTAGCTTTAAACCTACTCCCACTTTTTGGAGTCAGAATGGAAAGGATTTGAATTTCAGAAAGTGTTGCTCAAATATTTAAGCTTTAACACCAGTCTGAAAGTTCAATATGTGTCACAAACCACTGTAATAATAATGATGGTGATAATAAAACATTGATAGCAGCCATCTGCCCATTCCAGACAGTTGAATCATTTCCAGTGCTCCCTGAGAGCCAGCACTGACATGGATTTTTATACACTATATCACAGACAGTATATGCAGGGTCTGCAGCCGAGACCTTTCTGTAATGACGTCAAAGAGGCTGAGCAGCTAGCTTTTAAAATTGCTGCAGGCTTGTCCTAATGACATTAGGATATAACAGATGAGGAAAGGACAATATGGATATCAACATTACAATAACAATCAAGGACAGCTCACTTAGCTCTGGAGGCAGCACTTAGGTTATCCTCCATAGAGCTGCTCTCCAAAGTTTGCATCAGTGGAGGGGGTGGGGTGTGAATTCCATGACTAAGGGGCATAACTCAGCTGGAGAAATTTTTAGTGTGAAGCCTGGAAAAAAAGGAAAGGCATTGGAATTGTTAAGTACTTAAGAAACTGGAAAGAGAAGAGACTTTAACAAGGCATTTCTGTTGTCTGCTTGCAGACACAAGGGTCAAGTGCACTGTTAAGACCAGTATACAAGACATAGCTAAGGAATTCTCCCAAAAGCAAACAAACCCCCCCTCAAAATACATTAATTGAATAAAATATTCTATGAGCAGTTGACTTGACTGCTGGCAGAGGTGCACAATGAGTCAGTTTGTTTCAGCCCTAGTCATAACCTACATACAGGCACACTTACACATGACCACATCTGAGCTGGAGCTTTGTTGATACACCAAAGAGTGACAAGGCAGACAGGTTTTTTCCTAGAAGTCTAAAAGTTGCATCTCTTCTCTGATGCACCTGGATCTGTCAGCCCTCTGGATAAGCTGGGAAGCTCACATCAGGTGTTTATAAAAAAGCTATAAAGAAGGTCCATTTTTTTCAGAGGGTCAAGAAATCAAGTTGGACTTGTCATCTGCCTGGATTTGTGCAAAGCATTTGACACTGTCCCTCATGACATTCTTGTCTCTAAACTGGAGAGACATGGATTTGGTGGATGGATCTGCCAATAGATAAGGAATTGGCTGGAGGGTAGTCCTCAGATGGCTTGTGTTTAATGGCCCGATGTACAAGTGAAAGCAGCAATAAGCTGTGCTTTTCCAGGGTCAGTACTGGGACCAGCACTGTTAAACAAGTTTAAAGTGCTAGATGTTAAAATGTTTAAGATGTTTGTTTAACTGTTTCAGATGTTTAACAACTTTGTCAGTGACATGGACAGTGGGATCAAGTGCCCCCCCAGCAAATTTTCTGATGACACCAAGCAGAATGGTGCTGTTAACATGCTGGAGAGAATGGGTGGCATCCAGAGGGACCTGGACAGGCTTGAGAGGGGGGCCCTGTGCAAACTTCATGCAGTTCAACAAGGCCAAGTGAAAGGTCCTGGGTTGGGACAATCCCAAGCATGAATACAGGCTGGGCAGGTTCTATGAAATAGCAGAGTGTGAGTCCATTTGCAGGTATTATAGGCATTAATTTAAATCAGGATAGATTTTAGGAAGTTTTGATGTATTTTTAAAGTCCAAATCATCAAGTGCTTCACAGATTTCTGAAAATGAGCATATCTGTGTGCTGTGACAGGTGAAAAAACCCAGACAAACATACTGAATCTTTACCAGTACTTATGAAATGAGGTGCAGATTAATTCTGAGTGCAATTCATGGCATGAAATATAATTTGTGGAATTTTGCCATTTGCACTCAGTAAATACTCTTATCATGTAAATGAGACTACTGGTATTTGTATGAAATATGTTAATAAATCTGTGTTATTTTCGTTACCTCTAAAATATCCTGTGATTTAGCCATTCATGCTAATAGCATAATGTGAATGTTCACAGTTTCTTTATGCTCTTATTTAATTTTTCCTTTATATTTTCACTCTACTTAGCAGTACTTGCAGTACTCCAGATGTATCTCTCAGAATAGGTATAGTGTTTAGCATAATTACACTTATCTATAATTATCAACATTAAAAGCTACCGTGTTACTCCCTGTACCCTTACTTTTGTCTTATTTTCTGAAAACCATTAGAAGAACACCAACAGTTACATATAATTGTATCATAAAAGCATGCTATTAAAAGTATTTTTACTTACTGTGGATTGTTAGTCCTGAAAGGAGCATTCTGGGATCTTTAGATCTGAGCAATGAACAACAGAGGCAATACCACACCGGAAGGTACCAAGTGTCTCCAGGTACTATATTTCAGTGTATGGTGCAATAAGACAGAATATTCAGAGATATAGGGAATGATGAACACTTTCCGGAGATGAATTTAAGGTTAAAAAAAAAAATTTAAAAAATTTCTTTTGAGGAAATTTTTTGAGGTACTGCTACTGTCTCTACAGCACTCTTGGTCTGCTTCCCCTGTAGACTTTTCAATTTTACTTCTTTATTTCCAAAGTAATCATTGTTGAATTTGTTAGTCAAGTGCTATGATTACCTCTGATTTACCACATAGCAACCATATTACCTGATGGAATGGCAATGTATAAAGACCTGCAAAAAGTCAGAAAATAAATAAACTAATCCAAACCTTCCCAGGATCAAACTACTGCCAGTGGTTTTCTGTCTCCCTCTAGTTATTACCAGCTGTTCATGGTCTGTAAAGTCATCTCATTCAGACACTTCATGCTGACGGCAGTGCTGCATGGTAGAAGACAGGTAGCAAAATGTCTTCCTTGCCTTGTGCTTTTTCTCTGTTTTACCTAGTTATAGTCATATAAATTGCTAAAATAAGCAATTCAGGAAAGCCTGCAGAGTCTGCTGTGTTTGTAGGGCAGTAAACTTAGTCTGATTTCTACGATAAACTAGAGCAATGGCAATTTTTTTATGGTAAGTAATGATTCTGATGGAAAATAATTTAAAAAATCAAATAAAGATACAGCAAGGTACAAATAGAAACTAAAAACATCAGACTGCAGGGTGAAGATTTTAGTTTGGCTTAATTCTGGTGAGAGATTATGCCAGCATAAGAACTACCCTCACAGCTGTGTGGGAAAATGAAGAGCTGAGGATCATAAACATATCCCACACTCGGTGCCACCACTGCATCAGGCCTGGGAACAGGATCCCAGCTGGGCATAACAGAAACCAGGAAGCCTCATGTGAACCTGAACCGCTTCCAGCCCTTCACTGAACTCGATAATGTGGCCGAAAGGATGACCAAAAGTTTCCATGATGATACTTCCACCCACCCTTGGAAAGAGACTCAGTTGATACTGGTCCCCAAGGACAGAGATAACCCAGCAGTTGCAGTGCAAAGGACTCAGACAACTACTTGGCTGCTGGGCTCAACACTTCACTGTCAAGATTCCCAGATGTTCTCACTGTGTCTGAACCTTTTGTAATCGCAACTGCCAGGCTTTTTTCCTCAAAGAAAAGGGGGAGAGGAACTGAAGGGATTAGGAATTCTGAACAGAGGAGACATCAGAGCAGGAGTATAAACGCAGAAAATGAATGGTGCCTTTGCTGACCTAAGAAACATTAAAAATCCAGTACCATGGGCTTCCACTATTTATTGTTCACATCAAATGCCCCAAATTCATTGCACACAAGCCAAATACTTCCTCATGGGATGCAACAGACTGAAAATACACTGTTTTCAAAATGTCCAGGGGATGGAAGATCTGATCTTTGGGATAGAAAGAAAACTTGGATCAAACTAAGTCTTATAAGGCTTATGCAGTATTCGGAGGTCAATTTTTCCAAGTTTCAGAGAATGATTTGGGTATTTGACTACCCAGATCTCTGCTCAGTCACTGTTCATATGGACACAGACTGCTCATATGGACCAAGAATGGACTTAATATCCCTTGAACCCAAAGTCTACTAAAAAAGGAAGTGAAAAAGTAGCTAGAAGACCTTCAACTTTACAGCAGTGAACTGGCCCATTAAGCGTTAATTCAGGGATATCTTGAGAAACATCTATAAGTTTTTAGTAAATTTGAATAACGATGTAATTTTTGTAGCTAAAAGCTCTCTCTAATCATAATTCTCATAAATATTCATGTGATCAGTGTTCTTTTATTTTTCTGCCCATTTAAGATTCTGATCTCTCTCCTGGGACCAACTACCTGCTAGGATGAATTCCATAAAAGAATTCTAAAAACATTGGTAATGTATAGGGATGAGATTGCTCAGATGACCTTTTTCAGCACATGTCAATATTAGATGAGCAACAATTTCATGTTCACATTTTTACTAAATCCAGAAATGCATATTCTAATAAATACCTGATGAAAAACATAGCATATTTGCCCATTTCAGAAACTCATTTATCATCCTCCATTATCCAGAGAAGTAATAAATGTGAAAAATCATGCTCCTACCAGATATAGCAATTCTTAGGCAATCATTTACTTAGAAACTTATATAGCTCATTTTAAACATTGCAGCATTTTTCCATGTAAAACAACAGCCAAACTTCTCTTTTAACTCACAGATTTTCAATAAACAACTTTTCTTTCAATTCAGTATCAACACCACACAACTGACAATTTTTACACTGAACTCATAATAGCAGAAATTATTCTAGTCTCATTATTTCTCCTTTTTTAATGACCCATTTCCTTCTCTCTCCCCTGACCATCCATAAAACACTCCTGCTTTATTTTACTATTTTCCTGGGGCAGGGAGGGAAATAAAATATCGAACTGGATTTTTAAAACATACATTTCATATGAAAGAGTCTTCTGACATACACAATGCAGGACAGAATTCAACTTGTGCAAACAAACCAAGCTTCTTGAAGCTTAATTACACTAAAGTAACCATATTTTAGGGGGCTGAAGAATCCCACAGAGGGAAAACACAACAAATGTCACCCAATACACTTTTCCAAAACTTGTTCCAGCCTCTAGAGTCACATCATATTATTCCATTAATTGGACACAATTTTTGCATAGTTGAAGGCATAAGCTGTTCATTTTACTGGGAGGCTCTTCTGTTCATTTCTGCTTCATAAACCATTTTAAAAAGCAAGACAAAAAGTCTTTGTAATGCCTAAAGGTACAAGATTCATACCTTCCTTCCTTTGTGATTTAACTTCCTGCTTTTAAAATGCATTATCAACTAAGCCCACTCAGTAGCACTACTTAGGCTTTAAATGTCCGCATGAAGTACAGTTATCAATCTTGATATATTAATAAACTCAAATATAAGCTTGTGTTAATCCTATCTAAGGTTAGCTTTCTCAGTCTTAGTCATTTAGCCCCCTTCAATGCCCAAGAAAATACAACAAGCTTGTCCAGGAAAAAATACGTTCAGAAGTGAGATAAGTGGCTGAGAAAGGATGAACAATCCTCTGGAGGGTTCTCTGGCTACAACGTGATTTTAGATATTAAGCTTAATCTAGACACTTTTAGCTCCTAGGCAGCTGAATCTAGATGAAATGAGTAACATCCACAGGACAGCTGGGGCACAGAGGGGAAAATACTACATCTAATTTTAGGCACCCAATCTGAGGTAGTCAGTGTCAGTGAAGCCTCCCATGACCTCAGTGCTCAAAATTAGTACCAAGGGCTCCACTTTCTGTGTAGATATGACTAATTCAGTATCTCACACAACTATGACAGTATTAAAAGTTCTGTCTCCACCTCCAAAACCCAGAACAGGTCCTGTGTTAACACCTTCCAGAGGAAGCCTCTTGCTAAGGTGTAGTGCTTTGCATTATCATCTCACAAAAGGCTATTTGACTTTTAGAATGTATAAGGATATATTCAGTTGCAGTATTAAAAGAGAATAAGGAGTGAATTCAGAAAAAGCATTCCATTCTTAAATTTTTGAGCTAAGCTACAAGTAAAAGGACATCATTGTCATCATTGCCATCATCATCACCGTAAGCAGCTCTTGGCCAATGGAGTAAAAACTATTTCCAGAACAGGTTATCTTGAGTACTTCTGACAATAGGCTGGAGGAGAGTGCAATTTAGAATGAGAAACTGGAGAACTGAAGGTCTGGGAAGAAAGGGGGACCTACATGACTCTTGTGTTGAAGTGAAGAGGAGGGAAGAAACCCTGGTCTGGTTCTGCAGAGAAGACACTGCAGAGATTGTCCTTGCCCTTCCAGCTGCATGCCATCAGGGCAACGCTGCTTTGAAACAGGCATGCAATGTGCAATCAGAGCAAAAGCACATGGCAATCCATCTTTCCAGGTTATTTAGGTCCAGCAGCCATTGTCCAGTGCTGAGCACTACACTTTGAGAAAGAAGTGGGCCAAATGGGTTTGGACAGGTGGTGGACAACAAATGCAAATCTTTGTGAAGAAAACATATTATATGGGAGGAAGCTGAAGAAAATGGCATTGCCCCACCTAACAGCAAAAAAACCCAAAACATACAACAAAATAACCAAAAAACCTCACAAAAAAACCTGAGAGAAAACCTGATAAAAATCTTCAGTTATACAAAAGCTGTAAAAAGGAACAGGATTATTTTTTTCATACATCTGAGGTTTAAATGATGGTGAAAAAAAATGGGAAAAATCATGGAGTATAACTCTATTTGAGTATTGTCACCTTTATAAGTCTTTAAAGAACAAGTTAGATGGTCTTGACATGAGACAAGAAAAACAAATGAATGAGACAACCTATTTCAGTCCATCAGGTCATTTAGATCCCTCTGCTTTTATGACTTTATAATGTGCAATGGGAGTATCTGGACTTTGAGTAGCAGTGGTGGTGGGGTAAGGCCAGCACAAGATTTTTCTCCAACCCCTCTGATGCCACACACTGAACTGAACAGTGTGACAAAGTGGTTTCCTTACACAACCTCCTTTAGAAGTTGTTTTGGAGATGGCAGTATTGGGCTGACTGAATGAACCTGCAGCTGCCAGGACTCATTGATTAGGGCTAGTCTCCAGCATTATGGTACTGGAATATGTCATATACCATAAGAATAATTAATTTTATCTTATCAAGTCAATCTGTAATTCATTTTTATCTCTTCACCAGCTACATATAAAAAACTGGTTCTGGAAGTGCTTTAAAAGAACCTTTTAATATCTTAGCCCATGTTACAATAAAATGTAGATGAACAGCAGCTACTTCTCAACACCTTCACTCTTAGGGAAAGAAGAGGACCAGGCTGACTGTTCAGCATGGCCCAGCCAGCTCTGGTGATGATCAGCAGACCTGAGGGATCACGAGGACCCCAGGGTATGCCATGCTGCACTCCTGAGCCTCAGTAAAGCTGTGCATCCGACCTGGTGTCATTCATCAAATGGATGGCAGCCTTGGCACTGAGTGATGATCCTGAACTCCTACTCTTCTTATCACCTCCAGTGGGTCAGTGGCAAAAGCATCCTTAGAATCTGTCTTAGGCAAATCTCACCTGATGCACATGTGGACTTCTATCTTAGGGGATTGTTTTTATGTTTTCTTTGTTTTACAATTTTTCATGGGTTTTAAATTTAATTTTTTCAAGTTAACACAGGTATTTACTGGAAAATATATAAAGAGGAGACTATTGGCAGCATGCACTTTTACTGTAAACCAAAAATGTTCACATAGAAACATCCTTCACTGTAAGAAACCTTACATGATGCACATCAAAATGAGAAAGGGTAAAAAGCTAAGCGTAACTCTAATTTCATTCTCTCCTATGAAGACAAAAAGGGTTCAGGGGAGTTCTCTTCTGGGGAACTTTCTGACTTTATTATTTTCTTACTGCTTTCATATTGTCTAAATTCTACAGTCTTTAAAGAAGAAAAAGCACTAATTTGTAATTAGAAGCAAAAACATAAACAACTTGCCCCCATGTTTGCAAAGCCAGTAGGAATCTTCTAATATTTTCTGAGGACATGTAGAAATGTTATAGTAAGACTACATAAACCAGACTTCCAGGTATTATTCAGATGAAAAGATTACATAGTAATTCTCAAAACTCTTCATAGATAAGGTTTTTTAAAATAATTAAAAAATACAATTAAGATATTTGTTATCTGCATACTGCATTTCGTGAAAGACTACAGAGTGCTAACTTTTTTGTCCCATCATAAGAAATCATTAACAGAAAATATCTTTTTTTAAAAGCACATAATTAAATTAGAAATCCCCTTAAGTAATTTTGCTCTCTGGTTTTGATCAAGAGGCACCAATGCAATAAAGATAAATTACTGATTTCTGGGGCTGAATTATCAAGAATGAAACTGAAGGGACTTTTGTTCTACAGAAGTAATATTAATTGTTGGCAGTTAATGGCAGAATTATAGGTTCAATTTATTTTTATATAAACCCTTATTGAATTAATTTAACCTTGTGCACTGTGTCATAATGGGAATTATCAATAAACTCTCAGGGAAATTTTATTTCATTTCTGCACTGAAGTTTGCTGTAAGAGCTCATGTTATTCAGTTCAGATAGAGTTGCACAGCATTTGGTTGTTTTGCCTGGGTTTGTCAATCTTATGCAAGGGAAAAGAGACCATTATTCACTAACATTTTATAGACTGTTTACACTTCAAATATTCCATGTCAAAACTAATTTAGTAAGCTAAGTTCAGAGGTAGAAGGTTAATTCATGCTAGAAACTGAGGTTAACACTTAGGAACCTTAGGAGGCTGTACAAGGGTGGTGACAATTGACAAGGGATTCTCAGAATAACCAAAATCATCATCTCACTAGCCCAGACCCCAGAAATACCGTAGTTCACTCTTCTCCTTTCTCCAACCCCAAGTCGGACCCTGAACCTGATTGCTCAAGCAGGTCTGGCAATCACAGATATACCAGTAAAGGAGCTGCATTGACAAACTCAGACTGGCAGGTTTCTCAATGGCTTCAGACACCTGGAGAGTTTTTGGCAGCTGTGAGCAGAAGCATGGCAATCTGCCCTGGCAGGAAACAGCCAGGCAGCCAGCTGCAGCTGTGATCCCACCACATCTAGCCCTGCCAGTGGACTTCAGTCTCACCAAAGCAGCAGCGTGTCTATACAGCTAATTGGATCCTAGGTCACTGTAATTCCTTCTCTTTTCCTCCCATTTTTCAGTTCATCAGTGAAAGATAAAGTGTGTCACCTTAGCCTCATGTTCACACATGCTTGTCATCCAGGATCTGACGACCTCATCTTCCTTCTTCCAGATGTCTTTTTCAATGTTTTTCTCTATCTGCTGATCTCATCCTCTGCAAACGTACTGAAGGGCATTAAGTGATGGATTAAATGATAATTGAACTCAGGCAATGTTTTCACACCATTACTCTCCTTGTTATATGTTCTCTCTCTTTCCCTGTTGCCCTTAAGAAGCATGACACAAACTGAGGCAAACAGCAAGTGAAAATGACCTTTGGAGTATCACCACCACAATACAAAAAAACCATGAATGAGACCCTCCTGTATCTCTGGTTGTTGTAACAGTAGAGAAAGGAAAGTACAACATTCACTAGCTAATTAATTTTTCTGCATGAGATAAAGCACTCTTTCATGTATCAACAGAGCATCACAATTGTCCTCTTGCCCTATGAGCTCCCTTTGAGCATATACCAATAGATAACATAGTCATGTGTCAGTGTACTCACTTCTGCTGTGATCTTTCTATATATTGCATGACACTTTGAAAGCATTCCTTCCAGTAAAGACTCCTAAAATTTTGAGTAAGACTGTACCAATAAGTGTTAAAGACTCTTAACTTGGTCCAGCTTCACAGATTCTTGTAATTCTGTTGGTTTACTCTACAAATACAAGGGAAGTAAAATGATAGAAGATGAATCTACAGGTTTATTTTACCCGTATCACAGTTTTAAGACAGAAAGAGTTGACAGAACTGCTGTTTAGCTTGACCTGTCCCAAGTCTAGCTCATCTGGGCTCACTCCAGGAGCTGGATGAGTAACTATGCTGACTAATGAGGAGTAGGTCTATTGTAATCCTTTTTAAACATCTCTGACTGAGCCATTTGATTCTACTGCTTCCCTGGAAAAGGAATGATGCAGTAGTAACAGTTCAAATCAGGTTGTTTTGGGAAAAGAACTGTAAGTTACCAGAACTGAAGGCAGTTCTGGTGTCAAATACAGCAGATTCAGTAACTGTGAAAGAGCTGAGGCTGTTGAACTGAATGTTCATGGTGACAAGAGAAATCAGTTCAAGCCATTTTGTATAGAAACCTACAACACTTAGAAATTCTTTCAAAAGGAGAGGGCAGTGAATTTGATCCTTGACCATATCCTAAGGAAACACTGTGCTTATTGGTGGCTGACACATTCAACTGATTCCAGAGCATCACATGCATCTCCTGGTCAATGTTTTTAGGAGCACTATGTCTGAATTTGCTACAGATAATGTAGCTAAAACATAAATAAACTTTTGATTTCCTGTAGGAACACCAAAGTGAAAGTTTTTCTTCATAAGCAGACAGATCAGAGTGCTGTCTTAAAAATTATTTCAACTCTGTTCATTTACTCTGTTGGCCAACCTCTTCCTCCCCACCCAGCCAAGGACTCATGCCAAGCTCTGGATAAATCATTGGCAGCCATTTTCATGACATGATTGGCTTGAAAATGCATGGGAGGAATTCCAGCACTGAGAATTCAGCTGCAGGTGGAGGAGCACAATCTGGTATACCCAATGGCTGTCGTCTCCACACGATGGCATTTGCAATCTGTTTTTTTGGCTCACAAAAAGTTGTGCAATCATAAGCACTTAGAGTAACACTCAGTTACTGCTTACAAGCAGCTCTATCGCTGCATGCACAGCAATACAACTGAAGCCTTGGCTTGTCTTTGAAGTAAATCCGTAGAAGGGGCAAGCCCTTGATCAATTCATATTTTGTTCAGTTGGTGTCAGCATTCCTCAGTAAAAAGAAAAAGGTGTTTCAATTCCATCTCTTAATGAATGCCTGAGAATGGCTCCAAAACCACAAAAAGATCCATAGTTCATAATCAGCAACAGCCTCTCCTTGCCGTAATGGATGAATGTGGACTTGGACAGCAGTTGCTCAATATTTTTGAATGACTCTGCATGCTGGCAAATCCCTCTCTAAGGATCTGCCTTGCTAACAGGCAGCAAGGCATTTTAATGATTTCTGACTTTAGAAAACAAAGTTCTGGTTGTTGTTGTTGTGATTAGAGCAACAGAGGAAAAGGCTCCCTTCCCTCAGTCTGCTCTCACTCTCACCAATACAATCCAGTACGTGTTTGACCTTTTTTGCCAGAGAACACTGGTGATTCCTGTCCAGTTGGTAGTCTACTAGGACCCAAAAGCCCTTCTTTTCTTTTTTTTTCTTTTCTTTTTTAAAGCAGCATTGTCCTCCATGCACAGCTCCGTGGAGTTTTTCCATCTAGATGAACTCAACATCTTTAAATCTATATAATCCTTATTTCTCATGTCCTTCAGTATGATGTTAAGCTCCTAATGTTGTGGTATGTTGGCAGATGAAGATCATATTCCAGTTTTCAAAGGCAGCATTCATATTTCTTCAGCGTGTGTCATCTTAACACATATTCAGGCTGATTCAGTGGTTAGGCCCTTTTCTCTGCAAACATAAACATCAGAGAATTGATTTAGCAAAGAGATGACACTGAAATGCTTTGTCTTGATTTTAGCCTCAAAGCACTTCAGTTAGAATGCTTAGCAACAAAGCACATCTCAGCAATAAAGGGAATGACGTTCCCTAATTTTCATTTGTGAAATTGAAATCTCTGGACAATGAAAAATGGTGTAGGCAATAAAGGAGCCTTCAGCAAGATTATGATTTTGTCCTTAAGCACAGCAGACCCACAGTAGAAGTATAATGGCAAATATATTGGCTTAATGGCTATTTTTTGTGTGGGATTGCCTGTCTTGTTAGCTCCAAGATAACATGAATGTTCTCATGATTAAGATTCCCACAGTACCATCTGACTTCAGGCACACTCCTCAGCATGTCCCCCATCAATGTCATATCAACTTCTAGGTGAATCAGATCCCCCACAAAGGTTTCCCAGAAACCTTACAGCTGTACTGAAGGTGGTGACTTATGTCTCTAGAGCTCGTCCAATCCCACGACCTGGGAATGGGGTATTGTGTGCAGCTGGCATCAAAGGAGCCTCTCTTATCATCAACAACGTGATCAACAGCACAGAGACAGAGCCCTCCTGTAACACCACCACTGCTTTTGCCCTGCAAACAGAGGGTGGGAGGAGCTGGGTCTGCTCTGCTCTCTTCAGAGGGTGAGGTCCAGCATTCTGGGGCACAGGGCTGCCTCCCCACAGGTCCAGCTGGCACATAGGCCAGGGTACCCTCTTGTTCCCACTGAAGGTTCCCCAAGCCTTTGGCTCCTCTTTATCAAGGATACAAACTCTCTGGGCTTCTCACAGGAACAGCAGTACTTCTGCTTCATGACTATCTCTGGAGTGAGAGCCAAAAGAACTGATTGTTCTGCAAAGCAGAAAGTGTTTGCAGAAGGACAAAAGGCTACTTTGGATCAAACCTTAGTGACATTGGATTTGTAGCTACTCACCAAGGAAGCCCAGAAATGATGAAGGAGCTGGTGGCATGTTTAGGGCCACATGGCCTGGAAAACAAAGTCACTTGGTAGAAGAAAATCTAAATCCAGAAATCAGCCTTCCTCATGGGGGACCACAGTGAGGAAACAACTTGCCGTATTGCTTCCCACCATCTCTAGCAGTAAGATTGTTGGGACAGAAATCAGCTGTGGGGCCCTGTCCTTGATTAGTCCCTAAATACTAGTCCCTAAATAATAGCAACAGCAGAAGTTTTTGGTGTACAAAAAGAAATATTTGGGTTTATATCTAGACAAATAGAAATACCTCAGATTTTTTGTTTATTTTTTTCTTGAATTTTAGAGGATTAAGAAGGACTGTTTTCATGTAATTTTGGAAATAGCAAATCTTATCTGATCTTATCTGGACTGCTGGCAATTGAACATAAACTTGCTGTGCTTAACATGTAACTTAAGAACTTGAAAAGGGATATAAATGTTTGAAAACTAATGCTAACCTATTACTGAGGTAAAATTGAGTTAAAAATGAACAATTTTCAAGTCTTACTAGCATCTCAGTCCTTAAAAAGTCTTTCAGATTAATAGAACTTCAATTGCAGTATGAAATAAAATGCACAGGAATTTGCCTCTACAATAAGAAAAGTAATTTTTAACTTTTAAAAGGAAATACCAAGACCTAGAAATGATGCCACAAAGAAATTATGTTATCTTTGATAGCAAGAGCAAGACAAGAGAAGACCCTTGGTATAAGTTAGAAGGATGATTAAATTAAGCAAAAGAAGTGGAACATGAGAGATATCGAGGCCCTTTTCCTGCTATGCACCCTACTCTGACACAAAATTCCCACACACAACTTGCAAGAACTAATTCCTTGCTGCTAAAGAGTTACTATCTTTACAGCAACTAAAATTTTATTTCACCTGTTTGCCATGGACTGTGACCTTAGTTCTTTCATTACTATCTCTTATGCCTCTCTGCATTAGTGATAATCACCCCCCCTCCCATGAAAAATGAACCCTGTCTTCTTAGGGTCACAAAGCAGAAGACAAAGCGATACCCCATGCTCTTTGTCTCAGACTGGGTCATATATTTTTTGATTCCTTGAGACTTATACTGCTCAAATACCTCATCAATACATAAGAAATAAAAACAAGAAAGTGGTCACGATAGGCCAAAACCAGAACTCCAAGTACAAATTCCTCCAGATTATTCCGACTCCAGCCCCTGAATCATAACCCAGATTCATGGGTTTGGCCCCAGCCCCTATGCAAACAGTGCAGAGGCCCCTCTTCCAGTGAGGTTCAGCTGTTGCCAGAATCTTTAAGGAACAGTCTGTCACTTTCCTGAGACCAAGATGAGTGATGAAACTTTCACAAAGGAGCAGCTGACCCACATTGCTCAAGAGGAGCACTGTCCCAGAAGATGAGCATAAGAACAGCACTCCACTTCAGATGAGAAATTTCAACAAGAAGTTTGCCAAGTTCTTTGACTCACACAAATCAGAATCTGTCCCTGGCCCCAACTTGGCCATCAACCCACATTCTGACATATGTCTAATTCAGACCTCAGTGCTGCCCACTGGGTCTACCTTTATGCAACATGTTTCTGCTTAAGACTATGGGAACACAACTTGTGCTATTTATTTCTCTTGTACATAAGGTAACAAAAAACAAGGATGGGAAGAAGAGTCAGAAATGTGTTCTAGCTATAAATAGAATTCCTTAATTGCTTAGCCTGCTTCAATTAGTCCATTGCACAATTACAGTTGTCAGTTCTTCACTCCAAAGATTCCTGCTTAGCTTCTAATCCAGAACTATGATTTAAACAACGCAGCATTAAGAATTTCCGTGTGCAGCAAAACACAACCAATTATAATCAACACTGGCAAATTCTAATTTGGCATTAGACATAATTAACTACATGAGAAATTACCCCTATAATAATATTCCACAGGAAGCAATGGCAACTTCAGTAACTCCTGTTCACTATTAGGTGTATTCACAAAGTTCCTGTTGGCTCAATGATTAAGCACCTGACACAGAGGTCAAAAGCCCAGCACCCAGATCACAAAGGCCTATGATTTTTGGGTAGCCCACGTATCTGTGGTACGAAGTTCTTGAAAGTGAAAGACTTCTATCATCTCCTACTGCCACAGAGCATAAGAGGATTCAGGAACAGGAGCCAAATCCTAGGGGCAGACTGAAGAGAGCTTATGGCACAAAATAGAGCTTTCATTCTGGACTCCTAAGTGCCTGATACAGGAGAGAAGGATTAATTCAAGTATGCCCTTGAAGTTTTGACAGTCTTTCAGCTTAACATCAGGAATTGAATTTCCTCTTGTTTTGAAAATCCTTGTCCAGTTTTAAGGGCATCTTCTGTCTTGCTTTACGTCTGACAGAATGGTTGAATCTTGGGTGTCTGCCTGAGGACAGGGTCACTCAAAGGTATCTTGTTAGAGCAGCTCAATCAATGACAGCTTCTCAGCCCAGCCTGGTAAATGATGAAAGTGATTTTGTGGAGCAAACAGTGTCTTCTGTATCCAGGTCTTCTCTCTGTTGCAATCTTAACTATCCTTGCTGTATCAGCTGGGGGTCAGAGGTCTTATTTTATTTGAAAAATGTAACATGAAATGGGAACTGTTCAATCAGATTGCTAAACTTTGAAAACCGAGATAATCCGAATCAAAGCTAGTGGATACTTTTGTAGTTTTTGGGTCAGTCTGGGCAAAACCAGAACAAGATGAAGGATTGCATTAGACCAGGCAACAAAGAGGGAAGGAGAAGGGATGGAAGGGGCAGTAGTGAAACCTGATATGCCAAATTTCACAATCATAATTGTTTCAAACAGTTGAGTGTGACAGAGAAAATCAGTCCCATGTGGGAAGTCTGGTGACAGTGACTTGCCATGACACAGAAAAAACATTGTGAACTACATCAAATACATTGTAGTTCTTGGCATCCTCCAATTTTGCATAGCATTGATAATAGTATTTCTTCAAGCTTGCATTTTATATCTTGAAAAACATTATCAGAAACCTTCAGGATGAAATTCTGGCCTCAGTGAGGTTAATTAAAGTTTAGCCATTCTGTTTAAGAGAGCCAGAGTTCATATTTATAATCTTCTCATTTTCTGTTATCGTGCATTCTTTTTCAAACTTTCCTTTTTCCATTTAGAAAGTGCTCTTAGGATAACAAAGCAAACATCCAGTGGATATAGAAACCTGACAAGGAACGAGCCTCTTGTGCTAAAAGTAATCCAGACCACTAAATTTTTCATTAATTAGTATTTCTCAGAAAGTTACTGATTAGCCTCCAACACTTCAGTCTGAAACAGCCCAATAACTACAAAAACAAGTTTTCACATTTTTAAAAGCTAATGGCTCGCAGCTTCTAGCATTTACATAGGCCAAGATGACCAGAAATAAACTGCACAAAAAAAATGAGCCAGGAAAGCAAAGGCCAGTTGCATGAGGAACCGCTTCAGAAACCACAAATGAGTAAAAATAAGATAAAAATTAAACTGCTGTAAAGCTGTGCCCATCACTTCCTGATGAAGGACTGGTTTTTTTTTTCTAGCAGTACTAATTCTTCTAAGGTTAAAATACTGTTAGATAGTACCATACATATATGTGCTTATGATATTTTCAGTGTTGCTACTGGAGATAAAAGAATTCTATGATCCAAAAAGCATTTTGGAGTCAGGATAATTCACTGGTAAGGAGACATACATTTCTGTAAGAACAAATGTAGTGAAACAAAGCAATGATAGAAGTTGTAAAAAGACCATGTGACATAATATTACTCCTATAAAATGGATTCTCTACATTAATTTTACTCACAATATTATTATTTGACTTCAGGGCTGTGTTAAAAAATGCTTCACAAACCTACTCATTTTTTGGTCCAAATGTAAGGCCCCTTTCCCTGATCTTGCCTTCATTAATAAATACACAGCAACATGCATATTTAAAATAACAAATTAACAGGACACTTCACTGCACACACTTACATCCCTGGGGAGAAGATGAGAGTACAAACAACGTGTGACAGATGTTAATCACATAGCTTAATGCACTATTGAAAGTGGGTCAGCAATAGCAATGAAGAGCACCCCATTGGAACCATAAAAGGATGGAATAGAATTAGAATAAATTATAAAGACCTATAATACAATTGAAATGTAATTCATTTGGTTTGTTTCTGTTATATGAGAAAGTTGGTTCTGCATGTGGGTTTTTGGTGGGAGGTATCCTCTCTTCTCTGGAGTGTTAGTGTCAGAAGCAATATTTTACTTTGGACATGGCAATTAACTAGTCTTATTACACATGGAGATATGGTTAAAATCAATTGGAGAGGGAAAGAAAATATGGGATTAATTGCATTTTTCAAAGAAATGCCCTTTGTATGGTCATTTGCCTAAAGATATAGTTCAAAACCAGGCAGTAGGTTTTCACAGGATAAAGAAGACCTTTACAAAGATACATCCAACTTTTTGTAGTGATGATTTACATTTAGCTTGCTTCTCACTGAATCAGGATTCGAGACAGGAGTTCATTCTTGCTCACTACAAAAAGCCTCACAAACAGCACTAAAACCATTTGCTACGGTATTAACAATGGTGGATGGTAGGGAGGGTTGAAAGGATGATGTTTTAACATCAAGTAATTTCTGTCAAAGTAGCATTGTAGGCAGCACATTCTATGCTTGCTAATCTCTTCTTTACCATGGCAGGTACATCTTTTCAGATAACTGTGACTTTTGCTCAGTTGATTCACTAGAATTTTAATTTCAGTTAGCAGCCTTGTGTCAGGAACACATTTTGTGTTGCCTTTTCGCACTGAAGATAACATTCAAGATGCCTGTAAAGGAATGGATAATACATTTTCTTTCAACTATTTGCATTGCCTCCTAAAAATGAGTTTCCTGAGCAAGAACTGCTTCTATGCATTAAACTAATGCTTAGAATAACATAACTATGATTTTGACTGGGACCTCAGACAATTGTAACAGAAATAAGAAACAACCATAATAAGTCCTTTGGAAGATGCCTCCCTTTTGGATTCTGTCCTAGGGGGAAAGGACTGTGCAATTAGGATGACATTTTATGCTACATTTCTGTAGAAAGGGGGAAAAAATGTAATATTGACAGATGCATTGGTCTCCTAAACTAATTTTGAACTGACTGCAATTTCTCACCGTGTGTACAGCAACATTGCAAGATACTGTAAATTCATATGAAATTTGACCCAAAACCACCTGCAGTAGTACCAAGGTTCTTTAAACAATTAGGAATTTAAAAAAATAATCACACCAATCATGCTTAATTGCAATGTGATAGTGAAGCTAAACAATTCAATAAAAAAGTTTTAAAAGATGAGTGCATAACATAGGAAATTAGGACTGCATTTCCTCATTTTAGACATTCTTTTATTTGCACAGTCAATTGACTGGAGACTTATAAACAAATGATTCTTCCATCATATAGTGTCTCTTTCCTTTGTATACAAACTTCTGTGACTGAAGCACAAGATAAAGAATGTAGATGATAGTAGAGCTTATTCTATTGCTGATTCCTGTTTCAGTGAGAAGCACAACCATCTGCAATCACCTGCATAAATCCTTTTCCCCACACTAATTTCTGCAGCAATAGGCTGTGTGCTGTTGTTTTTCTTCATACACTGAAAGTACCATAATTTAGGAAGAGTCTGACACCCATATTGAAAATATCATCAACATAAAATTGAGAGGATCAATGCACCATAGAATAATATAAGGCCAAGGGACCTATGGAAGCCATCTGGCCCAACATTCTGCTCAAAACACAGTTGATGTCACAGTTTAGACTGCTCCACTTTGTCCACATCTCTTTTACAAGGATGGGTTCTAAGCAGGACCCAGTGCCTTGGACATAGGTGCACAACCTCCAAATTGAGGGCTGTAAGTGTTTCCCAACATAAGATCCAAGCAATTTTCTTAAGACTTTAAATCTGACGACATTTATACCATGGTTTAGTTCAGCACAAGACTAAAATGCATTTAAGTACGGTTGTCCACAAGTGCCTATTCAGCCTTGTCTAGAAATACTTCAAAAATACATCCATCAGGACATCTGGGCACAGCTCCCTGTCTTCCCACAGGAAAAGGTCTCCAAGGGGATGAGACAACTCAGGGATTTGATCGCTGAATTGTTTGCACAGTTCAACATTTTTAGTCTCTGCGATGCAATGCTGCACACACCGTGTGGAAGGCAGATCAGAGGAGATGAGGAGGTAAAGAGCAAGCGCTACCCACAGGCACTTTGGGGCAGCAACTGGTGCTTCCCTCTGCCATATCGGAATGGCCAGCCCTCCAAAAGCAGGGAATATGGTAAGTAAGGAACAGGAAACAGCACTGCTTGTGTTGGCCATGCAGCAAGCAAGTCTGTGTTTTGCTGGAATGGGTTTGAAAGATTGAGCAATGAAAGAAGGTTATGGGGGTGGGGGGTGGAAGAGAATAAAAGTACTGGTTCATCTTGTAAAATTACCAGTTGTTTTAGACAACTTTTCACTACCAGGGCAGCTGCTGGTTGCCCCCAGTGTAATCATGGTGAGGGTGATTTCAGTTTTAAGCCTGAAAAACATGATGGGATCTCTCACACAGGGGAGAACAAAGGGGCTCTGCCATAAAGGCACTTGGTCTGCTAGAAGAGCTCCTGAAGGAGGGTGACCTGCCAAAAAAAGTCTGAGTTTGTTTGTTGTACCAAAAAAAGCATTTAAGGATGCCCTGTACATTCAGTACTTTTTGCTTCGTGGTTTAAAATTATAACTAATTTGAATAAATGCATTATGACAGATAGGGAAGATGAAGAAAACTTAATTTTGAGACTAATTCCCTGAGCTCTCCTGCCACTACATGGTTAAGTATTCACTACATAGCAGTTTATATAATTTAAATCTTTGGTGTATTTTATTGTGTATCAAAGTTTTGGTGTAGATTGAAACTACTCATATTAGTCTTGGTAACTCTTGAGAAAAATGTCAAAACAAAATGTGCTGGAATTCAAGAGGGATTATAAATACACAGAGGGATAAGATAGGAACTAGCTTAAGCTTTAACTATGATATGTCAAAAGTTATTTTCTAGTGGGTTTGAAATATGCTACTTCTCAATGTTTTCTAGTCCAGGACCGAGAGAAGAAAAATGTTAGAGCATAGGAACAGCTCAGGTTGTTTAATTGCAGTACTCTACAGGGCCCATAAAGGGAGAGAGTGTATCCACTACCAAAAAGCCTGAATCCAAAACCACGTGCCTACAGGCCAAACTCTGGAGGGCAGGTATGAAATTTAAAACAAAATTTGTATCCAAGCAAAGCACTGATACTATGAGTTTCAAGGAGAAGGATTTTTAATGTTTCAGGTGCAAAGTCCCTCATCCACCAGTATCAGTGGATGCAAGATGTCAAGTGCCAGTCTTAGAAGTGGTGGGTTATTAAATTACTATAGTTCAAAACTTCAAATATTGTTTGCCTCTTGAGGTTGTATCAGAAGGTGCTTAGAATGTTTGGGCTGGCACTCACTTTTTCTGCTTATGTTCACACACCCACATGAATCCCAGACAGAACACAGCTCCAATGAAACTTCACTAAATAAAACCCCTGAAAAGGTAGTCCCTGGCTCCAACACTTCGAGTTAGTGTTACAAGAGAGGCTGAACCATGTCTGTCTTGCAATAAAGCACATTTTCATTACTTTAACAGGGTAATCTCGTAAATCGCCTTCTTTAAAAAGACATTCAAAAGAAAACCCCTGTGGGAGACTAATTGTGATTATAAGCACACTAGATGAGCAATTTGGGAGAAGGAGATCTAATAGAGAGAGAAACATTCCAAGAGACAGTATTAGCCTCAATTCCCACCAAAATTAATTGCAAACAAAGAATTGCCCAGGAAGAAATAACTTCTATTTCACTCAGTGCTAGAGAAGCAATTTAGGGTGAACCATGTCGTTCTAGGAGACAATGAATATTCTTACTGATTCAAATATTTCAATTTATAAAGATACAATCCTCTATCCTTTTCACTTTGCATTCTTATGAGTGGTGTTGATAGAGCTCTTCAGTAAATGGATTTCTGTCAACAGTCTCAAGCGTTCAAGAAAAATGCTCAGAAATAACATTAGAGTTTGGAGAGAGAAACATGACTGTGAGACTTCAACATGGAAATAAGCTGGAAAACAATCTCCAAACAATATGTCTGAGGTGACAGCAGGGGATTTATTCATAGGTCTTGACTCTCTGTTTGCAACAAGAAATCATGGTGGGAGGGAATTGATGAAGTAGGGAGCAAACTGCGCTGGGAATCATGAACTTGGTTGTAAAAACACGTCGTGGTTATGCTTGAGCAAATTGAAATCTCTTGTGTTCTCAAAACAGCAAATTTTTTGGAAACAGTGAAAACATGTTTTCATTGAACTTGCCAATTCATAAGAACCCATGTGAACCAGTATCTCATTTTACATATCAACAGGCAACATTTCTACCATATCTTAAGCATTTCCTTTTTGCCTCCAAATATCATGCAAATTTACCTACCACCTAATAAAGAACATCCCTTTGAGCCACCTTTCTTAGCTGTTGTGAGCAATTCCCCTGCCATTCTCTCATCATATGATCTACTTGTTCTTAAAATTATTGTTCAATTCCTCCTCAAAAAAGAAAAGATCAAGAGAATTGTCAGAAGCTCAAGTATATAAAACTACTTTTACTTTAAACAAACTATGTTCAGTACTGAAAATGTAAATACTTGGTACAGAAGAGTCGTCAGTAGTGCCCATACATTAATGGTGATCCCAAGTTTTCTAAAGAAGGAACCATTAAAAAAAATAATACACTTTATAAATACATTTTCAAGTTAAAAGAAAAAAAAATCAAAATATGTGGCTGGAATGCCATGACATCAGTGAATGCAATACAAACTTACCTAGACAGATAAATGAAGGCACTAGTCCAGTTTTATGAAAGCATCCAAGTTGGCCATCTAACATGTCATAAGGCACCAGGATTTTGCAAAGAAATTCAGCACAGGAATTCTCAATCATTCTGCCTGTTTGTCCAACATTAAAGAAACAAGAGATCACCTGTATTCTGAGGTTTTCCAGTTCCCAGTGCCATAAAATGAAACTTCCACAAGTTTTCTTCCTAAATCAAAACACCATGGAAACACAGAGAAGCATTTAGGAAAAACAGACAATTGTACCAACCATCAGACTTATGATCAACACCAACCATGCTATCTTGATCTTGTTTTCTCAAAAAATATGATTAACTATTTTACTCTTCCTCCCCTATACGTTATGAGGACAAAAACTCCCCTACAGAATCCAAAGCACTTCACAATATATCGCTTAGTAGTTGTAAAATCCACTTAGGAGTCCAAATTCTCCTAACCTCACTTATGTGACAATACTCAGAGGTTCCTGTAGGACTGTGAAAGTAATTGCAAATTGAATATGCTCTGAAGCCATAGCATGCTCTTAGCTCTACATAAAATTATTTGTTGACCAGTTTTCTGTACTGTAGGTATTCTTCACTTACAACGTGTGTTAATTCATAAAAAGCCCTTAGTTCAAGTCACTGAGTTCAAGTCACTACTCTGCAAAAATACACAGTGTACTCAAAGGAGAAGCCATTCAAAAGATCTCAAGTTTGCATGGCCTTATCTCCATTTAATTCCCCACCTGCCCTTTCCAGGAAGGAAACAGTAATGTCATGTCCTGAAACTGCACAGTGGTGAAACATCTGTAAGTCTGTAAATCCTGAAAAGTGTATTCCCTGTCAAAGGATGTGTGGAACCAGCTGGAGAGCATGGACTTGACTGTGATACCCTGAAATTTCTCTTGAATCCCAACCTGCAGAGTACAGTCCTTATTTAATTTCCATATCTGTGTCCAGCTTTTGCTTATGTGGAAATTTGCCTCATTTTGCTCTTTTTTAAAAGGTATGGAATACAGACCTGGGCTCGTCAGAAAGCAGAAGAGCTACTAGTGAAATATGGAGAAGGCTTATCAGAGAAAATAATGCTTTATTTGGCCTTACATTTTTAATGAACTCAATAAGGAAAAATTACACAATACCAGTTTAAACTGTACGGTTTGGCCAACTCTGCTGCTGACCTTTTATCTTTTCTTCTGTGGGGACTGACCATCTCCATGGAGAAACTGAGTGACAGAGATAAGAATCACATAACTGAAAGGCAAATGTCTGGACTTTGGCCCCTATTTGTTTTATTTTGATATAGTTATGGCATAACTGCTTGCAAGTATCTTTTCAGTTCTCACAGCTCTAAGATTTATATCTTTATATAGCCTAGTTAGCTAGCATTCATGAGATACATAATGCTCATAAAACTGATAACGATAAGAACAAAAAAATTCTGGGAGGCAAAGATGATTTGAAGACACTATCTGATACTATTGATTAATATCTCTGTGTTGGTACACTATCATTCAAGAAATATTCAAATTTTGCACAGTCAGGAAATGCCAGGTTTATTTTCAAAGTAATAACAGCTTCTAAGGGGATCCAAAGTTCTGATCTCTCACAACTCACAAGTGAGTTCAATGACATGAATCCCAAGTGGAGAGCAGTGATGCTGAGCACAGTGTACTTCCCCTCCTTTCCAGATACAAGATATTTGCTGCCCTTTATCCTCTCTACCTGCTGATATGAAAAGCACTGGTTGCTTTTCAGTTCATGCAGAAGTACTGACTCTTCCATTGGATGTTAGACAGAGTCTGTGCACCTTGGACTTTCTTGGAAGAGCTGGATGTCTGAGGCTTTTTGAGCAAATCCCTCTGTGGATTTGTGTTTGAGTGTCTAAGAAACTGTTCTGAAGATAAGACTGCAAATAAACAACTTGAATCTTTTGGCACCAGCAATGGCAATTTCTGTTTAATATGGCCTTTTGAAGATGAGCGTTTCTCCATGTTGGGCTTTGGATCAAATCCTGTAACTATTATATGTAAAGTAAAACCATTAAACCTGTTATTTTAGACTAATGGTAGAAGATTCCAGCTTTTGCCTATGTCCATTTATGACGCAATTTATCAAGGTGAAAGCCATCAAGGGTGAAATTAATTTTAGAAAAAGTCTAATAAAGTTACAACCACATGTTTAGCCAAGCTCAGATACCCTAATGGCAATAGCATAAAACAAAAATGCTCTCTGATTGAAAAGCTCTGCTATAATTTTAAGAACACCAGAGTAGGGAAATCTGAGATGCAGCTCCCACAGCTGCAGGAACTCAGTTATATTACACACGTGACAGGGGAGCACAACTCCCACTTAAGCCAACTGCACTACATTTTCCATCTCTGTCTGTGATAGGTCAGATTCTTGACTGATATAAATCAACCAGTTCCATTAAAGCCAGTGACAAGCTGGACTGATTTATGCCAGTTGAATGCTTGGTCTGACCTCTTTCCTGTCCTGCAGCAATTGCATGACCAACTTGTAATGACTCTTGGAAACCAGTTGCCTTTGTGCCTTCAGCTGCTGGGCACACTGCAGTCATGGGGTGAATTGTTCCTCTGCCCCTGGAGGTAGTGGGGCAACATGTGTTCTTGAAAGGGAAATAGAGATAATTTGTAGCCCAAGTCTCTCTCACACTCAAGAGAAGTGGCGGTGGTAGAGGCCATGCTATGGCTCTCTGAAGCTGGAGAAATAAACATGATTAGAAACCCTCTACCTGATACTCAAAATTTAGGTGACTACCTCCAGGCTGTACATGCATTCTGTAACCCTGCCTACATTCCTACTAGCACTTTGTAAGGGAAAATAAAGATAACCCAGACTTGTTGGCTTTTAGTTGGTAAACTTGATAGGATAGGAGCTCCTAATCAAAGAGCAAAGGCACTAGAAGACTAAGTAAACAAACATATGATATACCAACTCTCTCCAAAAGTCTATTTTCTGGTATTCGGATAAACAAATGGCTGCAAGAAAAGTGAAGCCATCTTTGCCTTTTACAGTTTGCAGCTCCATAAATAGAGTGCAGAGCCATTTGTAATGCACAAGCTGTTTTGGGCAATAAATCATTAATTGACAAAGTAAACAGTATTATTATAAGAATGCTGGAAATGTTTTTGTTCATGTTCAGCATCCTTTGGGAACTTCTTGTACTTTACTTAAGATTGCATCTCAGCAGGATTTTTCCCCCTCCTTAAAAAAAAAAATGGAAAAACCCAGTCATTTATTTTGAAAGCCACAAACACTTTATAACTTAGCTACCATAAAGGAGAATTCTGTCCCTTTCCCTTCTTCCCCATTTCTTTTATGTGAGGAGCAAACAGCAGTATTAGAATCAAAATTGTGACCATAATTAATTACATCTGCCTCGCCATGAGTCATTGCCATTTGGATGGTTTGATGGGATCTATCATCTACTGACATCATACAGGATGAAGGTGATGCTGAGGGGATTGCACTGTAAATGTGAACACCCAAGATAGATAATGTGCCACTGACTACACTTTCAAGGGAGCCATTTCACAGAATCACAGAATATTCGGAATTGGCAGGGACCCACAAGGATCATCAAATCCAACTCCTGGCCCTGCACAGAACATTCCTCAAGAGCCATACCCTGTGCCTGAGAGTACCATTCAAATGCTTCTTGAGCTCTGCCAGGGGACCACTGCTGCCCTGGGGAGCCTGTTCAGTGCTCAACCACCCTCTGGGTGAAGCCCCTCTTTCTAAACCTCCCCTGACACAACTTCAGGCCATTCCCTCAGGTCCTGTCACTGGTCACCACAGAGCAGAGATCTGTGCCTGCCCCTCCTCTGCCCTTTGTGAGGAAGTTGTAACTGCAATGAGGTCTCCCCTCAGTCTCCTCTTCTCCAGCTGAACAGACCAAGTACCCCCAGCTGCTCCTCACACGTCTTCCCCTCCAGGCCCTTCACCATCTTCGTTTCCCTCCTTTGAACACTCTCTAATGGCTTAATATCTTTTTCATATTGTGTTGCCCCAAACTGCACACAATACTCGAGGTGAGGCCACCCCAGTGCAGAGCAGAGCAGGACAATCACCTCTTGTTGCCTGAACCAGCTTTACATGTAAGAGACAGACATGTCCATCACCAGTCATCTTCAAGTGGTCTATTACTGTAAACGTAACTTTACATGTGCAACAAAAGCAGTTGTAAGAAAAAAATATTCACAGTGAGACCACTGCGTGCACCATCAAGAGCATGACAATATCCTCCAGTGCCATCTCCTGTCCTTTCCCCCCAGCAATTCCTCCATGTTCCTTCACCTGCTACACAAAGTATGTCTTTGCATATGTACCATAATGCACTAAAGCACATCACTAGCTGTCTCTGTGCTTCACACAGCCCTCTCCCCTTGCCAAGAAAAGTTCCTGAGCTATGACAGTGAAGGTTATATAGGGAGTCAAGGAAAAACAGAAAGGAAATTAAGTCCAGCAATCTTCCTCAGAATGTGTCACACGTTTTTAAGTAATATTTTTTACCACAGGAGGTTTTTCAAGTGAAGGGCTGGAAGAACAGAGAGAGGGGGAGAAAAGAAAGGATGGCTTTGATTTTGTGTAAGTTGCCTAATCGGTCTTTCAGGTTGCAGAGCAACATTCCTTGCAGCTGCACTGCAGCATCCAGCTTAAGTCCCAGTTAAGGGCTGGGGAAAAGTCTTAGCCAATTCAGCAGGGCTGCACCCTCCCCTTCCAGTAATGACCAACCCTAACTTTGCCTTCTCTTTCCTAGGCTGGGAAGAGCCAGCCAATTTTACTGAGCTGAAGTTGTTGACAAGACAATTAAATCTGCGCGAGCCTTCCAAGGGTCAGAGTGCACATTCAGATCAGTTTGCAGGCCTGCAAATCTCCACCATAAGACAGAGCTACACGTGCACAGCAAGGTCGTTTTTCACACTAGGCATAGGTGATAATCAAGTGACAAAATTACCCAAATATCAACATTTTCCAGTGCCCAGAAGGCAGAGAGGATTCAGCAAGCAGTGGAAGGATGCTGAGGGGCACTTGCTTCAGTGGTGCACAGGAACCAGTGAGAACACTGTAATGAGAGCGTGGTGGCCACCCTGGATGCTCACCTGGAATTATCCAGTGCCTCTGAACTGAAATTGCTGCGTAAAAGACATCTAGACCATCCGTGCCAAAGAAAAATCTGTTTTGAAATGCTGTAGCTCCTCACAATGAAAATTCCAGCGTTGATCTATATTGAGCAATACGCAAAGTCTGTTTTAAAAAGAAGAAAGAGGTGGAAGGATTTCTGGGGCTACCATAAAATCATGCCAAGAAATTAAGATGTACTGAGACTGCGGGTTATCAGTTCCTTATTCTTAACCATGCCTCTGAACTAAATCTTTATAGGTAAATATATCATATTTAATAGAAGATGACTTCTCTTACCAAGGAACATCACAACAAACACTGTCTCTGTCTGGAAACATTAGAGCTTTTGGATTTTTTTCAGTCCTAAATTCTCAAACACTGAAAAAAATTCAGATAAATCAAAGTGAATATTCCAAGGCAGAGGTAGTTCCCTTGAACTTGAAGAAGTACTACATGTATATTTCAGAAGTTTATTACTTAATATCTAAGTGTTAAAGGAGGATTAGGCGTTAATTTTTTTATACTATGAAATAAAAATTACTTTCTGTAAAATGCATTTTCCTTTTCATATGGAAATGTGACAAGAGTATTGAAACCATCCACCTGAATTTGTTTGTATCCTCTTACAAATCATATTTCATGTTTTTAGTATGATAGACTGATCAGATGGAGTAGTTTAAAAGCATTTGTCAAAATTTCCTTTGTTGCAAGATTTTACGTGTTTACTTTTTTAAGATAAATTGAACTGTTTTGATTTAAAGCACTGTACTTTCAGAGGAAGGGAATGGATTGAAAAACATGTTTTCAGAAACAGTTCTGGGGTTTGAGAAAATCTAATTAGAATACCTACAGTGAAAAAACAAATGCACTCCTCTCCTACAATTCATTACTCTGTTATTCATCTTTTTGTGAAAGTTTTAAAATTTAAAATTTGTAACTCCATGATTAAGTTTTAAATTTCATTACCAGTCCAAGTTAAAAATCTATTGCTTTGAAAAATATTTCATTTGCTCTATGGAAAGATCACAACTGAGCTTAAAAGCCTAAAGCAATACTAAAGAAAAATTGGATTTAACAAAATAATATCTTTAACTCTGAAAACCAGGAAATCCATACTAACTCTCCATTTAGCAAAAATTGCTTTATAATTTTGCTGCTTGAAATAAGAAGTATGCTTCTGAGCTAGGTTAATTTTTATGCTGGTCAAAAACGAGCAAAAACTAAAATCATGCTGATTTTTGCAGAACCTCTGTATTTAGGATTATGTTCTGCAAAAATTGGAGGAATAAACTGTGTTGCATAAGCATGAGTGACATTTTACAGTGAGTTTTGTGAAATCTGGTAGTTGTGCAGGCTTTGAAAACATCTTTAGTAAAACTTCAGAGGAAAGCCTTGAGGGAACAGGGTTATTATATACAAGATAACCTCCCAAATCTTCATGTTATATATCATCAACCAAAGTGTGTATATTATAGATCATTCTATTTAAACAAACAGATCATTTTTGTAAACAAAGAGCATACTACTTTAAGAAGATCTCTTGAATAAAACTGCTCTTAAACTCCTTTCAATTTTTTTGCTTTCTTACAGATATTTGCACATTGTGGGTAAACATTCATGCAATTACCTGTATTATTATAATCTTTTACCAGAGGCCAAAATCTAAAGGCCTATTTCATTGTTTGAAATTTACATAGTTGCTTGGATTTTTAAGAGATTATATCCAAATCAGTATATTATAATTAATAATATTAATTTTATAATCAGAGTGAAGGCAAAGCAAACACTAATGTGTGATGCTGTGTCTCTAGGTTTTGCAAAGAGCTGAGGACATGGTGTCTGTCAAGAAAAGCAGAATTAACGTCATTTTTCCATATAAGCACCAGTCACTGAAGCACTTTTAAAGCGCAGGTATCCCTGCCCTGTGTTTCTCCTGCTGTATAGATACAACACATTTGCCTCATCCTTTAGTGATATCTGACTCATGAGCACATAAAATAATACTACCAGATAATGTGTGTTCAATTTCAATATGGCAAACCTTGCAACTTAGAATAAAATAGGAAATTCAAACCTCTACCTCATCTTCAAAAGACAGGTAAAAGCTACGGAAACAACAGTTGTGGATCTTTATATCTATTAAAACCTATTTAGACCCAATTGCTGCCACCACACTCTAATAACCTCCTCCTCAAATACCATAGATACTTTCCTCCAATGTTTCATATAGACACAACACAAGGGTTGCACGGAACATTAGAAGTCTATAGAGAAAAAGTATAACCTGAAAAACATATTACAGTTGCTGCTTTGGTGCCAACAAGGGTCAAATTTAAGTTCTATTCACATGAAGCTTATAAGCAGTACTCTGCTGCTCTGTGTAAGCAACCAACACACAGCACTGTTAACAGGAGCAAGAAATGCAGGATGGCTCTTTAATGAGAACAGAGTTTAAAATTGTTGATTACTTGTTCTTTGCCTTCAGGTCGGTATAGCAGGAACCAAAGAGCTACTGTCCAAAATCTTTTGAGTGTTCATTAGATTCCAGAAAATAAATAAAGTGCAGTTCACTGTTCACAAACATTCATTTGGCAGTATTTGTTCTTTGCTGAAAGGTTAATATATGCATGCCTTTCTCTTTGGTTGTTTTTAGGGGGTTTCTTGTTTGGGTTTTGGTTTGTTTGTAGTTTTGGTGTTGTTTTTTTTTAAATAAAGTCTAAATTTTCCATAAAGAGATCACCTAACAATTTACCTGAACAATATTGGCAGCTGCACCTCTAATATACAGAAAGCAATTACAGAAGGACCTTCCACATTTCTTCTTATGTTAAAAAAAAAAAAAAGAAAAAAGAAAAAAAAAGAAAAAGAAGAATGTTTCAATAACAATTTCCTTAACAGTACTTCCCATCCATCTCTTGCTTAAGGATATCTAACACACTGGAAAGAGCAATCTGATTATTGAATCACTGCAGGGAACCAAGGCTATCTACTCAAATGCCATCTGGAACTCCAGTTTGAGTGGCTCTTTTCACTAGGATATATCTGTACCATGGAGCCATGCTATTAAAATCTCTCATCTCACTCATCTTTCACAGGTATTTTCCTTGAGATTGTTAAAGAGGGAATTACTTTCTTTCTTTCCAAACCACTACAAGCCAGGAAAGAGTTAAGAGAATGCTTTCTTTCCCTGGGAAAAAAAAAAAAAAATTGGATTACTTTTAGTTCAGAAAGAGTTCCAGTAGATTGGACTCCAAAAATAGGAGGTAGCTGCAGCTGGCCTGCTTCTTCCTCTCAGTTTGTCCCCGAATCAGAAAACCTGTAAGCAGTAGCAGCAAAATGGTATTCAATCTTCCTGAACACAGCACAGCTCAGCTGTGTGAAGGACTCACCGGAAAGTTGCCTGTAAAACACAGAGTGAACGATGCACAAGATCCATTCTCGGATCCACCAGCTCCAAAGTACCTGCGACTTTGCAGGTAGTCGAGCAGACAAGTAGTGCTGGGCAAAAGGGATTTTACGGAAACTCAGAAGCTTCTCTAGATCTGATGAAACTGTGAACATTGAACAGTCTTGCTCCTGACTTCTAAAGAAAGCCTGGACTAAGATGCTCTACCCTTGCCCTGTCGTAAGAAAAGTTTCAGACCTCAACCTGCAAAGTTGCATAGAAGATAAAATATTTTATTGCAGTACCTCACTGATGAAAAGCACTCTTTGTGCACGAATCAAGGAGCACAGCAACTCACCAAAACAGAGAAGGCATTACTTCAGTCCTTGCATGAAAACTCAAAGAGCTGAGAAGAGAGATGTACAGATTCCATTGTTCAGTCAGCTAACAGTAAATAGAATTTCAGCCCTGGAATCAGCATCCAGCACTTACAGGAACATAACAATACCAAACAATGACAAAGACATTCAAATTACTGTACAACAGTAAAAGTAATTGTGGAAAGTACCAGATCGGTTAATATTTGGCAACAGTAAATTAATGTTATTGTTTTAATTCATTTCCTTTACAGTTCATGAGTCGACTTCATAAAGCTGTTACTCTATGTTGATACACCAAATCCCTCACTTTCTGCAAAAGCAACAGAAAATCTCTTTCTCCTTTCTCTTAAAAAAGATGGGTTTGTTCATCTAGCATAAACCAGCATATTAGTTCAAAAATAACTTAGGAAACTATGTCTTTCTGAATTGTGATTGTGCCAACACAAAGAAATAGCTCATATATTTATCTATCATTACAGCCTGGTTATGGGAACTAGAAAAAGGAATGCAATGATAGGAACATTAACCTTTAACAATGGTTGAGCTATAACCCACTCATGTTCCAAGACTCCAGTTGCACAATGGGTCTTTTTATGATAGTTTAAAATGTCTTTTCTGATAGCAGTGTTTATAGAATTAGCTTGAGATGACATCTTCTTTGCTATCTCTCAGGGCCCTAGTAAAGCAAGGGAAAGAATGTCTCTGCACAGAGAAAACTAGACAGGAGCAATCTCCATGACTATCGGAGAAATGAGTCAACCAGACATTTAGTCAGGATTTCCACTGAGCAAGTCAGCATTCCCTGTCATCTCCTTTCTAAACCCAAACACTCCCTGCAGAGCAGTTGGTCCCCCACTGTTGCACTCCTTGGGGCAGATAGGAGCTTACTTGTTTTCCCCCCCCCTCTTCCCACTGCACTTTCCCCATTTGGTTCTTCATGAACCTTGCCCTTCACACTTTGATCTGACTTCCTTTCCATACTCTACTAAGAATTGCATAGAAAGCTCTGATTAGCCACCTTCATACTACATACATACTGTCTATACACTACATATATGCTGCCACACATGGCAATATGAAGAACTTAATAAAAATTACCTTTTGGTCGCATGCAGGGGAGCTTCCACTAAGAGTTACACAAACAGCACATTTTACTTTGCTAGACATTCAAAAGAGGGTATGAACTAACCTACTCTGTGAGTTTAAATTCCTATAGTATTGAAGTGCTTCCTAGTGCATTCACTGTTCAGAACTGTGTTCAAACCATTTGACCACTAAAAATGGACTTTTGTAAAATTTAAACCGGAAACAATTCAGATTTTTCTGAGTAAAGCAGTGATTTTGTAAAAAATCTCTAGATGTCTTTTAAGCAGATATTTCAGGGAAAGGGGACAGTGTTACAAGTGTAGTGAAGGTTTGTGAAAGTGACTTTAAAAAGAGAATAAATTAATAAGATATGCCTGTTTGGAAATCTTTTTTTCCAGATTAGGGCTGATACATGTCATCCAATTTTTATGTGCAAAAGAGACTGAGTCTCTAAAGATTTTTCTCCCCCTCCAAGACTATTGGGAAGCAGAAAAATGTTTTTTATAAATTGCAACACTCATTGTTGAAGTAACAGTTCTTCATTTCCAAAAAGCTGAGTTGTATCCATGTCAGGAGAAAAAAAAATCCCTGTTTATAGCAATGTGAAATGAAGCTGACCAAAAGATATTAGATCAGTTATGTTAATTAAGAAAATTCTTTTCATGCATGACAATTTGCATTTAGAAAAATAAAGCAAATTAATTCAAATATATATATAAGTGTCCCATTTAGACAGGTCTCAAGATTCTATTTACATATGAATGTACATTTAAGGTTAATCGCAAAAGTTTTCTTCCCCTTTTTCAATGCTTCTCAGTCCTTGGATTTACCTTGGAAAACCTGACTTGTGTTCAGAGTTATATAGGATTCATCTATCTAGCATTTGAGTCAACAAAAATTCTGGTTTTCAAATTAGCTATGCAACATTGCCTAAAATACATACATTATTTTCATTTCTGAAGACAGACCTTCTTCTTTACCATGTTAGCAGTGCAAAGTTCAACAAAGAACAGAAGATATGACACCTACATTTGTTTTGGTTCAGAGCAGTCAGACAGTTTCGAGTTAAATTCCCCAGTCATGCCCACTTGCTGGGTATTAGTTTGATTCACAGAGTTATTGCACTACACATGGAGTGAATTCCTTAGGAGGAAACTGAAAATTGTTCCAGATGTGCACCAAATGTCCTCCAGCCCCTACCAGGGCCACAGGGCCTGGAGGAGATCAGCCCTCCAGACAGATGCAAATGACAGGGATCCTGGGGATTTCCATTAGAGGGGACCAGACCAAATGCAGCCCAAAGCAATCCCTCCCTCAAAACACAGCTAGTGCCGACAGGGCAGCATCAGTACCATCTGTTTTGGTTTCTCTCTGCTCCCATTGCACCTAATGGCTTTCACATGTCAACAACCAGACTGGACAGACTGACAGATACTAGAACTGAGGCAGCTGACACAGGAGCTGAAACAAAATGTACTGAGGGGTGTGTTCTGAGTCTCTCTCTGAGCACAGAGAGAATAATGTTCCTAGCTTCTAATAATTTCTGCACCCAGTGTTAAATAGAAATTTAAATTTTTAATTTTAAATATTTTTTTTGAAGGTGGTCTTTGTCCTTGGAGCAATCCCTGGTTATTTTCACAATATGTGACCTTCGCTTCAAGCAATTAGTTTTGTATTAGTTAGGAAACAGCACTTAATCAGTGCAGCTTATGAAAGAGCATTTGTATATTGCCCTATGTTCTCTAGTTTTATTGAGACCATTTGAGACCTCTTCTCTAGTCCATCAGATATTGCTCATCCATTCCAATGGTTTTGCACAGCAAGAGGAGCCTCAGCCACTGACTGATGTGGCAGAGGAAAGACCATCACCAGTTGACTCACCCACTCAACAACCTGAGCTGCTTTTTGTGTAAAATTTTAAGATGTTCTTCTTTCTTACAAATCAAAACTTTTATACAACATAGCACCAACAACTGGACCAACATAGCACCAACTTCACCTCAGGATCAAGTCTGCAACAGAGGAGAGCTAATCACCTTAATTAGAGACAGCCATCAAGTTCTAGGGAATTATATTACTGAGGGATGGAGAAAGATTGTTTACAAGAGCATATAATGATAGGACAAGGAGTAATGTGTTCAAACTGAAAGAGGGAAAATTACAGAAAATCTACAGAAATCTACAGAAGAAATTCTTTACTATGAGAGTGGTAAGGCCCTGGCACAGATTGCCCAGGGAAGCTGTGGATGTCCCATCCATGGAGGTGTTCAAGGCCAGGTTGGATGAGTCTTTGAGCAACCTGGTCTATTCAAAGGTGTCCCTACCCATGGCAGGGGGGTCAAACTGTATGATCTTTAAGGTCCCTCCCAACTCAAACCATTCTATGATTCTAAAATATTACTGACAATTGTAGACTTGTCCTGGTTTACAAAATGATGCTATTAAAAAAAAAAATGCCACAAACAACCCCCCTCCCCCCATGGTTTACGTATATAATGCAGTACCTACCTAATATTCTAGGACTAATTTACTGTACTCAGTGTTATTAATTTGGAAGTAGGATAGATGCTTACAAATCCAGAAAAAAATGTGCTATATCTTTAATTTGATAATTAGTTTTGTGACTTTCGTACTTAATAGGCTAGTCAAGAAATTCCAAGCAGAAACACAAATATCCTTTAAATGTTCCCATGCTTTCACAGGTAATATCTCATTTAAGCTGCATTTAGAACCATAAATTATAAAATCATGTTCTACATACCCCAAGGTCTCTGATTCTCTTCTTGAATTCATTGGTAAAGACTGGAATTTTTCAAAGAAAGTCAACTTTTGAAATAAACCACATCCCAAGTATTTCTTGATTTTTTGGCATCATGGGTCATTTCTCTTGCTACTGCCTCAAATTCTACCGGGGATGATTTGACTACGTAGTTTGTATACTAAGATGCATATCTGATCTGGATTGAAAGTATATCTATACTTCCTAATATTACTCTAACAAAATTCACATAGTTGCATATTTATGACCTGTCAAGTAATTCAAGGTGAAATTTGCCCAGTTACCAAGATGATTTCTGTCTGTCAGCATTTTAAATACATCCTAAGATAAGAACAGACTAAAATTATTGAATATAATGGCAATACATATTAACAGGCATAAAACGTTACTATGTCTGAAGTTTCTCCTCTATCAAATTTGTTTGAACAAATTTTAAAAAGAAAAGTCTTACTACTTTTATATGATGTTTCTTCTTGGGGAGACACATACAGAACAGTCATCTAAGACAGTTTATCATTTGGTTTATGTGTGTTGGAAGGTACTTTGGCATTAAGAAAGCATGAAACTACACAAAACAAAGCAGACTGTACATCAGAATCTTTCCTGCTGGTTGGTTTTGGCCACAGCTATGCTTTATGTTTCCTGAAAGAGAAGAAAATCTGCTCTACTTTTCACCTGGGGCTACTTACTGTGGCACTTTGAGTATAGCCTTGATTCTACATCTATTTTATAGCACCTTATGTTTTTAATTCTCAGTGTTTTCCTATCTCATTAATGAAATGGGATCTTTCTATTGTGTGTAATTACAGATGTAATTCATATATGTAGATATTAAATCCAACTGATAAAATATTTAAACTGCTTAAGAAAATGGTAGTTTGAGGATCAATCCCTTTGAGTATATCACTGTATTTTAAACTTAAACTCAGTGCTTCCAGAACATTTCATTGTCCTGACCTATTTCTGGTGCTCAAAACTACCATGAAAGTTCATAGAAGTTGAAGATCTAGCAGGGGTTTTTTGTTTTATTTGGGGTTTCTTGCTTGTTTGTTTTGTTGTTGGGGGGTGGGGGGTGGTTTTTTTTCCCCTATCAGTAACACTCCAGTCCCCATTTTCAGGTATAAATTTTGGTCCCATGACATACCAGTTGACTCACAAGGAAAACTATGGCTTTTAAATACAGAATGAAAAATGAATAACTCAAGATCCCCTTTTTTTGTGTTGGTTCCCATAGTCACTTCTTTCTTGGTGGCTTGACCTTTTCACTGGAATGTGTCCCACTGTGGAATATGAACTACCTAAAGATCACTTGTTCTCCTTGCATTCAACACAGAATTTAGTGCAGAAATTAATTCCATAACCATATTGAGGTCTTTTAGTAGTAACAAAACTGGAAATTCATTTAGTGGTGATTCTCTTCTAACTAGGTGGGACAAAAAGAGCTTTGCAGTTGCTGGAAATCTGCATTTAAATATTTCAAACAAATAATTCTGTCTTGATTTTGAGGTTAGAAGGAGCAGTTGCAATCAGCTAGAAATGTTCTTAATAGATCACAAAGTATATTTTGTCAGACCATAAGATAGAGTTGGCTAAGTGTTTAGCAGTGTCTTGGATTTAATCACACCTTATATCATTATGCAGAATAGCTGTATTCAAAGACATTGAAGACCTCACTCACTTCTTGTCCAGCAGTTCAACCTGACAATACTTGTTTTGTTAAACATCCATGGAACTACTCACACTGGCTTTGCAAAGTTAAGTAAGAGGTATTGGGAGTTCATAATTCAGTCCAAAGAGTTTGCTTAGCTGCTGGGGGTGAAAGGTGGCTTTAGAGCCTGTCACCTCACAGCCTTCCTTGTGGTCAAAGGCTCCTTCTGTGGTCAAAGGGACCTGGCTCGGGCTGGCAAGGCCAGTAGTGTATGGAGCAATCCCTCTGCAGGGGTGTTCCAGGAGCAAGGTCCTGGATGGATCTCTTAAAGCCATTTGCTCCTCCTATATGAATGGTTACAGCACACTCTTTGCTAGAACTTTTAACTTTGGAGCAGGGAGTCATACCATTTTTTAAAGTACAGATTACTTTTAACTTTCTGAAATGTAACAGATTTATCTTACTAACAGAGACTTAAAAAGAAACAACAAAAACTGAGTCTGAGACAACATCAAGAAACAGCCTGTGCAGACCAACTTTCCTCTTTGAAAAAGCTGTCAATTTAACAAACCTTTCGAGTTGAGTGTAGTGAATTAGTGGTCTCGGTTGAGTTCTTGAAAACAAAGCCAGAAGCACAATGGGTTGGATTCTGCCTTAGTGAAGTCAACTGGGGACTTGTCTGTGATCAAATGGGAGCAGGAGACCCAACTTACAATGTTTAAGATGCTTTCTAGCAATTGGAACCTAAAAAAGGCAAATAATTAATAGGTTACAGAGATTTTGTGTCTGCCCAACTACCCTACAGCTTTGAGCAGAGGACCCTTCACACACTGGTTACCTGAAATGTCAAGGCCACTGCCCTACTGGCAGAAAAGTGGCCTTGAAGGTGACATCAGGACCTTATGACAGAGATCCATTCCAATTCTGTCCCCACCACACACAGGAAGAAACCACAGTGTAGCCAAAGCTAAAGCTGAGAAAGACAGCTCAGCTTGGCCCTGCCATCAAGTTCCAAAGAGGAAGATTCATATTGCCAGATGTCTTTATAGAAAGTTCAAAGAACAAGCACCAAACATGTGAGATCCTTGTGGGTCAATGAAAACAAACATCCTAAGTTATAAACAGAAGCATCAACCATGTTATAAATTAATGGTGTTTACTGCTGAACATGAACTCAAAGGATTTAGTAGGACTATGATGTATTTTCACCAATCCTGTCATTTACCTCTGCAGCACTTGGTTCACTATCATTTCCAACATAGAAATTTTCTTTCTGTGCCATCCAACCAGAGATGCTCATATAAAAAGGAAGCACTTACAGAAGTCTTCCTCAGTGTCACCATGACACTCTAGTATTTACATCAGTGAACACAGCTCATTCAAGATAAGATATGGGTTTAAGACAAGATAGGTTAGCTATATCATCACCAGGTAAGGATGCTTATCAGGCACCTACTGCAACAATGAAACTTCCCAAGTAGACATGTTCATGACAGTTACAGCTGAGATCAGAATCTGGAAATGCAGAGATACATGAAAAACAATAGAGGAAGGAAAATTTTAACAGAGGTTTGCTGTGAAAGAAGTCTGATAACACAGTTCTGTTCAAGTTTTAAATGCAAAACCAAATCAAGCCTTTTTCTTTTTGAAATAATTTTTCCAATAATCGGTAGATCAAGTGATCATTTAGGGTAGTCTGACAGTGAAAACAGATTTAGTCCTGGTTTCGCCAATATTTAATTTGCCTCATATTGTGGTAAGTCAGTCCCTTCTCACCCCTATGCTGAAGGAAAGCTGCACTGAAAGAAACTGACCCACTTCCAAGCATAAATAAACAACAAACCTGAGTTCCTCCTCACATGGATCTAAATAAAGGATGTTATGATATTACAAGATGCTGCTGTCTGAGCCAGGAAAAACTTGAAATAGTAAAGAGAGAGACTTACCATCCATTACACAAGCAGGCAAGCAAATGGAAACTTCCTGGTGCTAAATCTTTCCCCAGTGAACGGCTAAGAGCAAGCCCAGTCTCATAACTAGTGCCAGTCCTGGTGACAAGTGCTTAGACAAGGCTCCTGTTGTCCTGGTAAAGTCAAAGTCAGCTTTATAAATGTGATGTGTAATGTACTGAGCTAAACTGCTATTTCCATCTGATCAGAGTTCTGCCTCAGCACAGAGACCGTGACAGTCTCACTGTTCCTAAAAAACTGTTTCCAAAGTGCCTGTCAAGCTGCTCTATGGGAACAGGCATATAACCCATCCCATGACCTGAGGTGAAGTGGGGAGAAAACAAAGTTTTAATCAGTTGAAATATTTTTGTTTCATGTTGATTGTTTGCAGTAGATTTGTCTCACCCACTTTGATCTCAAAACTTCAGACAAGTACCAGTCATTGTACCTGGAAAATCAACACAGATGTCAAATTGTTCTGTCTTACACAGGTTGTAGGAGATGGAGAAGGGAGGAACTCTCCTCCCTCAGGTCTTGCACAAAGTGCTCTGGTGAATACTGTGTGGTGCCACATGGGTCCACACAGCCAAGAGGCCAGCCTGAATCCATCGCGAGTCTCATAAGCAATAATTTAACACCAGACCATCTCTCCTCACTTCCTCACTCAACTGCTGCTCAGATCCTTTAAAATGTCATTCAAAAAGCACGTACCATGCATCAGAGCATAGGATTTGTGACTCTCGTGTTTCCCTTCTTCAGAAGTATTCTGGGAGATAAAAACAGAGACAGAAAAGAAGCAATGGTCAAGTAAATCCAACCTTCTAAATCTCTCTGTGTCCATCCACTTTGAAAGAACAGGGGGAAAAAATTCATAGGTGCTGAGCCAAGTTCAAGTACTATAATAAAGGTTTTAATGAAGTTTTCTGACATGCCCAAAATAGAAATAAAAAATCAGGCCATATTTAAAAGCTTCTTTGGGCAAAATAGTAGTCATTAAGTTATACCAAAGCCTTAAGTTATACCAAAAGGAATTGATGTGCAGTTTCAGTGAATTGGTCAGTACAACCACAGGCTTAGCAGGGTTGCCTCACCACACTGAACAAACATTAAATAGGATGAATTTAGGTAGCATACACACCTGCCACACTAATTCAAGATCTATGAGATTGATAAATTTTGCACCATTTCATCTTGGTATTTGCATTATGATGCTTATCCAGAAAATCAGCTGAATCAATGTTGCTTTTGACAGTGCATGTTGCACAATATTTGTGGCAAGAGGATGGCTATTTCTACACCATGTTTCTTCCAAAAGAAACCTTGATCTCCTCTAGGCTGCTCACTGTGGTTCTCCTGATGCTGTAACATGTGCCAAGAGAACATGTTTGAAACCCAAGTTTCTGGATTTGCTATCTGTGGACATCCACCCCAGATGTTTGTTTATTTGATCACCTCCTCTTGAGAAAATAGCAAGCAACCCTCCCTATCACTTATTCGCCAGCATACTCATATACTTACTGGCACAAGCCCCAAAACGTTTGGGGTTTAGAGCTGCCCATAATAAATTCAGATGCAGAACATCAAGCTTTTGTTTCTCCTCATTATAAAAAGAGCAAAGTCACTTGCAGAACTGAAGTCCAGATCCACCGTACCTCCCAAACAACACAAAGTTTGGGAATATTTGGACTCTGGATCTTTGCATAGGATGTTCTCAGAGAAAGTAGGCATTTATCAAAATTATGGAAATGTAGATTCCATCAGATAAAGTGGTTTTCCCATTCGACAAGCAGAAAGGGCCCAAAGTAACAAAACAAAAGCTTAATAAAGGGCATAAACAAAATTAACAGGAATTCCTCTAGGCTGAATGTTAGAATAGAGCCAAAACTATTGAAATGTCCGGAACCCAGACAGCGCCTAACTAGTTCACAAGTTCATTCAGGGTAGGGAAAGGGGGAAATGTGGTCAGACACTTCTGTCATTTTGAAGAATATCTGTGGGACTTTGACAAACAAGATGAATGTTCTCATTCAAATGCACCAACAGTTATTTAACTTACTTCCCCTGAATGTCTGGACTTCAGCTGCCTGAAAGACTGAAATATTTCGTCCCACAAGCATTTCTGGTGTATTGATTTATTTGTATTTGGTCCTGAGCCCTTCTCAAAGAAAGATTCCTGTTTTGAGCATCCACATCTATAAGCAAAACAGGCTGTCAGAGCATGCTTTCTTCAGAGCCCCTACCATCAGTTACTTCTCTGTGCCACCAGGCTGGTTTACATTGCTCATAGGGGTGTCGATGCTCTTTGGAGAAGTTCTGCACTGTGGTCTTTGCTGAATAGTGACCTAAGGAAAACTTCCACTAGGCTGTCTCTCCTCTTTGCTTTTAGATGTTGAACATCTAAGACATCTAAAAAGAACCTGAGGGCTTTCCTAACATTAATTTGTAATTCACCACCCTTTACTGGCATGAAGACAGTGGAATGTAGGAAGAAACAGGCTATATCTTATAACTTCTAATAAATGATGTCTCATTATAACAACACTGAGAACTCTCTCACTTTTTAGGGATATAAAATGCATATATTCTAACCTAGTACCTGTTTTAAGAACATAGGTTCTGAAAAATGGAAATTCATGCCCATTTTGCAACATGTCCTTCTCTTGGGAAGGACTGCCCTGCATTGATGTAGATTTAGGACTCAATTTTAAGTATCATTCACATCCTCAGAGCAATGGATTCACTTGGGAAGACAGACTGGCAGAAAAAGTTATATCATTAATCCCCAATGCACTTTTGCAGAGAGCATTACACAGCCAATGATGGGACACAAAACAGGCTCCCTGGCTTGCCATAGCCATGAAGTTAGGCTTGGCACTGTACAGCACACCCTCTGTTTTTAATCTGCACAGAGGAAAGCCGACACTGCCTTTCACATGGGCTTAGTGTTGGGAGAGTTGTCTTTTTATAAATGCCCAGAGTCACTTCAGGGTTGGTGCTAAATAAAGCAGGCAGCAAAAATGTAAACTAATGTCTGATGTTTTGTTTTGCTGCATATAGCCACAAGAAAAAGTGAAATATTTCAGAATCCCCAGAGTACAAGTGGAAAAGAGTCTGCAGTATAGCTCTGTCTTATTTTGGCTATGCAATAAAAAGAAACACTAACCATTCTCAGAGTGCAGTTCAGCACTCCTCAGCCAGTAGCTGTGTGACCTGGCATCAATGTCATCTCCAAATATGTTATGATGTTCATAATTTTCCAGGGAACTGGGAGAACAGGAAAAGCCCAGCTGACGTATCCTTCCATTTGTTGAGCAAAGCCACGAGTTGCAATTCCTTCCTGAACTTTAGAAAAAAAATATTGCAGACAAAAATTTTATAGCTTCAATTGTAAAGATAATGTATTAGGGATAAGAAATTCCCCCCACCTCCTTTCCACATTACATATTAGCTACAGCAAACCTGGAGCTCCAGTGACCATTAAGATCTTGCCATGCTGTTTCCAAATAGCAGCTCATCTTCCAGGTCTAGTGGCCTCCTTGCACTCTGCTTTCATTACTTCAAGTTTCCTCTCCAACAGACAGCAGGTCAAACTCTCCTCTCATTTCCAGTCACATTAGTCTGCAGTTACTTCATAGATCTCCATGACGTTCTGACAGGCTCCTGCCATGCTGACCAGGAAGAAAAAGTTCCCTCCTGTAAATGATGTGAAAACTTGAGTTACGGAGAAGCAGAGCATTAATTCTGGGTTCTGCTGATGTCAATGAGAGTTCTGTCATTGGTTTCAACAAAACCACAATTCGGTCCCCCAGTACCGAATAAGGCCAGTGAAGTCAGTCTATATCCATCTGGCAGGAGGACAAACCAGCTTCTGCTTCCAGCTACTGCTACACAAATCCTTTTATTTCAGTGTTATCACACACTCCCTAATTCATTCTCAAGAGGTCTCCTACACAAGATTTTTTCAGAAAGCAGTACTTAGTGATACCTTGTGTTCATAACTAGATACACTAATACTTTCATCTATTTCAACATCAGATTCAGCAGCTGTATTTGACGTGAGGAAGGAAAAAGCATTGTAAACAGCCATCCTCTCACCTTCTCTTTTCAGATATAAGGGCTTGCAAATCTAAATGGAAACAGTAATATATTTGACATACTTCTGTGTTGTATCATTTAAGGCAATGCTGTCAGCAGAACAACATGAGACCTTTATGCTGACTGATATGTGGGAACAGCTTTAATGGTATTATGCTAATAGTTTTTACATAGAAGAAGATATTACCAACAAAGAATGCAAAAATGGAGAAATTTACTCTCTTTCTTGGTCAAAACTTCAAAACTACTACTTTTATGCTCCCTACAATATTCAGTCCCCAGTCTGAAACTAGAAATTCATCTGGTCTCTGAAGTTTAACATCATTAACTCTTCTATTAAAACAGTATTCTTCAACTGTGCTGGAAAAAGTTTACTAATGGATAAAGTCACTTGGCTAGAAGTTGTCACTGATTATCCTGTTTCTCTAGAACAGTTCTTGTTCTATTTGACTGCTGATCTTTTCCTGAAAGGAAATGAACCTCAAAGAAACACTGCAAATTTAAGTGTGCCATTTAGTCACTCCTGGCGAAATCTTAGTGGCAGATTATTACCGAGTTCCCAGTCTTAAGAGGTGCCCATAGCACAATTTTGTATGATCTGTTAGCCACACAAGCATTTGTTTGAATGCAGATTTAAGGGCACTATAACAACAAAACATTTTTTTTCTTTTTTATTCTATTGGTGTCACCAGTTACACTGTGATCTGCATCGTGCTCCTGAGACCGTGATCAGAATAACTAGAGCTCCCTCCTTGACATCATATGCAACACTTATTTTAAAGAAAGGTTGACTGATTTCTGTAGTGAGGGAAAAATGGACACAATGAGAAGTGGAAAACCGAGTAATCTACTGTATTCAAGGAGCAGTTCAATGTACTCTGTGAAGAATTTGAATCTGAGTCTCATTAGGCTGAAGATACCAAGTCCTGATTTAATCTCAAGCACTTCATACAAACATATTAACTTTAACTCTATGTATATAGCAATGGGTACAGAATGCGAAGATGCAATGTTAAGTAACTCTGTTCCAAGCATAAGAAGGTACACACCTATTAAAAAGGTCCAGTAAGTTTTGGTCTTTACAATAATGGGAAATATCAATGAAAGAGAATAAATATTCTATTTGAAATCTCTTAATGGAGACAGTGTGAGTTGTATGTGCATTCAGTCCAGTTTTAGCAAAATCTGTATGTTGATATGTTGAAGGGGAACTCTGAGGAGAAAAGAAAACATTGTAATGTTAGAAAGAAACTGTGACATTATTAGATCAATATGTTGTCAAAGTTGATTCAGTCAAAAAAAAAAGCTCACTGCATTCTACAGTAATTCTGCAGAAAAAAGGACAAGATTTGAATTGTAGTTTAGTGCTTTTCTGAGGAAAAAAATGCTGCTTCAGCTTGTATTTACTGATGATTAATACCTACCATATATTTGGCAGACTAATCTTGATCATTTTTCCTCCAGCAGCTCACAATCATCTCCCTCAGGGATGTGTGTGTCAGCACATTACCTAATGATAAACTGATAGCTGAATCTGCTGTTAAATAAGATCTGTAACATGACAAAGTGTCCACTTTTTATGTTTATGCATCTGTAAGTGCTACAAGGGGCAGATCTCCAAGTAAGTTCAGAGAAAGGAGGAGCTAAAGAATGCTTTGTGGTGAGTAGAAATAAAATGGACACAGAATAGTGAATAATGGGATTAAAGAATGTGGGAGATTTGTCTTCGTAAGCTGGTTCTTCCAAGAAATGGAGCAGGAAGGGGGTGGAGATCAGTGAGGACATCAGCAAATTCAACTTCCAAATGATCTTGGATGCTTCGCAAGGGAAATAAGGAGCTGCAAATAGATGTGAGGACAAATGGCCACAAGTCTATAAGACCTTTTTCCCCTCCTCAGGAAATGATGGAATATTGGTTTGGGGCAGCAAGCCAGCAGAACAGTTCTTACCACAGCTAGTTCTATTCAACTTAGCTATAGGGTTGATGTAAATGCAGAGATGCCACAAAAAGTAAAGAAGATTATCACAACAGACAATTGCAAGTCAATCCCCTTTATTGAATATCCAGTGTTGGCACTATGATTGGAAATTCATTTATGATATGTATTTAATCCTATCAGCAATTTCTGCTTTGAGTGTTCCTGAGTTGATGCACCACAACAGGGCAGAAGGAGGCCCATGCCAAGTACACCCCAACAAAAAACTGCTGAGAGGACACTGGAATTGTTCAGTTTGGGGAAAAAAATCTCAGGAGGATATTACCAATATGGGAGACTCTTACCCACTAGAAGATAGTGAAGACAGGTCTGACTCTCATACAGAATATTCCATTTAAATATAAGAAAAATAATTTTTACTGTAAAAGAAATCACACACTGGAACAGGTTACCCAGAGAGGCTGTTGAGTCTCTGTCCTTGAAGATACTCAAAACTCAACTGGGAAGAGCCCTGAGCAACATGTTGTAGCTGACCTTACCTCGAACAGAGGGGGAATGAATGATGTCCAGGAGTGCCTTCCAACTTGAGCTATTCTGTGATGCTGTGAATGTTCTTCTCTTCTGTGACTCTGTTATAGAAACAACTTTTTTTTTATTATTTTCCAATTTTTAAATCCTTGTTTACAGTTACTGAGTGCTTGCAACTCAGGTACTGCAAGAGAGATACAAATACAGATAAAATAAGAAGGAAATTATGTCGTAAATTAACCTGTTTCTTTAAAAAAAATAGAATTTATTTATATTTAATACTGAAATGAAGCAGAACCAATCTCTGAAGCAAACTTGCGTGATTTTCTACCACACAATGAAAAAGAAGTATTCAAAATTAACTAAATCAAAAACTTTCAAATTTCATTTCTGGAGATGGGTCTAAAAAATTCTGAAAAATTAAAAAAAAAACCCACCAATTACTTCAGAGTATATGACATACATTCTTCAGTTCTTTATATTTGGCCTCCAAAAATTACTTTTCAGATACATAATTCTCTATTCTTTGAAGTCCATGCATCAGTACTACCTGAGCAGGCAGACTGACTGTTCTTCTGACAGGTTCCACACCAAGACAGTGCTACTGAACCCATGAGGAGGGCTGCAGATCTGCAAATGGGCAGGCAGCCCCATATGGCTTTGGGTGAGACACTGCAGGAAAGGCCACGCAGAGTGCAGGAATGGGAGCACAGCAAGGAACAGAGATGTGCTGACTAGGAGGGGCAGTTCACCACATGGGCTGGACACCCTGCTGTGGCTTCTCTGGTTTTCCTTTCCAGATTAATAGATCTGGCTGTCTGATTTGGAAGTGCCATTAATGAGCAAAGGCAGGATTGGATTTTATACTCATTTGAAACATGAGCAACTCAGATACCAAAAGACCAGGTCACTTTTTGCATGAACACAGAGAGAAAGAAGTGGCAGAAGCCTTAGCAGAACCTACCTAGGCTGATTCAGTGCTTGAACTATAGGAGAAAGGAGAATGAACCATGAACCATATATGGTACAAATGGCTATAAAGGGAGCAAGAGATTAGAAGGGAATGAGGTATATCCAAATGCACAGTGTTCATGCTCATGGGACAACTTTGCAGATCCAAACGAATCTCAATGAAGGAAAGAAGCCAAAGAGTTGCAATAGTGATGCACATCCTCTGGCACAAGACACGTTCCATAGAAAGCACTTACTTCTAATGTTACCAGATGAGAATGGACAATCAGAGCATCACTCACCAAGCTGAGAACAGCCCCAAGGCACTAATCATCACTAGGAAAATCCAAGCTCTTGTCACCATCTACAAAGGCGTGGGAAGAGTTTGCAGAAAGATATTATGTAGCTAAACAAAACCTGGCCTGATGCAAGATTAATCAACCACTGAATGTCATCACCAAAAGAAAAAACTAAAACCCAAAAAGAAAATTGGTTCCTTTGATTGTTTGGTTTGAGGGTATTCCTTTCTTCTTTTTCTGTATTTATGGAGTAATTTTTCTTACAACATCAGCTTGTCTTACATTTTGCATTCAAATCAGTGGGAAAAGATGGTTTTCTGTTCAGCTGTAATAATCCAGATCCTTCAGAGAAAAACACTGAAGCAGAACAAAATTACCATCAGAAGAGAGACTCTATCTGATGTCCTTCTAAAGCACAGCTCTTCAGATAAAACCTTAGTTTTATCCCATATTCACCAAAATTATATAAAGTGCTGGCTAGATACTCTTTGCTTATAGCTGAATTAGTTTTCCAGTAATAAGTTTACTGTTTGGAAAACTACTCAAGAAACACATTTTAGCAGTTATTGCTTTCAGAAATAAAAGGTACTGATCCACCTACCTATAAAATGTAATATTAGGGAAGGCTTGGAGAGTTTGAAGTCATTTCTTTGTCCTGAAATGGCTTAGGAAATTAAAAACTGAAGAGTTTCTTCAGAACAAACCCCAAGATGTTAAAGATTCTCATGGAAACTTAGAGCACCTCATAGTGGAAGAGGTCCAGGTGGTTAGGACATTTGTCTAGATGGCAACTATTTGAGGTTAACGCAGGAACATCATTAGAAAAAGTGACTGTTCCACAGTGCTTTGGTGTTTCTTCTTTCCAGCACTAGAGATGCCCAGGAATACAAATGAATGACTGTGAAATAAATTATTTGAGTTTTCTAGAATCTACTGAATAGTTTGCTTGGAGTTCTTTAAGGAAAAAAAAACAAAACCAACCAAAAAAAACCAACAAAAAAACCCCAAAACAACTGTTTTGGCTCTTGGCTATCTATTTGTAAGAAAAAGAGTGAAAAACTATAGATAATCCATAATTTTAGAAGCTATTCTAACATATTCATTACTGTGGTATTTGTCTAGACCAGAAAAAGGAAAAAAAAAAAAGAGAAATGCAAGAACAAACAGAGACCTCAGTGAAGGCAAAGAAGGTAGTGGTAGAAATTCTAATGAAAATAAGGGTTGAAGCATGGGTGGTTTAACCATGCATCTTCCATTCATGGAAAATTCTATGGCACAATCTTTTAGCTTTCACATAAAACCTTCATTACTGCATAATGCCTTACACAGAGCTATTCTTCTTTGCTGGTTTATGCTTTGGAAAGCATCTAGCCTTAAGAAATTGTAAAGGTATTTCCCTAGGCTTGAGACTGACTGGATATGTCAAGAAAAATATTTAGAAGTATATTTTTCTTAAAGTATGAATTTCTGTAAGTGCTGCAATGTGCAACCATTATTTGTTCTTCCTCAGCTGCTGTAAATTTTCTGAATGAGGCATGCAGTGTGCTCAGCAGGATTGCTCTGTTCAGCATTTCAATCCTATATGCAACAGTGTCTTCATTTAGAGAGTCTCAAATCCCTTTAAAAACCTGACTTGCTTCTCTGTGACCTAAACATTGGGTCAGTTCACCCACCAGCGAATTCACAACCAATAAGGGGTGACAGCCATTTATCAGCATCCTGGTAAGTTTTGCAAATGAAGAATGATCTTGCTTAGAACCTGAACAGAGCATCAGAAAAAAAATTATTCTTGTGAAACACATTGAAATTTTCCTGACATTCAAGGTGGGGTTTTGCTGCAGAAACCCCAGCAAAAAAAACCCTGCACTTGACTTTATCTACAGTCTAGTGCAGAGCCAGGCAATATATTCAACTGAGCTTTGAGAGTTCTCACCAAATCAGCCCACTCAGCTCATCCCAAAGTAGACATCCAGGGCTCACCCTACTGCCATCTGAGATGTCCGGGGGGGCTGGCAGATGTGTCCCAGGGGCAATGTAAGACACACTCCTGGAGGAGTAACCCTGATAGCATTCACTAGACCTGGGCCACTTAGAACAAGCTCCTAGATTACATTCTTCCAGCTTTATATTAAGGCACCCAAAATTAAAACTTAGACTTAAATTGAAACTCATCCTCTCAGCCATGCAAAAGGTTTAGAGCAATGGTTTTCTGTCCGTCTCATTGTACAGAGATACAAACATTGCTATATCCAATTATATCAGCTTTTCAGAGCTCTCAATGTCATTTAGAACCATTTTTGTGCCAGGCACAGAATTGAATAGAGCAAAAATTAAGTCATCTTTTTCTGAAGTCCAGTATCAAAGAAACTTCTAGTGAGCCTTCACTGAAACTGCAAATGAGTATTTCTAAGGACAGAAAACTGTTAGACTGGAAATAAGAATGGTCCATCAGAATCAAAAAAGGGGAAGGTGGTGTTTTTCTATCCAAGAGCCTCTACCTCAGGTGAGTTTCCTTAAGGAAAATGCCAAATTCACCCCAAAAGCAGAGGGCTTGGTCTGCAACAACAGGCAAGCTGCTTCTCAAGCCTCCCTGGATCAGCTCTCAGGCCTCTCTTCTGTGCAATTTCATGTCAAGTTGCTGTGAGATTTGTGAAAAGCAAGGACAGCCTTGCTGAATGCTTCCTTTCTTTGTAACTTAAGCCAGAAGGGAGTACAAAGCTGATTATTAATTGCATGATGTGTTGAAACACATTTTTAAACTTCTTCCATAACTACCATTTGCAGACTTATGGGGACAGAAAAACCTCTGCTTTCCCACAGCAGGTCATATTTTAGGTGAAGAGAAGTTTCCAAGGCTCTGAATGAGTCAGGCAAACAGTGAGGTACTATAAGACTGTGCATATGCCTTATACCTCCTGTGTTTCTCCCCCTTCAGCAAAAGATATTTTCACATGCCAAGGAATTCTAAGGAGCATGAGAGAAGGGAAATGCACAGCAGTTTACCACCCCAAGTCTTGCTCTTTCCCAGTATTCAGGAGAAGGCTACAGACAAGCACTGCAATGATTCACTACAGTTTTTATGCACACATCACTGTATTTTAGCCTTGGCTACAGATATCAACCCTGAGCAAAATGATTATGTTATTGATCAGAAAATCTTATTCTTCTTGTTACAGGTAGTCAGAGAACAGCAGCACAACCATTAAATCTTGCTCTGAACATCAGGACTGGATCAAGCTTTCCTAACCACAGCATGAGATGATTTGTGGCTTTAGAAAACAAGTTACCTTCCTTATCTTAGCTTGAATACCCTACAGCATTATGGATGGTCTTAATTACACAGCTCTCTTTACACAGAGGTTCATGAACATGAAATACTCTGATTAAAGTAGTGCTGAAGTTCCATACACATTCATCTCTGGAGGTAGCTCCATCTGAGTTAATGGCCTTGCAAGAAGGTTCAGTTCTGCCTGCTGTGCTGAAGCCCTGTCTCACATCATGCATACAGCCAACAATTAGATGATGAAGTGACCTGGTAAAAGGGAGATTTAGCTTTTTGGGGTGAAGCAGGGTGAGCGTCATGTTACAACTATAAAATGCCATACATGAGCTGGCTGGAGGGAATGCAGTTACACTGCAGCAAAATAGTTCTGCTCTCACTGAGGCTGAAGTTACAACTGTTTTTTTATTCTATGTTTCCTCCTTAAGCCACTGCATAATTATTGTGCACATCTTGCCAAAGCCAGCCATGACATTCCCAGTCACAGAGCGGAGCGTGCCAGGACCCCATCCAGTGCGGCATGAGGACTCCTCTGTGCTGTGAGTCATCGCCTGCTTCTGGCTACATCTGCCACTTCCATTGTCCCAGAACAACCCTTCTGGGCTCATGGCATCATGCTGGCCCTGCCCAGTGCTGAAGCAAGTGAGAAAGAACAGAGTGGATGTGGCAGATCACGAAGTGTGGCCAAAAGGTCACAACATGGTTTCAATGTGGAAACACTTTGTCTTTTAATAGGCGACAAGTATAAAAAGTGTCCTTCTGCCAGCAAGCTTCCAGGGAGCAGCTGTGGTGGGACAAACCAGGATTTGATGTGAGATAGAGTCAACTAAGCAGATCATGGAAAAAAAGGAAATCAAAAGTCCAGCCTATCATTTTTGGTGGCAGCAGCTTCACAGTGAACAAGAATCAGAATGATCTTTCTTAGGCACAGAAACCAAACTAGAGCTACAAAGTCTGTGGTAGGACAGCGAAAATGGCCTTGCCGAGTATGGGGAGAAACTAGGAACACAATATTCTCTTACTGAGTGACAGAGAGAGCAAAGACAAATGTCTGAAGATCAAGTGTTAGATCTTGGAGCAAATCTGGCAAGTTTGTTAAATGGATTGTTATGACTCTTGATTTTGGCAGGAAATTTTATCTGATTTTTATAGTAAGCCAGAGACCTCCCAAGCGTAAAAGCTGAGCAAGAGATCAGATATGATTTTTTTTTTCCCAAACTAAGCTTCAACACCAATCAGTTTTATATGTTCTACTCCAAAGTGCCAAAATTTTTTAACACACCAGTAAGTCAGGGCTCCAAAAGCAAGCTCAGCTCTGGGTATTGAGACGGGGACTTTCTTGTGTGAAAAAGGAACTCCTGGGTACTATGGAACAGGAAGGCTTCTCACCTGAGTAAAAACTTCTTCAAATGTCACTTCTATGGAAGAATTTTATTACAGTATTCTTCATTTATATTATTGATAACAGCTACTTAACACTGTCATAATGAAAAATAGAGTTATGATACTCTGTGTCTTACATGTATTTGTCATGTACCTGAACAGCAGATGACCTGTAAGGGAATAATTCTTATCTTGCTCTTCATGGCATGTATGTGGCTTTTGACCTCTAGGGAAGTTATGAACCATATCTAAAAAAATCCCATTATTAAAGTGGACACCAAATCTTTGGTAATACAATCTGTCTCAGAGAAGAGCAGAACAAATTGCTATGAATTACTGTTTCCCTACTTCTCTAGCATACAGCAACATGTGAGCTGTGTCCTAATTCCACCTAAAGTTTTATCTGTTTGGGTAAAAGGGATGGGGAGAAAGATTGTACTATGCCTCAAAAATCTGAAGCAGCCATGCCTCATAAATCACATTTCTGAAATTGATTACTATTGTTCCAAGCATATCCCCATTCTGCTTTCTGTGACAAGAAATGTACTTGTACTTTGTATTTTCATAGCTGAGTGCCCCAGGGGCACATAGAAGTTTCCTATTTTTTTTGTTTATATTTTAACACCACAAAAGTTAATAATGTTTTGACAGAACAATGACCTGCCATACCATTACTTGGAAAGACTCAGCTTCAGGCCTTATGAAGAGATTATATTTTTCTGGCCTTGGAATCAATTGTTTCAAAGGGATGAAAATAAAACCTGCTTCCAAAGGTTAGGGTAAAAAAAAAGTTAACAACATAAGAATAAATAAAATTAAATATAATAGGAAGATGCTTAGAGCACCCAAAATGCCCTGACATCCTCCTCCTGTGTGAACACCACTGCTTTGACAAGGAGAGGATGAAGAAAGGTACATTCACATTTTTCTGCCAGCTGGTAGGGCTGGGCACTGTGCCACGTCAATCACAGGTACTCATCCAAGAAGCAACTCCCATTAACTTGAGAAAGTCCAGAAACATTTTCCATGGGGAAATCCTCAAACACTACTTTCTCAAGAAGCATGCAGCTGCCATCACAGCAAGCAGAGACACAGAAGAGAGACAAAGAGAAGGGCAAGAAACTGTGAGAAGGAAAGGAGAACACAGTGTTTGGATGCAAGTCCAGAATCTGTCCAGATGTTCAGAACTGACAGTGAACTGGGATTTGCAGCTAGTTTTCGTTCCCACAGAAAGTGAATAAATCAGCTCCAGCACTCAAGCAACTCATCCTTCCTCCTCCCAGAACTCCTTTCACAATTGCTTCTGTGTTCACTGTGCTACATCAGCCTTACTGTCCTCTTCTCTGCTCTCTCATCCCTTCTGGTGCCAGACTCTTTCCAGTGTCTCCATATCTACTGGCGTAACTGAGTAGCTCCTATCTATCTTCTGACTTATCGTCCAGCTACTCTATGTCTCACTGCCGTGTACAGAGCTCTAGACATCACTGGCAAATAAAGAACATGAAGCAGAAACTTGAGCTCTGTGGAGGCCTGTTTGTTTTGGCTGTCTCCGTAGTTTTTATTAATAAATGCCTCCTGGTAGACTAGACTCCATTTATCATGACATATGTTATCTAGCTTATGTTCTTATACAGTATTTATTACAAAATTTAAGTTGAGCACAAAACTATTTCTCTCTCTTCCCAGGCAGTAAGAAGGCTGGTTATGTTATTTTAATGAATTTGATTGTCTTATATTATTATTGAGAAGCTTTGGTTAAGTAAGTGTTCTTCATGTTTTATTTTGAAAATATGAATTTTGTGGCTGCTGTGGTCCTTTCCCATTGGAGAAGAATTTCTCATCCATCTGCACATTAATAAGTTTCCAACTTCTTTTTTTTTGCTCAGATCTCCTCACTGTGGATTTTTCCCAGACCTCTTTAGCTACTTCCCTTTCCAGCCTTGCCTATCTGATTGGTTTGATGCACACTTTCACATACCACAGGCTGTAATCAAGAGGGCTGCTAGATTAGCCCAGCCAAACAAAAAGGAAACATCCATTTCCATGCTCAGCAGCACCTCCTCCAATACTGCAACTGAAACCTAACTCTTGAGAAACCTTGTTTAGGATTACACTGAAATCTTGAGAGAAAACACGCATCTAATCTCATTTTCGGGCATGAAAACTTCAGATTAACTTCAGAAAGAGGAGCCAGATATTGTAGTAGCTGCCCAAATGAAGCCTCTGGTTCTAAAACAACAGGGTGCATTGCTTACATGGGGTCTGATATCTTGCAAGGGTTGTATCAAGCAGACAACTGAACTGGGCAGTACAAAGCCCAGATTCCTGCACAAGTACAGAAACATTTTATCATTACCCAGTGGTAATAGCAGCATGCTATTAAAATGAAGCAAGAATGTACATTTTGTGGTCTCAGAAAGACCTGCACTTACAGAAGAGTAAGGCCTAGATTTGGATAGAATGGGCAGTTTGTAGATGTTATATGTAGAGTATACAGTACCTTTTCTTAATATGAAGCTCTTTACCATCGTGTTGCTTTCCCTTCTCAAGAGAGTTTTAGTAAAGGTATGATGCAAAATATTGCCTTGAATAAGTTCTATTGTCCTGAGCCAGCTTGATAATTTTAGTGTTTACTGTCTTGCTTCACAGGTCCTTACATTCACCGAGATTTATACAAAGTGTTCTGGTTTGTATCTCTCACAAACTGTTTTAATACTGCACTAGGTAAACAGAATGTCATCAGATTTCCAGTCCTTCCTGGGTAATTTTCCCCAGTTATGTAAATGTTTATCTTAATTCTACTTCTTCCTTTGCACTTTTAAAAAATGTTTTTGCTCCTTCTCCATGCTGAGGCAGTGTGATAACTGCTGTGCAGAGCTTAGACAAAAGAATACCAGGGCTGGATGCCAACGAGCAAGGCTGTAAGTACCCAGCCAACACCATAGTCTTTGATTGCCTGTTCGCCAAGAAGGCATAAAGCAATGTAGAGATCCTGTTTAGTATAATTACCCAAAACTTCCAAATGCACCTATTAGAAAGCTTCAGAGAGGTAATTCAGCAGCCCAGCCCCTTATGTTTATGTAGCAAAACTGCTTGCTCCTGTAAACATGTCCACAGGTGTGCCAGAGCCGGACATGGACATAGGAGCCCATGTATAGATCAAGACCTGACTCCCCTGATTATTTTTCCCACCATGTAACCTATGTTGTATTTGGCAAACAAGCTTCTGGGGAAAGAGAACAGCATGTAAAGTGTTGGCAACAGCATTCTCTTTGATATGCATAAGTTAATTAATAGAAAACAGCTCATGTCAACAATGTTTACATTTCTCATGCTTTCTCTCTTTAACCACTTGAACTGAACTATATAAAAAGCACTTCAGAATCTACTGTGTGTATAAAAAAATAGTACTCTTCTAATAAATTTAGCTTTGTCAGTGTACAAAGTTGTTGATAGGTTGGGGATCATTTCCATAGCCAAATAGTGAATCTAACTCAGTAGAAGACACTGAAACTTCAGTACTTCTTTCCAGACAAGCCCTGCTTTCTGTCCAACTCACAGAAAATTACAATCTATGGGACCAGATAACTACAGAAATCCACAGACTTCAGTGGGAAGAATGCTGAAGATAACAATCTTATTTCATCAAACATTGAAAATAAACATTAAATGAATAATTAATCTTGTAAGAGGTTGACACATTCTTCTTTCTGCTTGGACAGCCAAAATTCTGCTTGCTCCTACTCTAAGTGATCCTAAGTATCATCCCTTTGTTTGGGCACCCATCTAATACCAGTTACAAATTTGGTCAGCAAAATGCACATAGCTAAATGGGCACATATTTTAGTAGCACAGATAAATTCTTCCTTAATTGCTCACACTTTCTATGTTCAGTCTTTAAATATGTATTATGCAAGCTGGAAGCCTACCCTGATTTGATAGGATTTGATGGTTTGTTTCTTCAAATAGGCAAAACATGAACTTCTCTCTCTCTCTCTCATGACTATATAAGGAGCATAAAGGAAAAGGGACCAATTCCTAAGTTAAGCTTCTACACAGTAAAGAAGTTTTAATTTTGTGAATACACAAACCCTCTTAATCATCAAAAAGTCAGAGCAGGTACCACAGCACTCAGTGCTGGCTCATCAGCCCGCAGCTGGGAGAGATAACACAGTGCTGTGCTTACCTGGCAGTCTGGAACCAGGGGCTTTCTGTAGACGACTTATGCTAACGTAAAGCAAATGAACTGCTCAGTCTGGATGAACTTAACATCCCTGTGGTTTAGCTTACACAGAGGTAAACCAGAAATAACAATAGGCAGGCAGAGCCAAGGCAGACAGCAAGGCTTTCTGGGCCAGTACAATATGCAGAAATCCCAAGCTGGAAGACAGCGCATGGTGCCACTTCCCTTGCCCAGGACTGAACTACGCCTGGACCAGAGGGTGCTTCTCCATGACAAGTGCCTTCAGTAATGAAATCATGCATAAGAACAGGCAACTCTAAACCATAATTAGAGGGGACACTTCCCTCTGTAGCTTCACTGCACATCCTGGCATTCTTGAGCATTTTTATAGCCCCAGTGGATTCACCGTTTTGTTTCTGTCTTCTACTAATAATAACCATAGAAAATGGGAAATCAGGTATGTAGTTGACCTTCCCAGGTAAAACGGTGGCTGAAGCAGAAGCCAGAGGTTATTTATGACTTCCTCCATAAGGCTAAGAAAAAGTTTTCTAAAAATGCAGGACTGAAGTTAATCTATGTTTTGTTTCCTCCGGCTGCAAGACAACTGCCATGCTTTTATCATTATAAAGGTTTTGGCCAGGGAGGAAATGGCAAGAAGAGTTGGCAAGGTCAAGGACAGAGAGACAGAAGGAAACATTTAATTTCGCACCAGCTTATTTCCACAAATTGTAGAAACAGTAAAGCAAACATTAACAGTATTTCCACTGTGATATGGAACTTTTTGGACTGTCTCTTAAAAGGAAAATTATCCAAAACATCTTTAGGGCTGAGCTGAACAAGTTCATTGAGAGTTGATGGGACTCATTTTCCTAAGCCCTTTGGGCATTAAGGAAAAAAAAAATAAGTCTTACTATATGCATATTTTCTGCTTGTTGCCAAATGGAATCAGCTGCTTCTAGAGACCAAGAATACACAAAAAGTTAATTTAGTTTTCAATCTCAGCCTGACTGCTTCTTCTGCACCTGGCACAGTCACTCCCTTCTAGGAACAGTAGATTTAATATCTTCCTGTTTTATCCAGTGCTGCCCTAATCTCTTGTATTCACGGGCACAAAGGTGGGCACAAACAGTGCTCAAAACAAGCAGAGCTGAGAGCCAGGTCTGGCAGCTGAACTTGCTTTTCCTTTCTTCCCACAGAGGGATTCACAGCATGGATCATGTAAGGACAGATACACACACACTGATTTAGCCTTCAATTTGTATACTTGCCTCACACATATATCCTGTGCCATCACAATGCACAGACCTACCAAGAACATACCTGGAGCCTGCAGTTAAAAGGTGATGCACAGCAAGTGCAGAGACATTCCAGCTACATGAAGTAAATACAGAATGCTGCTGCCTTACCCAAACAGTCAACACCATCTCTTCTGCTGATTGAAAGAAGGAAAGGGGATGTGAAAGACATTCCATCACAGGGATGAATTTTTTTAAAAAAAAAAATTGAGCACAGCAATATTTCGAAATTTCTAAAGGTCTAAGGAATGGGAGGGGAGGCACTGAGCCTTCTAATTCAGGTTAAACCTCCTGGTTTGGGTTAAGAGGTTGCTGTCTCCTCAAAGGGAAGGTACATTACAATACTTTACACATGAAAGAAAAATTATTGAACTTTGCCCAGGTTTACATCACAAAAAGTAGAGGTAGACGTCACCCTTAGTATGCGTTTTTCTCTCCAAGTTGCCAATTTCTAGATCAAATATACTTTGGACTATGCTCTGAAGCAAAGGACTAGGAAGAATTTCTCTCATGTTCCTGTAATACAGACTATAAATTATGCTTGAGTAAACATTCATCCATTGATGTGACTAGCCAGAAAAGAATAAAAAACAGGTGATCACCCCCAACAGTTTTCACTATTGCTTTCACCCAACAAAGCAAAACAATTGGCACCAGCATTCATCTTTCACCAGAACAAAATTAAGTAACTTCATTTATTCACAGAAATCCCTTCTGCTCAAAACCTGCGATGCTCTAAAGGTCCAGTGTAGCATAGGGTTTAAAAGGGTGGGACAGCAAGCAGAAATATTTACCTGGAACCCCACCACCTCTTCTTCCAGCTTTGCTCAAGTCCCTGACCCCCAGGGAATGTTCTAAGGACGAGGAGTTTGTCTCTTAAATTGAGGGACCTGATGTTTTTTGGGTTCTTTCCTTACAATTGCCTGTAAGTGGCCTTATTGAAGCTGTTGTTACTTCATGCATACAAAGGAAAAGCAGTACAAATAAACTAAAACCACAATAAAGCACATTATTACAGGTTTGTACTTTACTTGATTTCCAAATATCAGGTTTTAGAACTGAAATGGCTATAATTATTTTCTTCAGTTTGTTTTTTAAATAAGCCACTGCTTTCTTTCATTAAAAACTGTAATTGCTTGATTTGCAAAGTGCTTTTGACTAGGTAGTTATTTTTACATCCAGTTGGGGGGGGTGGAACAAAAAAGCAGGGGGAGGAATCTCAAATGGATTTTAGTCTAACTGTGGGGAGCATGAAACTCTGGCTAGATAAATAATAGGAAAACATATCAAACGTACATTATTTCACCTCTTTCCAGCCTGAAATAAATCTTTTGCCTCTGAACTTCTCACTGTTCTCACTGCTGATATGGACAACCTATTCAAAAGCAGCTCCTCAGCACATCACAACCCTGCTGGTCCCTCCTGGTGCTGGAAATCATCCTGGTCAATGCGGGAGGGAGGCAGAGAGGGCACCCCTGGCCCAGCTGGTTTCCCTGGGCAGCGTGGGACCTTTCCAGTAACCCAGTACCTCTCCTTCTTCAGTTCCCAGTGTGAGGGAGGCTGAGGGAACGTGGCCAGAGCGTTGCTCTATTTCAGCTATTCTTGGCCATTGTATCAGCCTCTGGGGGCCATAAGAAGTGTAATGTAATGCTGTTCTAAATTTATGTCCTAGGCTGGACAAAGATTAGGGGGAGAGATTAGGGGGAGTTTTTGGGTCTCCTACTGTGTTTTCAGCTCTTTTTCCTGGGGCAAGGGGAAAGGAAAGAGAGAAATATGGACTAGAGAGTCAAATTAGTTTAACCTGAAGAAGGCAGAAAATATGGGTCTCCCAAGCAGCATGTTTAAAGACCAATTTTTAATAGAATGCCTTACATTTTAATAGGAGTTTCAGCATTATCTCTTTAACCCTTATCTACAAGACATTTCTCTCGCACCTTATCCCTCCTGCTTCTGAATAAATCTATGCATAAGAACCAAGAGGGCATGCAACTCCAAAAACTAACAGAGGATGAGTAGCAGTGACACCAGTCAAATGAAATTATATGTGTTCAACAAGACCAGCTCAAATATATATTGATTAAATGAGTCTTTATCTCACCACAGCTCCAAGAAGGGAAACATCAAATTCAAGGTGAAGCAACTATCTGTCAATGGCAAGCTGTCCGAAAAGGTTAATTGGGAGAAAATTTTATCTATGACCAACAGGCACTTATTCTCTCAATATTTCTGCTGTTTAAGTCAACAGCAATTGCTTCAAGCTGGGATCTGGAGAATCCCTATAAAAAGAGTGCTTACACACTGTGGATTTCCCATAAAATTGTCCCTGACCAGGCTCTGGAACATGAATATTCACAACATACTTGGACAAGGTGGTATGTGCCAGGCTTTATACAACACTAGAGAGCATCTAGAGATGTATGTTTAATAACATAATGAAGTTTGAAATTTACTGTAACTTTAATATTGAAGGATTTAAAAAGCAATTAAACTGCTTTAAAATAGCAGAGAGTTTATGGGAATGCAATATGGATTGGAACAAACAGGCCTAAATCAACAGTGGTTTGGAAGTCTAGTAAGAACTAAAACTATGGGAGGTAATTCAGGAACAGATGCATCAAATTAATTCCAGTAATGCTGGAGTGTTAAAAATGGCAACAGAAGCCAGCTTTGTTCAATAGAATGGAAAAATAATCATCCTTTCTCTCCCTTTCCGCCCCCAAGGAGTTGGATTTTCCCGGCACAGCCTTTCATTGGTGGCAGCAAATGCACTAAAATGTTTGGCACCAAGAAACTGAAGACAAATAAAAAACATACATGGGGAAACAGAGGCAAAAAACCACAACATAGGAGAACAGGTAATGCAGAGAAGTGAAGCTGCATTTCTAGTTTTACAATCTTACAATTGGTAACACACTCCGATGGTGAAGTCATGGCTAGTACAGCATGGATAAAACATAGTCAGTGTTAGGAACAGGGCACCTCTGAGACCAAAACCAGTTTAATTTACCTTAAGAACATTTTACACACTGTGATAACATTTTAGTTATCATGTACTCCCAGTCCCCAAAATTAGTTATACAGAAGTGACTCACTACTACAGGATTCTCTCTGTCACACTCAGCTCTCAAGGGCAGACAGTGCTTTGAAGCACTCCATGATCCCGTATGCTGGGCATATCTGTGGCCTAAATAGTCGGCTTGATGAAAGTTAGGAGTTGGGTAATGTGGAGAAGGAGGTTGCTGGTGCCTGAGGCTTTTATCCAAAAGTCTCCAGTTCCTCCCCACATTCACTCATGAGCTGCACTGAAACTGCTTCTCAGGTTATTCATTCACACCACGGCAGCAAGCGTGGGGTCACACAGCAGAACTGCAAAGCTGTTTAGAAGGAAATGAAAGAGGACTGTGTCTCAGAGGCTTCCGTGGAAAGTACACCCGCTACTCATAGTAATTTCTAGTCACAACTGGAAGTGGATGGGCAAGTCACAGTTTTTTCAGGAAATTTATCACTTTTCTCAAGAATTGCCTGTGAACAGACTGTGACTTTTATTAATTTGTCTCCAGTTGGCAAGGGTACACCAAATATTTTCTGTGAATGAATCCTGGCCAATGGATTGCTCATAGACTCATGTCTGTTCTAATTGCTTCAATATTCCCGCTTTGACGCTCAAGCTGAGGAGGCTCAGATCAAGTCCTCGTTACAACAGATACAGTTTCATTCCTAAAGTAACGAGAAATTTACCTTTTAGACAGCAGATAGCCATAGAAATCTTCCCCTCATTTAAAACAAAGCAAAGCAAATCAGAAACAGATCTCTGGCACTGACAGAAAGGCAGGGAGGAAATAGAGAAAATATTGATTAATGAGATTTATTTGTGCTGCGGATGGCGATCAAAGGGGAGGGAATGCAATGCGTAGCACTCACCATTGCTTTTAAAACCAAAATTCCTTTGATGTGCAGCTCAGTATCCGGCCATTATGGGAATTAAAAGAAAGAGGCATGAGAACATTATTAATATAGATTTAAACTGAACAGCTTCAGGCACCAGGCACATAGTACCAAGGTTTTAGCTTTTCAAATAACCAGCTGGTGAAAAATTATGGTAAATTATGTTTTACTATCATTTGGTTTAGTAAACAAAGCCTCTTGATGCAAACAGTAGTATAGTTTCCATACAGAGCAGCCTGCATTTTTGCAGCCGAGCATTTGAGCACAGAGAAAAAGACCTCCAGAACAAAGAAAAGGCTCCCTAAGAGCAGAGTGGCTGTGGCGACTGTTTCCAGCAGGACCAGGGAAGTTGCATCACACTCAGCAAGGAAGCAGAAGTATCACCCCACTATGAGTGTGGGAAGGATTTACAGCTCTGCACCCTCCCCTCCGAATTCCTCCCTGCTGGCCTCTCCTTTCCCTGTTTGTGTAAAGGTCTGACCAGATGCTGGGCTCCCCTGTGGAAGCTGCTCAGCCCACCAAACGCAGTTCCAGACCCTCTGGTGTCATCTGACCTGTCCCTTGCTCACAAGAACTCAACACCTCCAGCCCAGAAAGGGTCACCCCTCTGGTTTTCCCACCCTTTGTGGGCTCTGTGGGAGTTTTCTTGGCAGGCAGGGTGAGCTCGAGGCTTCTTACCAGCTCAGACAGCACTGAATTTTGCCACAGCCCAGCCTGGGCAAGGTTGTTCCTGCCATGGGAAGGGGCAATAAACCAGAGTCCATTTGGCAGTAGCTCTTGCCACAATGCCCTATGAAAGTCCTGACTGTTATTCAGTCACATAAAATGCATCTGATTACTTTGGAAGGTGCTATGGATCAATATAAGCTACTTTTTTTTTTTTAACCTGCCTGACAAGCAACAGGGTAGGATGCAGAAGACTGACAAACATTTTAAAGCCTTCTCAAAGATGGGTTTTTGAAGAGAGTGAAAGCTTAAGAGGAATTTGAGGTTTAGAACCTCCACATAAAAACAGCTTTATATTTTTAAAAGATGATACAGGAGCTTCACATGTAAAATGTACACAGCTACAAAATAAAAGTTTAAGATTGGCAGGTATTTTGCCACCTTAAAAATTACATGACACCACCTTAAATTTTGCCTCTTTGACTGTTAATTGATAATTATAATATAATTATTAGTATTAATATTAAAACTATTATTATTATCATATAAACAGGTAATTCTTTGCCTACAGAAAAATAAGCTACTTTTACACCAAATCTCTATTGAGGCAAAACACCAAACTTCATCTTGCAAAAATTAAAAAGTCCAAGACCTATCCTATGTGTGTAACAGCATCACATCTTTGTCACATTTAATTCTTTTATCAGGAAAAAAAAAATAAGAACTAAAAAAGAGCAAATAAGTAATAGGAACTTTTGTAAACCAAACCAACTTTTAATTTATTTTTTTTTACAAAGATGACCTGACAGCTCATTTGACAGCTAGAACTGGTCAATATTGGCACAGTGGCAGTGCGCTATGTTAGGACTAGTGCTAAATTGCAGCACTGAGACTAAGATTATTAAAAGTGGAAGGGAACTAATAATGAACTAAATAAAATGCATTGCAACTTATTGTACTGCATGGTAGAATGCAGAGAGGGCATCCAAAAGCTACAAAATCAGTTTATTGACCCAAAACAAAAATAAAAAATAAAAAGCTATTAAACTATCAGTTTAATCCAAAGTTGTATTTTGTATATATCAACCATATTTTGTTCAGCACTTGAATAAAAAAATGCATTTTTGAAAACCATACTCATGACAAAACTGTAGAAAATACTTAAAGTATCTTATAGGGTTGGAGGAGGTTTGTGGAGAGAGAGAAATCTGGTTTGTGTCAAATGAAACATTCCATACATGTGAATAAGAAACTCTTTCTTTGAGGACCTAAAAAAACAAAGCAAAGAAAGAGTTATATTTGAAGTTCTCAAGATTACTTTGCTTTCACACAAGAACAGAGGAACTATTGGATGCTGAAGACCAAGGTTTATGCCTCTGCTTTCCTAATTAGGTGTGTATGCTATCTTCTCACAGTCTTACCTAAGCACAGAGTAGTACTGCACAGACACTTTTGTTTCTCCCAAGAATCCATTTTTTTATTGCCTAATTAATTGAATGTTTATTGTGGAAGGAGAATATATCATAAGTGGAATAAATGTACTTGTCTTCCTCTTGAAGGGAAGTTCTGCCATTGGCTCATTCAGCACTTACATAATACTGAAGTGGATGACCCACCACACAAACTATGGCACATCAAGGTTAGAAACCCCATAAGTAAAAGCTGGGAGTCCTCCCTACACTGTCTACTTCTGTCTTCAGGTTAGTGGCGAGACAGAAACTGCTGCCACCCTACACTCCCTTCCCTGTCAAGATTGATTTCAAAAATCCAGAAAAGGTGCATAATTTCCCTCCGCAATTTAATTATTTCTTGCCCCTTCCCTCAGAAAACAGATTCTGACATCACGAATCCTCACATAAGTCCATCAGTCCCTTCAGAGAAGTTAGCACTGATTTTCCACAGAGCCATCAGAGGCAGGCAGTGACCCAAAGCACCACACCAAGGGAGTGTTTTTCCTCCAAAAGTAGTGAGGCAGGAACGAGCAGGGTACCCTGAATCCCCACAGTCATTTTATTTCCCTTCTTGGAAAAGCATCTCCATCTTGGAGCGTGCCACTCATGCAGGGACAAGGAAGCAGGTCCTACTCTCCTAGCCATGGCTTTTAGAATGTGTGAGATCCCTCAGCAGCCTGAGCAACCAGAAAAGGCCCTAGATCATGTCACTGCTTCTGAAAGAGCCTGGGGACACAGCAGGAAATTACACACACTAGCTGAAGTTGATTTTAGAACAAAACAAGCTGTTTGAACAGCTTGATTAATGATGGCCAACCAGGCTTCAGGAAAAGGAGTTCACGTCTTGTTGGCCAGCTGGAGTTCTCACGGGGCATGTGGACCAGGGTGCACACAGGGGGGACAGCATTTCCTGAGACACTCAGAAAACATGGAACAAACTCCACACGACATTAATGTTTCTGATGCAACAAATGCCTCCAGCAGTGGGGACAAGCAAAAGAAGGTATGTCTCCATCAACTAAAAATTGGCTACAGAACAGAAAAGGGAGTCACCCTGAGGCAGATAATCACTGGCTGACAAAAAGGAAAGGCAATGGAGCTGGTTGTAATGAGGCTGCCATTTCATTAGTCTCGTTGGAATGCCCTTCAAAGCAGCTGATAGCTGTTACTGCCAGACAGAGCTGTGGAAATGGTCAAGGTGTCAACCCTTGATTCTTTTAGTCCAGGAACACTATTATTTCGAAAGTATCTGTGGCATATTCTTCCCTCGCACTCTCCCTCACGGACAGAAACAAATGAGGAAACCATTTCAGTGCAAGACATAGGTGGTAGGAAAGGCAAAAATACAAGCCTGCAAACAGGACAGACTGAGGTGGGAAAAAAAGACAGGCAAAAGAGGTAACAGTCTAGCTGGCCTGCTCAAAATCATCAGTCAGAGGACAAGTGCTGGATTGGAATAGTTGCAGGAAATGGGACAAACTTACTTTCTTATGATGGGTTAACTCTTGTGAGAGAAGCTGCCTGCTGCTCATCACACCCACATGGCTTTACATTTGCCAGGAAAGGCTTCTTTCTGCTCTCCCAGGTATTGTCGCCATCTGCTCCTGGGCTGAGTCTCAGAGGGTGATAGAGACTCCCTAACCCTGGAAAGTCCCCAAATAATGCTTGGAGGGGTGGCAACCTGCCGGTTTAAACCCCCTTCAGCAGCAAATTGGCTTCTCCTGTGGACCAGGACAGCTGAGCCCTGTTGTGTTACTCCCAGGCAAATGCTACCACCTGGGTGGGGTCGGGACAAAGATCAGCAGGAGCTTTACATCACTTCCCTGGTCACTCTTATCCAGGTACATATGCAGTTATGTGTGTAAAAGCATATTTTTAAAGCACTAAATGAGGGCCCATGGCATGCTCTTTCTCCAATTCAGGTCTTTGCTGGTACTGTATTTTCCCTCCACTTCACACTGAAATCACCAATACTGTATTTTGGCTTTCTAGTGGGAACCTGATTCAGCAGGCATGGGCAAATTTTTCTTTTCTCTCACTTAGTTCATTTTACTTTGAGCTTCATTAGGTGGACTTCTCTTTTTATTTCAGAACCTCAGCCCAGTCTTCACACTTCACTAGCCACCCTTGCCTTTCCAGCCTCAGTGAATTCCCTACCTATTAGGATCTTTTTCAGCTTTTTGCACCATTTCATCCACACAAGCACCTGAGTAGTTTGACAGTTTCATGTTTGGCATTCACAGAGGTCAAACTTAGTCACCTAGTACAGGTTATTGTAACATTAAAAATATGATGACTGGACTGAATCTAACACAACCATTTTCTCTGTAATAGTTACATAGTTACATATTTTTATTTCATTAAACTCACCACTATTTCACTCAACAACTTCCTTGGGCTTAGAATCAGCTCCTCCTGGAATGAAAGAAGTAACAACATGATTGTTACAACTACAAACACCAAATGAAAAATGTAAACTGTAGTTTCTTTGAAGCACTATGAAGTTTTGGGTTGCATGTGTATTTGTACAATATAATTAGTAGCCTGTATGCCCCTCATGATGTGTTACTGTCAGAAAAGAAGTCAAGAGTTCCAAAAGAGCTGCACCACAGAAATAAATAAAGCAAAGGTTCACATTACTCCAGTGATCACTCTCTGTTAAACAGATTTTTTCAGTTTACCAGACACATTTGGTCTGCTTCATAAACATATCACTGAAATAATAAACAAGGAGATTCTCTATTTGTAATAGGCTTTAAAAAACCTCCCCTTCTTTCTGAAATAAAGTAATTCCTAAATGATGCTTATAACATCCTTTTATTGATCCCCCATATTTTCTCATCCTTCATTTTTTACTTCACATTTTTTATTGCAGAGAAATAATTGCCATCTATTTTAAGTTCCTTAAAATGACAGCAGCCCTTTCACGACTTCTCACATTTCTAAAACTCTTTGTCTTACCCCAATACCAGCCACCCTTGAAATGGTTCATTTTGCTATATAAGATGTATGAACGAATTTTAGGACACATTCAGAGGCATTTAGGGCTTAAATCCGCAATCTGTTGAAACTGTGTGGATGACTCCATCATCCATCAAGTCAATATTCTACACGTAACACTCTTACATTTGAATACTTAGAGAAAACATGGCTGTCAGTGGAGATACTTCACAGAAACACTTTCTAATTACACTGTTCAAATGTCACTGTTTCTAAACATTCTTCAACTTTTTAATTGCAAAGTTACCTTTCATTCCTTCCATTACAAAGCTTTCTTATTCTAGTATTTGTACTGAGCGGTTTTTTTTTTCCATTTTGGATGTATAGCTTTATATTTGTTCAAGCTGCCAAATTATTAAATTAGTTGCCAGTAATAACAATAACAAATGACCAGTCTAAACATGAAGTGAGCAAAGCAACAATTTATTTACCAATTATCAGACTGTGTATTTCCTAGCTGAGGAGATCATTGTAGCAGAATTTCTGCAAGGTTAACCAATTTTCACTGCCAAACCTGGGAAATAAAGATGATAAGAAACATTAGTTTATTTTTTGGGTTTTTTTCAACAACATAAAATTAAAGTCATTTCAAACAGAAAAAAAATACTCTGTTTCAGTACATTTTGAGAGTGACCACTGAGTTCTTTCTCACTGTGTTCAAATCCCTTTTCTTCATTTCTGCTACAGAGGAAAAAAAAATCTCAGATTCAAATAATTGCAAACTTAAGCCAGAAATCCGATTCAATTTTTACAAAAGATCTCTTTGTCATTCATGGAGAGCCTTAATTTTAAATTCTGAGACCCTTTCTTTAGTGATATTTGCCACAGCAACACAGGAAGCAGAAATTCTCTCCAGTCTGTGCTTTTCTGGCATCACCATCACCTTTCTCTGCTGGGGCTCACAGCTGCCAGTCTGACCCCAAAGAAAGAGTGCCAGCTGTTGTGGGCATAGGAGTGAGGTTAGGGGCAAACAGTGATGAAATTCATCCCATGGGCAACCCAAGGCTACAATGTAAAGGTACCCACCTTGGCAGGAGCCCTCAAGGGAAAGTAACCACTCATGCAGTATTTACCAACTTCAACTGTTCTAGGAAAACATAATGGAATGAAAAATTTGGCCCATCATGAATACACTGAGTTGAATTCCCTTTTATAAGTTTTGCAGTTTATGTGAAAAGACAAAGCAATTTCCTTCTTAATTCTCATTTGGGAGCAGGCCACTCTGTAAAGGAGAAATGAAGGCACATGCAATTTCCTTCTTTCTTTTCCCCTTCTCTCCATCCCCTGCTTCCCCCTCCCCCAGTCATAAGAGTTTGCATGTGTTTTCAGACTCTCCTTTTGTTCTACTACAATAAAGTCCCCAAACAATTGCCAGGTCAAATGTGCTCCGTCTTTCTTCCATTAGTGTAACAGCTGGTGCTTGCCTCTTAAAATTCCTTTACTGTCAGCTAACACATGCTTTCCCATTTGAAGAATTTCTAATATGACTTTCAGTTCCAGTTCTTTACTATTCTCTCAATCTTAGTTTAAAGGCTTGATGGATCCACTCCAAAGACAGAGATTCAAATGTTCTCAGGTGAAGTTCAGATCACATCAACAAGCATCATTAGATTCCTTCCCTTGAGGGGTGAAGTGAAAACGTGAGTATATGAGACCAAGAAACAAAAACCAAAACAAACCAGATGCCTGCTGTTTCCTGCAGAAATTTAGATGCTGACTCATATCTCATTTTTCTGTAGAAACTCCATACTGCTCAAAAAATCCCACAACATCTGTATATTTCTTCAGTTTATTTCAGATCCAGTAAAGGACTTGAATTCATTCCAACTTCTCAGCAGGCAAGCAATAATACCTGATAACCTTTTTATACCTATTGGAAGACAGAGCCATTGTCACCTCCTTGACAAAAGTGGCACTAATTTAGACATTTTCCGAACAGCTTATAATTTGCTGGAAGGACTGATTGTTCAACATAGAACACACTTTTTAATGGAATATCCAAAAGGAACAAGAATAAAGGCAAGCAAGCACTGAAAAAGTTATAAATCTATTAGAAAACTGTCCTCTTGAGAGGTGAAGCACAGCACCCACAGGGCAACAGGACAGAGACCAAAGGAAGCTTTCAAACACCCCAACTCTAGCTCATCGGACTTCTGTCTGCAACATAATTAAGACAACCCAAAACCTAAGTTAGAACTTTCCTGGACTCAGAGCTACAGCGCTGCTGGGGGTCAGTCAAGGACTCAGTGGCATTGCCTGCACAGACACACTCCTCTCTCACCTTCCTGAGGACACGGATTCAGGTTCTTCCAGAGGTTCTCCAGAGTGTCTTTGTCCTGTCCAAGAGCAGATTTCTGGTAGCCGCTTTAAATTTTTCCAGCCTTTTCACACAGCATAAAGGGACAAAACACATCTCAGCTGGCCTTTAAAAGTTGCTTCAGAGTATATTCCAATGGGATAAAAACTCAGAGGATCCAAAGTCATTCTTGACCATGGGTTAACCTCAAACCCACCGAGACACGAGGAATAGCAGAATTCACTGACTTTGGTGAGCTTTGGTTCAGGCTGCACACACCCCTTTAATGATATTTTCTATTTCAAAGTATTACAGCTATTTCAGCACATGCCCAGCATCTGTGGGCTTGATGGGGTGCTAATCTTATTACAAGGTGATGATTGGAAGCCTATAGCTGATACTTCCAGATGGTTTTAGGATTCTGAGACCACATATGCTCAAAAAGAGGAGAAGGAATGTTTGGAGAGCTGTCTGGGTGTAAGAGTTTCGAAAGGTATTTGCAGAGTTCTGAGAGTTTCCGGATAGCTAGGGACCACAAACTGTACATACATTAAACAGTAGATATTCACAGCTCTCTTGGAAGTTTGGAAGACTTTACCCAGCAATATGCAGACCTGTTAATATTCCCACTGGGATATGTCAGAGATCCCAACAACTCTTGGCATGGTACACTTGGCAATCAGCCACTCAGACTTTGCTTCTAGGAAAGTATGGAGGCCTTGTACTCATTTTCCCAATCTTTCATCAGAGTGAAAGGTTCAGGTGACTTCACTCGTTCCACTCTGGCACTGTAGATCCATAGAGGCCACAGTAAGGATGTTGCTAATTTCCTGGTCCTGATTAACTAGAATAAGTTAATCATAATCCACACTGACTTCCAAAAAATTGCACAACTTCATAGCTCAAACTCCCCAAAAAATATTCCTAATAAAAGAAAGGAACAACTTTTCATACCCATTCCTGCAGTTATTGTGAAATTTCACAAGATTTGATAGCTGTCAAGGCTCCAGCTGTTGAAGTTTGAGCAAGAATCTCAGCTTCAGTTGGAGTAAGTGTTGCCTCCAGAAGCAAGGGAAAGGTGTGAACTGGAGGACCAAAACATATTCCAAAGTAAGCAAACCAGAATGCAAATATTTACAACCAGTGGCTATTAGCAGCATGGATTACAATAAGAAGCTTGTTTGCTCACACATGCTCAATCTTCTGTAATGTTCAAACATATAAGTTAGCAAAGACAAAGTAAAACAAATACAATATTTGAGCAAGTCATCAGTAGTGTTGCTCTGTATCTATCAGTCTCACACCTCTTTTGATTTACCTGTATCAACAATGTGTCATAATTAGATCATCAAACATGTCCTTATCTGACAAGAAAAATAACTACATTGGAAACACAGAGAAAGAGAACCTGGAAAATATTTTCAATTAAAAATAACCCTTAAAATAACTCAGTAGGGTTCAATTCAAGCTTGCTGGGATTAGATGTAAAGGCTTTGAAATTGGGTATATGGAAGTACAGAACTGCTCAATTGAGATTCACTTTCCACCATAGGTGTTCTCCCACTGAGGTATCACATAGTACATATCAACTCTAGTGGCTCAACTGACATCATCTGTCTAAGAATATCTCTGCAATTATTCTCTATTCCACATTTTGTTCCCAAGTTTCAGAAAGAATATGGGTTTTTCTTAAACAGAAAAGCTTAGAAAAGTTGCCTAAAATAGCCTTTGAATACTGTCTCCTGTGTTGCTGTAGGAGACATTGCCATATATATCAGCTGGGAGACATATCAGAAATACCTTCTTGTCTAGTGAGGATGCTACAGAATAATCATATCTATAAAGTTACAATCATCAAAACTACACAAGAGAATCTCTGTAGATATTATCTTATACATGCTGAATAGGAGCTAATATGGGAACACCCATTTAAAAGATTTTTAAAGAGAAGGAAGTAGTGAACCACTGGTAGATACTACTGACCTTTGAGTCTGTTAGTAAACAGCTTTAAAAAAGTATTTTCCTGCTCAGAGTCCAGTTACACATTTTGCTCTGTGCACATCAGGATTACCACAATGATGTTTGTTCTCTTTGATGACACCTCAGTTTTAGAAGCATAGGTCTCAGCCTTGCAGCTAAACCCACTTGTTCAGATCCTTAAGTATATTTAATCCAGAGAAACAGTATGGAACTATAAAGGCATCTTTGCCACTGATCCTGTTGCAGAATCAGTCCCAATGGGAGCAAACTGAAAGCAATCGCGAACTTTATACAGCTGCATCGTGCCAAGAGTCCCACTTTTTATAAGTCTTAAAGTTTTGTGGTCTATAAACCAGTTCTTCATTATTGGTGCATTGTAAAACATCTCAAGTTCCACATTTGCCAATCGTAGTCTGTTCAAGCTTCCATTACTGCTCACTACTTACCAATTGTTTCAAGACTGTTCAGGGCACAGATTTTTCTGTTACCATTGTGGGTTTTATTCTCTTCTGTCATTCCAAGTCTCAAAACAGCCTCCAGATTCATCAATATTTTAAATATCACAGTACCTGGTAAAAACAGTTTCTCATTTAGTTGCCAGAGAAATTCATGGAGTCTCCTGCCAGTTTCAGTGGGAGTGAGATCAGATCTTTGATCCTTGAGAAACTGTCAGCCAAGGCAATATGTGGGCACCATATATAATTAGATTTGTAGAGCACAAAGAAAGGCAAAACATTTCTTCACAGAACTTGACTACTGATTTTAACAGTAAGAGGACTGTACACCACTCTTCCAATATGCTGTAAAGGGAACTATGTTTTATCTTTGATTTGGATCTCACCCCATCTACGGAGGCTGAAATCTCCCTAGAAGTGTATATTTAAGAGGTACAAGACGGTGAAAGAGGATTTGCACTCAGCTTTTGGATTGTTGCTCCTCTGACCGGTTTTAACAGTCTCTTGGGATAGAACTGAAGTGCCAATGATGTTATCAGCAGCAAATTTGTTAAAACTAATAAAAAAAGCTTGTTGAATAACAGAAAAATGGATAAACAAATTAAAGCCCTACACTTCTCTCACCAGAGTGGTCTGACTCTCTCTCTGAATATATAGATTTCAGTAGGAAACTCCTCTGCTCTTTGCTGGAGTTATGCACTAGTAGCATGAGGGAGTGAAGGGGTATTGGTATTTAACTGCAACACACAAAACGGGCTAAATGCTTGATTTTCTCAGTGTGTAGTGGGGGAAACTTGGGGCAAAGCACGTTGTTAGACCCTCTGCCTCCCAGACTCAAAGTGCCATGGTAGCCAGAACACACTTTAAAGAGGATTACGCTGATCCTTTAGGCAAAACAACAACTGTCATTGCAGGAAAACTCTATCTGCCTTCCTCAAGCAACACTGTCCTGGTTTGAAAGGAACAACTTTGAGATTCATGGCCAGAACAAATACACAAGGGAAAAATCTGCCCTGTTTTTAAGACATAACTATGTAGCACCAAGTTTATAAAGACTATATATAGTATGTGGACAGATGGATGGATACACTTATCGTGGTAAGTCATACCACTGGGGTATTCACTGTGGAGCATAGTAGGGGTCTGTACCTTTGGCCTTTGAAACTTTTAACTTATTATTACAAAAATAAAACCATGCAATCATCCATTTGCATTTCTCCTTGCCAGATAGTAAAAAAAGATACAACTCTGAAAGTGTTTAGGCATTCCAAAAGATAATGTTCCATTTAAAGGATCCCTCAAAATTTTGGATCTATGGTACACAAACACTTCTCTAGTAGCTGTCATTTTCAACCAGGTTCTTGATATAAGAAAATAACACCCATCAGCCCAGCTTTATCTGCAATCACAACCAGAGGTTACCATACTTATTTCCAGCATTGGATAGCAAAGTGCAGCATTTGTTTACACACACACATTTTATCTCCATGTACATAGAGCTTAAGAGCTCCAGGAGACTTGCCAGCTAATGGTACAGGATTGTAGTCCTGGGAAAATCTCTGCTCTTCCACAGTGTAGGTTATGTTCCTGTAAACATATGACCAAGCAAAGCCTTTATTACACTGGCACAGTCTCTGAAGCAATGAGGGTCTGTAAACAGCTTGCACAAAGCATCCCCGAGACGTTCTCAGACAGAACAAATGCCACTTTTTGTATAATTGAACAGTTGGTCTGAATCCTTCTCAGTAGACTAAATAATTTCAAATATTCAAATAACGTTGCAAATACAAGTTTTGCAAAAATGTTACTTTAATTTCCCATAGATACTTTAAATTAATTTGCATATACATCTGGAAAAAAAACCCAACCAGTTGCTGCATGGAAGTCACAGGAAGTATTGAGGGCTGTAACAGAGCAGGGTAAGCAGAGACTGAATTTACAATGTATTTTCCAGAACTATGTGTTCTTGCAGGCTAGGGAGAGACAGGCATGAAACTAAGGCACCAGGTAAGCTTCTTTAAATTCTGAAATCAAGAGTTAGTTGAAGGATACAGAGATTTCAATAGCATTTGAACAAAACACAGAACGTCAACTTGGAAGTTGTTGGTAAAACATTTCTGGAAGGGCACCTGATTTGTATTTTGTGGCAGCACCTAGTACAGGTAAATCACATTCCTAACAGGGAGCTTCTAGTTGTTATAACATGACATATACAACTTTCTTTGTCAGAGAGTACATAGGCTGAATATATAGATCTTACTATGTATGCTGTCATCATTTATAAAATATTTTGTTATAACTATCATCTGGTACTTCTGCACCCAAATTTAGATGTTGTCAGACATCCTAAGATGTCCTAAGAAAATAATTCCATAAAACCAGATCTAGTGGCTGGAGAGTACAAGTGACTTCAGTGAATGTAGGATGCATACCTATGATGACAGTTTTCAAATGAGCCTCTTTATAAGCTCTCTCATTTCGGACTCGTGCTTTGATTCAAACAGAGCAAAAGCAACAACTCACATGCACAAACAAGAAAGAAAGGGATGTTTCACCTAAACACTGGGTACTTCCAGTCACTTTCAGCCCAAAACTCAGCTTCAAGTTTGTTGTAATATTTAGTTTTTCATAACCACCTTCACTGCACTAACATATAAGTCACATGCTCCATTTCTTCAGATGAGCAGAACTGAATCAGTTTTCCAGAGCAAATAGCCATTATTATGAGCTTAAAATTTCCTTCCCACAAATATTCTCATAAGTTGCTTTCAGTGGCCTTTGCAGTCAATCCCTATAATTTTACTTACAATGTAAGTAAGGGAAATTTAATGAATATATGACTTTATTCACTCAACAGAAACCTCAGATAGAACTGGAGTTAATTTTTAGCTGTGAAAGTCTAGGCTAGTAACTTTCTTTGCCAGCTATGAGAACATGAACTTCATAAAATCAGACATACAACAGTTGTTACTCAAAAGTCAATTTTAACAACAGTTACCACAACACAGGACCCATGAAAAAAAATAGGGGGTTTTCCATTTCTGAATGTGACATGGAAAAACGCATGTAAGGACAGGATTTTAAAGTTCAAACTTCAAACAGTGCCTTTAGCAACACACATCTCAAACCTGTATTTGTGTCCCTGGGTAAATACATGTCTTTTCTTTCTTCAAATTATATTAAAAAACTTTTGTCTGTGCATAAAATAACTAAATTTCAGAAATAATGTTTCTCCAACGTTATTTCAGATGTTTTAACAGTTCACCCATGAAGTCACATGTGAAATGTCTGATACCTACCTATTAAATTGAAGTAACAATCAACTCTACTCTTTTTAAATGAAGTAAGAGAAGTACCAACATCTTGACAATAGAAAGATTTGTTACAAAGAAATTTCCCATAACAAACAAGTTTGAACAAACATTGCAAGCAAAGTCTACATGAAATGAATTTACTCCAGTGCATCAGTCACATGCTTTATGGTAAAACAAGCTTAAAGAAAGCAGTTTGGGACAGCTCCATACTCCTCCAAATTCATGGGATTTGAAAAAAAGAAGCCATGACAGCTACATCTCCAAAGAGCTGATTAAATCTCACTTGGTTTATCTAACAGCTTAGATGTCCAGAGTGCTACCAGGAACTGGGAAAAAGCTGAGGTTCTCATCATAAATCTCGACCTATCAGGGCTTCTAAACTGTACTGGTCCACTGACATGTGCCAGGAAAAATGCTATCCAAGTTGGATTTGAGGAGTAATTTGATAGTTGCTCTGAAATTTTAAAGAAAACTCTAAACAAATACTTGGCACCAAATATTTTGCTCCAGAGGTATAGCTATTTTTCACCTTTTATGCATTCTCCTAATTCCAGCAATTTTTCCTCTTTACCCAAATTGACTGTTGCTTTCTGGACAGCAAACAAATTCCTCTGAGGCTGGATCAATACATTGTATTAGACAACCTCCTAACACTCTGTTTCACGACCTGTTTGTCACTCCATGGTATAAAACTGAGATTTTTTCCTAAATTGTGATACACTGTTAATAGTGATCAAGAATTAATTATGTCTGGAGGCAGAGTCAATGGTTTACATGAGGACAGATCACTCTCATAGACCACTATTTAACAGTTGGAGATTATGTCCATAACTATTTCTATTGGAATTCACTTTAGCCAAAGCTGGAGTCTCAGCTGAGAAAACCCAGATCTCCATTTGTCTTGCTGCTAAACCTCTTACCTATAAAAAAGCCATTCAGTAAGTAAACACTGCAACAGGATCTGTGACACACACTGTCAGGATGGTTTGGGAGCATCTGGAAGACTTTACAACACTTGTCTGGTACCTTTCAGAAGTACTAAAGGCATCAAAAGAACAGGAGGTGCAAAACAAGAGAGCATTAATGAAAAGGCTGCAACAGCAATTAAACTTCAATTGTGTCCTTAATGACCTTGTAAATCAACAGTATGAAGTATAAATATATAAACAGCATAAATTAACGGGATGCATGTGCTGAGCTGGAGCAGCTAGAACATGCTACCAACCAACACCTGTTTTGAACTAAAATATTGGGGTGAATTTTGTATTACAGGTCTGGCTCCCAAGCAGGCCAGTGATTCTAATAAGAGGGACTTCTGTAACATCCAGAAGGTAAATTGAAACAGCAGATTATTCTCCAGAGCCAAGAGGTAGGCACTGATGCACCTATAAACACTGTTAGCCATACAAAGACACAGAAAAAAGGATGAAAGGAAATCCTCCATATGATATGGAGAAGTTCACATCATAATCAAAGAAAAGCCTGTCTTGAGGGACTGATTTTGGGATGCCCATCAGTATACATTAAAAAATTGGTTATATTGATCTTCCAAGGGAGACTCCTGAATGCTTCCAGAGACTAACTAGACCACATAGGCTGAGAAATCACAGTTGGAAAAAAGAATCCTCTTAAGTGGTATTGTATTTAATGGCCAAAAAAGCAACTGTGAAATTAGACAGTGATGAATTTTATGGTACAGAAGACAAAGCATTCTATATTACCTTTATTTCATTATAAAAGCAAGAAAACTGTGACAAGAGCAAATTATATCAACATAGCAGGGAAAGCAGATATGATTCTATGATTTTGATACAGATCCACTTACATGCTTCAGTTCTGATGGTTCAGATTCTATAGGCAGTTATTCCTTTCTTTCATTTTCAACGCTCACCAGCTGATAACAATGGTAGTGGATTTTGTAGTTTAGATGTCTCATTCCCCACAGCTAACTTTGCTGAATCATCTATTTTTATCCCATTTCATTCTCTCAGAAATCAATTAAGAAAACACTCACATCTATATAATGATGTGTAAGCCAGGCCTATACATTGTTTGTTTGACCACAGACATCAGAATTTTTATTACTTAAGCCTGGATACCGTAAGAGGTGAAAGTAAGTTCATCTCAGAGGTAGAGAGAAATGTCATTGAGGGTCAAAAAGAGCTAAAGTCACTCAGAAGAGGGTAAGGGGAGATGGGCAGAAAGAGTTTTGAGGCAGAGCAGCAAGCTGAAATGAAACAGTACAAATAAAGAACTACAACAAAAAGCTAGGAAACCTGGAGGAAACCTGGCTTCCTTAAAAAAAAGACACTTTTCCAGTTGGGACAGTAATGCTGATGATCTTTCTGAACTGCGCTGAGGTCAGTAGATAAACAGTATGTACAGCTAACTATTACCAACAATTAATTACAGTTACTATTGCAGCATGACAGCTGGCATTTTTAGCATCCAAAATCAGATGCATTTTTAATAATCTGATCGTACAATAACACGCAAAATAATTACTGAGCTTCGTTTCAGGAATGTGTCAGGCTCCTAAATATAGGTCTTTAGTTGCTATTCTCAGCATGTCATATAGCCTCCCTATGACATTCTTCAGCTCCTGTATCAAAATCCATCTTTTCATACAGCCATAGGCTTCTCCACTTCTCTCTCATGCTGCACTATCAGGGGTGCTTATTACAGTTGTTATATCTCTTTATGTCCGTCCTGTCTTTCTACCATAAGCAGGTCAAATTATTAGGGATGAAAAGAGACTCAAGACATTCTAAACCTAACCAGAGAATGACATGTAGAATTCCAGCTCTCCAAAGACCTAGCTTTGCAAAGGCTTCTGGACAATTAAATCCCATTTAAGTGTCTAAAGAACTTTCTGCTTGCAGCCAAAAGTATCTGTTTGTACCTCTACAAAATTAATCTTGGAGTTAAATTTGCCTTAAAAGAACTTTGAACTAACAGGTTATAGCAAAGAAGACCTTTGTGAAACTGGGAGCAGTCCACTTTTGTGGAGTCTCTGCTCCAAATTGTTACCCCTAAAGAAAAAAGGTGAGTGTCCTGGGAAACAGGCAACCACACAGTAGCCACTTTCCAAGACTCAGAGGTAAATAGCTCACTTACATTGGATCAGCTTATGGTATTTTCAGTACTCCAAGCAAAAAGAAACTAATTTTGATCTCCTACACAAAAACTGGCATTTCTAGACTCACACAACAGCATACAAAAAATACACTGTACATGCTTGACCAACATGTAGAATTTAAGAAACTGCATACACACAAAGCCTCAAATAGCAAGCTGCTTTAAGTTCTGAAAAATTGACAGGATGAAATGTGTGAATCACGTGTTGTATCAGACAAAGTAATTTTAATTAATTCTTCCAGTTTTCGAACAAAAAATTCAACACTTCAACCTCAGTTGAGACTGCAGGTCAAAAGAAAATGCTTTCACTGCATTTAATTTGAAAATGTTCTTCGAACACATTTTGCACAAATGCAAAACTTGTAATCTTTCACATGGTATTTATGTTGTTTTATCTTTTTCCATTTATTTGTCTTTCTTTTTTAAAGGAAAGGCTGTGAAAAGCAAAAGCCTGAAATAGAAATTATTAGTCAGGGACAAAACGAAAGATCTCCTTTTCTTTAGGCATTTTTACCTTGAAAATAAGAAATTGAAAATTAGATTTCTTCTCTCCCATCTCTTACATGCTCTTCAAAACCATTTTTGACAGGTTGTTTAGAAGCAGCATGAAAAGTTTGTTTTGATGTGTTTCAATAATCCTGATGGGAAACAATCTTTTTGTCTAATAAACATTCTGGGCTGCCATTTAAGAGCAAATGGTTTTACAATCAGCTACGGTTACTTGTGATTATATTATAAGCTTCAATGTCTCATATGCTTAAACAAGTTCTTTATCCACCTAAAATTCTGACGTGCCATTTTCAGGATGAATATTACACACGGATGTTGCAATGAGAGGAGCTCTTTCTCCTACCTGCATGTTTGAGCAGCTTGAAGACTGAGACCATGTGTTTCATCATGGCTTTTATTTCATCACGTTCAATTCATAATCAAAAAAGAAAAGCATTTTTAGTAACACCAGAAATCAATACAATGAAAGGGCTTGATTGACAGCTCTAGTGATCCATATGCTCTATCATTCACAGGAGAAGGGTTGTATAAACACCTGTAAGAGCTTGTCTAATATTAGGAAATGGCTGTAACTAATCACTTGGCTGTAGTTCACCATATGGTCATTCTTATTGCGCAGTAAACCTGCCTTCACACTAATTAATTTAATCTATATCCAAAACTAACATGAGCTAAAATGTAAGCCAAGCATCTATGTGAAATTTGTTACAGAATAGCGATTCTGACCCGAGACCATACCTTGACTTATTTTTAAAATTATTTCCTCCAAAGACAAGCCCTAATATGAGATCCATCCCTATATTTTCCAACTGAGACCAAGCCAAGCCAGCTGCAGACCCAAAAAAGGAATTCTGCCACAAAAGCCCCTTAGGCGCCGCTGCTAAAAATGCCAGCAATTGACCTGATTCTCTTCCCCCTCTGTCCCCAGATTCTCACAAGTTGTACATCGCTCCATCAGCTCTCCTGCTGATTTCAAAGGACTACCTGTAGTATTAACTGAATCCAAAGGAAGACATAAAGAGCAGCCTATCTGCACTTAAGCAGGGTTAAAAGGGTCCATATTTCACGCAAACTTTGCTGTCAGGTGGAGGGAATGGGCAGAACCCTGGCTGGGTTTCATGGCATGCATCAGCCTGCAGGTTTGATCCCAGGAAAATATCTTTTCAGTACAAATTACTCCATAGGAATAACAGTTTTGCACTGCAATATTTAGGATTGGCATGGCAAGGTTATGACCAGGAGATGCATTACACTGCAGCTTGTGCAATAGTATAACCCTCTTAAATCCTAATCAAAAGTAAAGGAAACTCAAGGCAGAATTTGGGAATTTTGTAATACAGACTAGTGGGACCACAGCATTTTTCTTGAATACAACTATATGGGTGTGTGGGAAATGGGGTTATTTTAAAAAGGAAGTGTCCCAGATAATTCACCATTCTTGGCAATATTTATCGTAACTACTTACACTTAAGAAATACCTTTGGTGCAATGTCTCATAATCCGTGTACCAGAACATCTCTTTTCCTGGAAGCATTTTAGAAAGAAAAAGAAACAAACCAAACCAAAATACAAGAAGAGAAACAAGAGAAAAAGAAACAAGAAAAGAAGAAGGAAAAAAAAAGAAAAAAATTCTAAATTGAAAAGAAAAAAAAAGGAAAACAAACTCAAGGCCTAACAAAGACCTCTGATAACTTCAGTGAGATGGCATGTTCCCCTAAATACTCTCTCTTAATACATCAGTCTAATGAATACACACAAAGACTTGGCTTCTCTATTTTCTCCTTTTTAAGTCACATTGACCACAAGGCACCAATGTGTTCAGCTGTAATTAGAAGAAATGCTGTGGTCCAATATCCATGACACCTCCTAGGAGTACAGGAAACTCCTCTGCTCTCTGCTTCACAAACTGCCAGAACATTTCACAACATAAAATCAACATTCAGCACAGAAAAAGTTCATCCAAGAAAATGTCCTTGACGTGTCTTTGATGCTTCTTGCAGGGCTCTATTCATTCGTGGCCTACTGGAATATTTTTTCTCAAATACAATTTTTACAATAGAAGTAGCACATAAACCCACATCATTATTATATATATAAAGTTTAAAACTAAATACCATTGATCATAGATGAAGATGTCTCTGAAAGTGCAATGAGGTGGTTATTGCAAGTTAAAATTAGTATCTTGCCAAAATTAAACAAGTCATACAGCCTCATGCTACCTTAAAATGAACCATATCTAGTTCATTTCTGGTTCTAGAAAATTCAAGTCATAGCAGCTCATGAGCCAAATTCTCTCTTCCAAGTATTATTTAAATCAAGTACCTTTCATACCTTATTCACATCTCATTAGTCTTCATTGTGTTATACTGCAAAGCTTTTACAACCACAATAATAACAGTAAAAAAACAATAAAACTATGATGAATTAACAAATAGTGACCTAGAAGGTAACCAAAACCATTGTAAAGAGCTATATCCTAACAACGAAGACTAATAAAGGCATTAAAAATCATTATTTGAACATTTGTTTTTCACAATCATCTTAATTCTTTCACTGTAAAGCAAAGTATGAATCATGACTAAGATCTCTTCTCCACTCTTTTTATCCCAGTGTCTTGTTCAGGCAGTGGTAACTTGCATGTGACAGGAATAGCTTAGAAGCAGAACAAGAGTTTTGGAGGCAGTTTTTACCAGCAAAGCCCATCTTTTACCTCAATCTTTTGCTACAGCTAAATATACTACTTTTTTATTGTCTTCCAGTATTCAAATTGAGCTGAGAGAAAGGTGTACTTTCTGTATCCTTAACTTTCAGGAGTGTCAGGGGTTTTGCTTCTCTGCTGAGCTTGGGTGTTATGTTAACATTCATAACTTCATCTCCTAATTAGTCAGTTCAACAAATACACTATTCTCCATTAATAATTTTCCCTTCTCTCCCTCCATGCTCAATAAAGGAACAAAACTCAGAAAAGCTATCCACTCAGATCTGTAGGTATTTTTCACTGACTGCATGAAGATAAGAACTCATGCATATTTTCCTCCCTTGATCACCTCATTCTCCTTTATTTTTTTGACCAGCAATAGAATAGTTAATGTTGACATTTAAACCAGATACTTATATTTATTCCAGATGAGATGACTTGTTCATTTCCAGACCAGCTGATTCACACTACCTTCATTTGCAGGCAGATATGAATAATTTTTTTTCAAAGTTTTTCTCACAACTAAGTTACTAAAGAATTTCAGTCAGGAAGGGGGAAAGAAATAAGGGAAAGAGAAAAAAAGAAAATGCAGAAAACAAAATGGCAATTCAAGCAAGAAATCAAATCCCCCTAACCTCAAATACTTTTCATTTTCAAATGAAAATATCAGATGCTTTTATCAAACTTCCTTTTTTCCCCTCTCAATAAACTTGCAGACAATAGATGGCTGACATGGCCTGCCATATCCATCATCCTCAGGACTGAGTCAGGAACAGACCTGGAGACCATACCCTGGGTTCCTCCCTTGCCAGTTCTGGGAAAATTCCCATCACAGTTTAGATTCTGCATCCTCAGTTCATGTTTCACTCATCTGTTTCCAACACAATTGTATACTCAGCAAGGTTCTGTTTGCTTGGCAGTCTATTTCCTCTTAATCTAAAGTCATAATTTTCACATATATGAAATCATACTAATTCCCAAAGTGACAGCATGCCATGGCAAAAACATGAGCTTATAAATTTCAGTGAAGAAACAAACAGAAGATTGTTCTTTCCTCTGGCCAGGGGAAGAAGGAAATGCCAATTTTGAAAGTATCCCATGCAAAAAACCTACATTTTAAATCACATTTTCAGAGTCTTGGAGTTGAGATTTGAATTGCAAGGCTTAGTGCCGTGCCTAAAGTAGTGAAGAGAGAACAGAAGTGCTGGGGAAAAAAAAGAAATAAAAATTATTCCAAATCAACACTACATCTGTATCATCACTCCACTGTGGAAATTTTCGTTGAAGTCAAACTGGCATGTGTAATCCTCTAAAGATACATCATCAGCAACACAAAAACAACCTGTATTTTCTTCCTACCAGGCACCAGCCAACAGATTATTTTCATTTATTTATTTTTAAAATCATCAGCAGATGTTCCAAAGCAGGGAAGAATAGTCCACCCATTATTAAGTACACTCAGTCATCTCTTACAGCCTTCCTGATCAGCTCCATCTCCTCAAACCTAAGACAGTGGAGTATAAATGCACTCTGGGAAACTTTCCATATTCCTGAAACAGTGAGTCATTCAACAGTTGTTTTAAACAGGATCTGAGAGATTGGCACCAGCAACACTAAGGTCATCTCTGAGTGCTCGCTAACGAACCACACAGAAGAAGGCAGAGACATTTGCAGCAGATAGTTTAATATTCCTTGACTTCTCAGCACTTATACAGCCCTCATAGCTTTAATATGAACACCTGAAAATCATTAATGGATTTTACCCTCATATCACCCCTGAAAATGGAGTGAGTTACTTTTTGCAAATGGAGAAACCAAAACAATAAGTTTAAAAAAAGCTTATTTAAAGCTACAAAAAGGATAGGGATATGATTAACTAAAAGGTGGTCACAGATCTCTTGAGTTTTGTGTTTTAAAAGTTTATCAAAATATAATAAAGGGCTAAAAAAAAATAAAATTTGTGGTCTGGCCATGTTTTATACATATGCACTTCCTTTACATGTTAATGGCCTTTTTAGCATATAAAGTACTCTCTATTAATTAATATTATTCCCTGCCTATCCCAGGACAGGTAACCATGATGCTGTTGTATTGCAGAGTACACCAAATATCTGTGTTTTCCATTGATCACTCTTATTACAAGACCAAAAACAGTCCCAGTCCTGTTGGGTTTCTGCTGATGTTGTCCAAATCACCATATAACACAAAGAAAGAGACAGTCTTTGTAACTCACAGGCAGAGAAAAGCGGAGAAGGTTTAGTGGCAATCCTGCCTTCAGCCCAAGGAACATATTCACTACCTTCTCAACTTCTGTGCAGTGTTCCTGCAGCCTTAGCATAACCTCAAAGTTGAGATTCCTGTTTCTGAAGTTGCAAAGTCTCCAAATAGCCTTAAAATCACTGTCAAATTTTGTTCAAAAATTTCTAGCAAAGCAAGAAAAATCAGAAAAAGTAACAGTGGGTGTCTTATTCTTGAGGTATGATTTACTCCTTTGTTGAGAGCCATTTTCTTACATAAGAAAACCAAACTGAAACTCTATGTTTTCACTAAAGAGAGTCCCAGAATTAAAATACTTCATGGTATCAGTCAAATAAATATCACTTCATAGAGCTTGCACAGACTCCCTGCTGGGCATGGCATGAGAAGCTCAGTAACATTAATGAGAAAACAAGTATCTCAGACTCTATTCACGTACCTATTGCAAGCCCATTGTGGTCACCTGGTTTCACATTCATCTTGGCCAGCTAAGCCATTTAAAAACCAGTTCCCTATGGTTTTTTCTTATCACTCCCTGAGGCAAAAAAAACCCAAAACCAAAAAAACAAATAGTAAGAGTATTATTCATGAAGCAATCCTTCACGTTGTAAAATACTGTTTCGAGATAGATAGGAAGAAAGGACTAGAGGGCTGGAGCACCTTTCCTGTGAAGAGAGGCTGAGAGTGTTGGGGTTGTTCAGACTGGAGAAGAGACGACTCTGGGGAGACCTAAAGGGGGATACAAGAAAGCTGGAGGGGGATGTTTCATAAGGTCATGGAATGATAGGACAAGGGGAAACGGCTTTAAATTGAAAAAGAGTAGTTTTAGATTAGATATAAGGAAGAAATTCTTTACTGTGAGGTTGGTGAGGCACTGGCACAGGTTGCCCAGGTAAGCTGTGGATGCCCCATGCATGGAAGTGTTCAAGGACATGTTGGATGGGGCTCTGAGTAACCTGGTCTAGTGGAAGGTGCCCCTGCCCATGGCACAGGGTTTGGACCTATGTGACCTTTAAGGTCCCTTCCAACCCAACCCATTCTATGATTCTATGGCTCTTAAGCTAAGTGTTTCTTTCTGTGACACTTTGATACCAAATGGATTATTTATTTGAATTGTAGCTTTTAGGCAGCTAATCCCTTCCCAGGAAATTAGGTGGAGCTGGCAGAAGCATATTCTAATCTGGCTAATATTTCTGATCTTTCTGGTTCCAGCAGTAGTCCTTTTCAACCACAGACAGAGAAAGGGCGGTGAAACAAAAAAAGCAGGGAACAAGAATTATCTGATATACATCTTCTTATGAGAAATGCCTGGATCTATAACCTGTATATATTTTTTTTGTTTTGAAAATGTGTTACCCAAACTCAGAGTTACAGAGTGATTGCCATAACCAGTAGCGTGTATGACAGTATCACTGGGCAAAACGCCTGGCAAGACGAGAATGAATGCCACTTAAACTCAGAAATTCAAAGCAATTCAATCTCGCCACTTTTTTCGCTTTAACAAGTCGCACATTTCTCGACTTTACCGGGAAACTGTTGCTGTTCATGCTTTGACAAGCACACGAAGAGGCTTTTTTGGCTGCCCACCTGTGACCGCGGAGGGAGCCGAGGGGTTTTGGCTCAGGCTCGCCGTCCATCCCACACCTGCGGGGCGGTGACACTGGAGCGGCTGGAGCCGAAGCTTCCCGGGACAAAGGAGCGGCGTGTCCCGGGTGCCCTCTCGTGGTCCCGCCGGGAACAGGGTGGGACCGGGGTGGGACGCGGGAGAAGGGAAGCTAATTCGCGTCAGCTGCAAGCTAAACGCAAGAAATTGTCAGGTTCGTGTCCTAAAGGTGCTTAAAAATAGCCGTCGAAACCCACTTTGCTTATCCCGCCCGCCGGAGCTCACAGTGAGAGGTGTTAAGGGACCAGAGTGTGTTCCACTAAAATGGAACACAGAACTCTACTTGAGAGCCGTCTCAATAGGTTGAGGTCTCATGTGGCTTCCCAGCATCACAATACTTATGTACTATAAGCAGAATTAGCTTAAAGAAGGGTAGTATCTTACATATTCCCTCACCAAACACACTCATGTACCACCAAGAACAATTCTGTCCCCAACGACAGGTGTGCTACAAGGATGCAATGTCCCAGGATTCACGTGCCTCAGCAGAAAACCTCACTCTGGGCATGCTACAGCCTGCAGACCATGCTTGCAGCTCTCTCTTGGAACTGAAAGACACATTCCAGCCATTCAGGGTCTGGAGAGGAAACTGAGTGTTCCAAAACAAGAAATGAGGACATAGCAACTGTTAGTGATGACGGCCAAACGAGGAGCTTGAAGCTCACTCAGTGTTTCAATTGACAGAATCAGAACACTTCCATCTCAACCATATTATTGTTTCACGAGAGCTCAGTGAAACACACATGTGACCTAAGGACTTAGTGTGTATGTGTCCATAGGAACACTTGTTAAGTCACAGAATTTCTTGACACACCAGAGCAAATCAGAAGAACTAGAGCAGAAAAGCCCTCCTGAAGAAGCTGGAGGCTCAACGAGTCTATGGTTTGTAAATACTACTCTGGCTTTCTGCTGTTTCTTTGGAGAACATAATGCTTTCATTTGATTTAATTACTTCCTCACAAAAGCACTTGCATTGAACCAAACGCAAACAGGAACAGGGTTTGTATGGCCAGCAAAGCTCAAGTGCCTCACATCACGTCATATTGCTGCAAAGGGTACTCTGAAAAAACACATTATTCCCATTTTTTGTAATTGTGTAAGCAGATTGGGAATGAGGGGTCTCTTAGAACCTCTCATGCTGTGACACCACTCAGTTAAAAGCTGCCTGGTACCAAACTATCACTTCATATTTAGTGGTAACTTGTCTGTACAGTTTCTGCTGTGAAGTCGCGAGGAGGGCAGAAGACAGAGAAACAGCCTTCTGCAGCAACATTCTGGGGGTGCTGAGGATGCTGGAGAACCACTGCAAGGCAGAGCTTTCCACCAGGTTATCTCAGACACCCTACAGATGACTCCCAGCTACCGACTATTTTCAGTAATGTGCAGCCAACAGTGCATGCCTACCTTATACAGAACATTTCAACCCTTCCAAACCTATTCTGCTCATTCATCAAATCCACAAAAGCCACAGGTTGGATCACATCACCAAAGCAGCAGCAATGTCTGCCCTAGTGGAACCTGTAGACGGTTCACCCCTTACAATCTAGTCATCATATTTTTACTTTCTCTTTGAAATCCATGTAAAATACTGTGTTCAATACTTTTACCATTCCTTTTTAAAACTTCCTATAATTTCTCTGGCATCACACAGCTGTGGGACAAAGAGTCTACAACTCTGCCTTAAATTAACCTAGTGCTTAAAAAAAAGTTGCATTCTCATGAGATATAAGTAACATCTTGACCCAGCAAAATTATGTTTGACAATAGAAAATTATGTAATTAGTATTAGGTTTGTGCGTGACTTGGTCCAAGAGAGGCCTCTGGAGAATTAACTTTGATTTTCTGTTTGACGTATCCCTGGAGGGGAATGACTACATTGAATAGACTCTGCCCAGGGTTTCTGGCAGACTGAGGAAAGGGGATGGAAGGGCTTAGGACTTGCAATGGGGGTGCCTTCTGTCACCATTGTAATATGCCTCTGGCTAGACAAACACTAGGATAAGGTTTTTAAGGAGCAGGCTGACTTCAGGGAGTTCGATTTGGCTGTCAGAGAGCATGAGACAGCATTGCACAGTACACTCTTGATGTTTTTTGTTGCTCATTCAGCACCAAGTGACATCTGTTCTTGTCATTACATGATAATTCACAGATTCAGTGTGTTCTCTAATTGTAAAATTAATTTTAATAAGTTAGAGTTCCTATCTGTGCACCCTACTGGGGACAAAGGAGGGGGCTTTTCTATTCTATAAATGAAGGATGTTGTAAATATTGTCTGAGGTTATTAGTACCTGCATAAGCATGGACTTTAAGTATTCAGACAACATTAAATCCTTGATGTGCTCAGTTATCAATCTGAACTCCTTATGTCCCAGTTTTACAAGAATTGCATTTGGTGAGTGGGTCCTTTCTGTTTCCTCCATGCTCATATTGCATGGTACTAAGATAGATGTTTAAGAAATTGGGAGGATGCTTATTAGGGAATTTTTTAGATAAAGTCTCAAGTCATGGGAGAACAGAACATTAAGCAGTTTATTCACTTTTGTGAACATTTAATGACTTACAGTCATAGAGATGGAGCCAGTGCAAAATTCAGAGCTAGAGATAGCAATTTTAGCAAAAATATGAGAAAAGATACAAGAGAAAACTGCATCCTTTTTTGCTTGCTTGTTTTCAAAATATTTTTTTGTCTATAAAAAAACCCTTGTAGATTTTTACTATAACACAAGTTTGCAGAGCAAAAAAGACTTACTCTCTCTTGCACAAACTGTAACAAAGTGCCCTGTGAGGTACAAATACAATAGAGCAAAGAAGAAATAATCTTAGCTCCAAATCAGACTGATAAATACTAGAAAATTTTCACCTCTGGACACTGACAAGTCGGAGATGGAAAGTTTTCCAATGAATTTGGCTTCTTCACTCACTTATCCTAGTCTGGGCCAAGTTGCACTTAGTAGATTCAATTCATCCCAAGCACATCACTGCAGGCTTCAGAGAAATTTTGTTGGCCCACTGTTAAGTTCAAGGACAAATATTTGTATTCAGTGTATTCTCACTGTCAAGNGAGGACGCTGAAAAGAGATGATGGTTTAACTGTGGGCAGCTACAGATATTCACCAGCCTTTCTGAAATGACCACTGGGATGGGGGGTAGGAACACTGCCAGGAGAGTTTCCATCGTGTATTTTTCCAGTTATCCAACAGTGACACATCACTTGCTAACCTGTGCTCTCAGAGCAATTCCTCACCTGTGGAAAAACGTGGCTCCGCTGGAGTCAGTGAAAACAACTTACACCAGGACAGGGTCTGGCAGCCTTTCTCCCAAATTTCTTTCCTACTCATTTCCTCATTCCTTCCATATTCTCTTTTTGCTTCCTTCCTCTCTTTTCTCCTGCTATCCATGCTTTTCCTGGGGAAAGATTTTCCTTTGACTGATTTGGGCTTACCAAAAACACTTTGACACACAATACACAGGGGTTGTGTGTATACGACATGTATACCCATGAAGCAAGAGGAAAGATATTACTGTAAGAGTTGATTCCAATTTTTCCTAAAGGCCGGGGATCTACTGCAATCCCCACCAAAACAAGTACCACCACTGCTCCTGTGCAATGGCTCTCACATGTGATTGGAAAACTTGCACTATCGCTATCCCATATTTACCCAGTTCTCAATATACCAATGAAAGTCTTGTAATGTTATTTTTTTCCCTTAGGGCCACAGTTCCTGGAAACAAGTAATTACTTAGTTATCTTGTGTTTTCTTAATGAAAGCTAAGCTTCAAGCCTTTGTACTTGTATAGAAGAACTTGAAAATGGGACTTGAGGGAGTTTTAAAAGCTTCATAAAAATACCCTCAAAAATTCAAATAAAAAGAAGCAAAAAAGTTTTTTATTTTTGTGGTTTTGGTCTTTTAAGCCTTAAGACTGAGCATGAAGGTATCTTAGCAAAATGAAATAAAGTGATAAAACTACAGGTGCTAACAGGAGGCAATGTATAAATTAGATTTTAATCCTGGATAGGATTAAATTATTAACAATTCTTAATAGTTATCAATTATGATGCAGATAGAAATGTTTTCCAAAGAAAGCTTTATGTTTTCCACAACTACATTTTGCACAGGAAGCACCCAAACCCCTTCCAAGTTGTAACTGCAAACTTGGTGCTGTTGCACTTCCCTCACAAGAGCTGTGCTCGTATCCACAACCTCCTCTATGGGACATTTTCTCCCTCCAAAGACATCCCAGCTACTGCAGCTCCCAGATTGCTATCCTGCCATCTCCAACAAGAGATACTGATGGATGAAGCAGACTGATTAATGGAGCCCAGAGCAATGAAGAAAAGCGGTCATAAAAAGGCAAGTTTTAAGTAGTGCCCTGAAACAATGCAACAACTTAGACCCATTTAACAAGCTGACCTAAAATAAACCATGAATTTCAGGATGACTTGACAAAAAAAGTTGTGTTTTTTTTTCCTTGGCAAAAGTGATGCATTTCCACAGAAAATATCAATTTCGCTGTAACCACAAATGTCTGTCAAATCATTTCAACGGAAAAGTTTCCAACCAGTGCTAATCATTACTCAGTTGAAAATGTACACTAAAACAAAGGACATTTTGGGTGTACATCTGCAGCCAATCAACAGACTAATTTGAAACAAAAGAAATCCATATACAGTTGGAAAAACAAAACGACTAGCCAAAGTGAGTAGCTGCCAAGAATGCAGCCTTGAGAGAACATCTGAACGACACCAAGATATGTTGTTCTACACTGATCTCAGGAGAAACCTTTTCTGATTGTGATGGATTTCTGCACTGTATTGTATTTTTATGGTCTATCACAGTTTTGCAATGTTTTGGGCTACCTGTGAACTGCCAACTCCATCTATCCAATTCCTCAGTGGTTTTAATAAAACAAGATTCATTCCACATATGAGCCTTTCCTAAAAAAAAAAAAAAAAGTAAAGGAAGGGGATAAAAAATGGAAAGGCAAAAAGCACCTCTAAACTAGAGCAAGCTTTATGGTTCTCAAGAACAGATCAGGTAATGATCACTGGAAATGGCACCATTGCAAAACCCTCGGACATGTCTTATGTGTCCTGCCTGACATTCTCTCTAGAAGAATGGTTACCTTAGCAAAAAATCCCAACAAGACTCCACTGCCATCCCATCCCATGGCACACAACATCTTAAAGCAAGCAAACTGAATATTGACCACCCTAACTTCTTTAGCTGTTGTACTTCTTTTTGTCTTGGAAAACGTTGCTGATATTGCTGCTCTGTAGTATTTTATAAAGAGCCCCAGGCATAGTAAGGTACAATATAATACTGCAAAATAATCAAACACACTTTTTAACTACAGTGAGGATCCTTCCCTTTTGGTCATATTAGGGGTAAAAAGAATATGCTGTGTCTGAAGATGTTTCATAAAACTTCTCAGACTCTTATTCCCCATGTGAATTGAAGTCATTTCATATATAAGCCACAGCACAAATAATTCAAAATCAAAAGAAAGAAGCACCTGACCTAGAAAGGAAACAGCTTTTATTTTTAACTGTCTTTTAATGGCAGTCTAAATACTTTTAAAGTAGAGAAATACAAACTGAACAGCTCAATGGAGTAAAGTTACATTCACCATCCTAAAATACTACTTATGAAAATGTAAATGTCTTCCGAGAAAAAGAGGCCATTGTTTGAAGAAGCAACCAAACAATGTAAAATATCCCTTGTGGGAGATTGAGACTCCTTCCTTGCTCACGTCATTCTGGTAAAAGAAAGATCTGCTTAACTAATAACTAAAATGCCTCCTTTCTTTCTCAAATTTACCAAAGATATGAAAACAAATGAGAAAACTTCAACCAATCCAGTTAGGGAGAAGGAAGATGTGAATATGTAAGTGTCCATCTAAAAGCTGCAGCTGCATCTCAGGTAGAAATTCTTTCACAACCCATCCCAGAGCTTACAGGGAGGTCTGTAACAATACGGAGTATGGACAGGTAGTGCACAGCCATCTGCAATGGCCTCACAATATTTAATTTATGTCCTGAGAAAACAATTGGATACTTGGGTACTGTCAGAAATGGAGACTGAACATCAGAACAGATGCCATTTTCCAGAAGACAACCATCATTCTAGCATGGAAAAACAAAACCTCAAAGGTCATGCAGTTTCTGAAACAGATCTCACGAATTACAAGATGATACTGAAAAATGTGGCTCTTACTGAAATGGACATTTTGCATACCAGCCCAGGATTTCTATGAACTGTTTGATAGTGGGACACAGAATTCCATTTCCTGGAACAAGGAGGATGCATCACAGGGACATTACAACATTCTATTTCCTGATATGGTTGCTGACGTTAATTTTGAGAGTCAATTCAAACTTGTCCTTCAGTTTGACATCATTAGAGTGGCCAGTCACAAGGGTCATGTTTCTCAGGCACTCATAATTTAGGCCACTCTCCAGCTCTTTTCAAAGTTTTTTTCCAATGACTGTTCCAGGGACCATATAACATGGCAAACCAGATTTTTACCTCCTTTTCTGAGGGATGCCTTCTTGTCTCTTCCGTTCCTTTTCCCTTTCCCAAAATACTGTGACTTAGTGACATTGATCCATGGCTTCTGGCTGGACTGATACCGTACTGAAAGTCTGCTCAGCTCTGTTGAGATCTGTGGTTGCACAGGAGCAGTAAGAGGGAGCACAGGGTAAAGATCAGATGAAGCTCTGCCTAGCAGCAATATTTGAATCATAAATTGATTTTGCATTCAAACCAGCCAGGCTTTACCATTTATCAAGGTCTGTAGCATTTTGGAGGGGAGGAGAAGGGTTTGGAAACAGAACACAGTTGCAAGAACACCTTCCAAGTGAGCAGCTCCCAAATAGCATTCTCCTTTATAACCTGATTGAAATAATCATCACACAGTCAAGCACAGTTTGTTGGTTACACTCAAAGCAAAACATGCTTCCAGCTGTGAGAGATAATTACTGTTTATTGACTGGCTTTTGAGGACTTTTATGCTATATTTAGTTTTAGAGCTGTTTGGGGCTTTTATTTGCATCAGAAGCACTGATGAAAAAGGCCATTGCTTAGAGCAGTCAGCTGCCTTCTAATGATTAACCTCTTATTTCACTTCAGAATATGTTTCACCTGCAAATGTGCTGGGAAATCAAGATTAATCCTGGGCGAATTCCCAGGAGTGCTCTGTTGAACCAGTAACTGCATTCATCAGCATTACCCACTGATAGCGCTTTGTTCTCATAGAGTGGTGGGGCGTTTTAAGTGTCTTCACAAACACCAGAAAGGACAGCTAATTATAACCATCTCTCTACAGAGGGGAGAGTTGAGAAGTGGCTGTACCAGCTGGAACTAGTATTCTTCCTAGTTAAGTGTTCCTGCTCCTTGCAGTGACCAGCACAGTTGCTCCAGAGGCAGAATGAGAAACCAGAAAATAAGCACCAAAGAGTTTTAACCCCTTCATCTCCAATAGTTACAGTAGTAGTAGGGCTACACCCTTAAGACAGGAATTTTAAACTCTCTCCCAGGACAGTTTTCTTGAACACAATTTCTGTTAGTCTTTATTCTATTGGTTCGGTAGATGACATAAGCAAAGCCCAGAAAGGTGGCTTCAAGTGTGACTCTAGGTCTGTGAGGGCACTCAAGGAAACTGACTGTCCAGGCTCTGCTTTTAGTGTTGTCTTTCACTCTGGTGTGATGTGAGGACAAGTGGAACTATGCAAAAAATGCAGTGGCAAACAGTAAAGGTCATCCTACAGCTCTGGTGCCACAACTTTGGCAGTTTCAGACACCAGAAAGGGAAAGGCAGAAAGGAGTAGTCCACCAAAATAATTAAAGGTTTTTGCTAAAATATTCTTTCTTAAATCAAGATGTTTTTCTTTGGAACTGGGCCTGAAGTATAAGTCACCTAAAACTGAAGCATTTAGTTTTGAAGCAAACAATGTCGCAACTGAAGTGCTGAAAACCTTTTTTTTCCCTTATTTTGTTTTGTTTCGCTGAACTGCTCCAAAGATTGTCTTCAGATAAATCCAAAACAGTTCCCACCTCCCCCAGCCTGTTTAATATATTCATTAGGGTCCCAAATGGTCTCATCACAACATGCCAATTTCAAAACTCATCTCCTGTCTTTACAGAAAAGTTGATTATGTCTCTACACAGCTCTGTGGAGCACACATGACTAATTGCAGAATTAAAATAGTCAAAAAGCAGCAACAAGATCAAGCAATAACAATGTAGACTGTTTGTAAAGGATACAGGACCACTGGGTATCAAAGAGGGTTGGAAAGCTAAGATTGGCTGTGATTTTGAGGATTGCTGGAATCTTCAGGAAGAATCAGAATTTATTATGTCTTGTGAATTCAGGGTACAGATTCAGACAATATATTGTAGAAACATATCTTTAGAGTAATATTGCTATCAGCAGGGTAACCTCACAGCAATCCATCAGATATTCTACATTCCCATCCCTGTATACAACCAGAAAAACACAGGGAATTAATAAGGAGTTGATTTAGGACTACTAGTTTGGAGTCATTACTACAGGAGTTCTTATATGCACTGAATGCAAAAATGGGAGGAATAAACAGAAGAAAGTTAGAAGACAGCTTTCTCCCTCTTAAAAGTGACAAATGTGTTCATTTTGCAGAAGATTTAAGCATCAGAAAAATAGGGACTTGACCCTCCCCTACTGTTAAGACTGGGATCCAGTCTGTCATCAGGGTTACTGCAGACAGAGAGGCTAATTATCAAAATGTAATCTCTATTGTAATTTCCTATTTGAGGGCTCAGGTAGCAAGTGGGTCTATGAACCAGGTACTGGTTTGAAAAGGATTAAAGTCAGCTGAATTCTGCCTCCCATTGAATTTAATGGAAGCCTTTTTGTTAACTTTAGTGGGAGAAAGATTAGATCAATGATGAAAATCATATCCTAAGGCAGAGTGAGATTAAAAAGTTCTTAATACTAGGAAAATTAATATCTTATTAAAATTACTGGAGTGTTCAAAAGCAGATTCAGGTTGATTTGCAGGGTAAGGGTGTTTGTAGGATGAGGCATCCTGATGTTTAAAATTAAGGAGAATAAGCAGACAATATTTTTAAGGCAGAACATGTCATGCAAATAACCACCTTGTCTGCATTCAATCATACTTGCACAAGTCACCCTCACTGAAATGAATCAGATGGAACTTGAAGTCAATGGGAAGTTACGATTGTTCTAGCAGAGCAATACTTGTAGCCTTCCAATAGTGTCACCAACAGCAAAAAGAGGCAAAAGCCTTAAGGCATATTCTTCAAGATTCTCCATAAAATTTACTCACATCAATTCTACCCCTCTTTAGCAAAGTTTAAAAGTATAAGAGGAAAAGAAATAGTCAGTGGGTTGGGGTTTTCCCCCTCCTCTTTTGGTGTCACAGTATTGCTCAGTGCTGGTTTTCTAACCACAACTGGGGCATTCAGAAGAAATAAGTCTTCTTAGCTGTTGCCCAACAGAGGGGTTTGGTCCATCTATGTCAGGCAGAGTACCAACACCCTTCTGCACTGTGAGACAAGACAGCACTTAGACCACTTCCCATCTGACTGACAACCTTACCTTTCTGCAGGTGCTGTTCACTCAAGTTCCCATCTTCTATTTTTAACTTCTGAGATTGCTTAGTTTTCTATCTATGGAAGAAACCCTAGAATGCGTTAAGAGTACGTAGTCTGCCTTTTGTACCAAGCTGAAATTCAACTTTCTGCAGGGATAGGAAAGCTATAACGTCCTTCACAGTTACTGAGGTTTATTAGAAAAGGTTCTGTCTTTGTGAGGCACCCTCCCCTCTGTCGTCCTGATCACATTCTCATTGACATCAGCTGCAAAGATCCAACCCCCATGTGAACAGGAGCAGGATAGGCAGTAATTAGTAGTTAAGTCAAGAACTTATGTTCCTGGGGGGAGAGAAAAATGGTTTCCACATTTACCCTTCACATGCAGAAAGCAGCTACCTGTTGTGGGGGCTTTGCACTCTTCAAGTCTACCAGTAAAATCAGTAAAACTCCTGCAGCTGCACTAACAGCACATCAGTAATATATTTCAGCCTACTGATGAAGGGGCAATATGCACTGCAGTACCAATAATAGGATGTTGCATTATAACGAATTCATCCCACTGATTGTTCATTTTCAAACACACACTCTGTTTTGCTCTCCACCCCTAAAATCTACAGGGTAGACATGCCAGAAAGGGAGTCATTTGAACATTATTGGAGTGTTAGGCTTGGTGGTGCTGGTTTACTGGTTGGATTCCATGATCTCAGAGTTCTTTTCCAACATAAATGATTCTAATATTCTGTGATTATGAACATCACACCATATAACTGTTGCAAACCAGAAAAAAAATTATTCTAAATACTTTGTTTTATGCTCTAGTACTCATTTGATAAAACCTGTGATAAGAATTTATGGTATTAACCCAGTTTCCATTGGGAAGGTGTGCATACCACCACCACCAACCTCTTCTATAACCACCACACAGTGAAAAAGTCTGAAGAACAATCTGTTTTCATTATTAGACATCAAAGCTGAAATTAGAAGTGAGGGTGCCTCTGTCTCTCTGTAAGAGGAACACGAGAAGGGAGAGTTGGCTTTACGGCTTGTTCATGCTGTATCTTGCCTTTAAATAAATTACTTGTTCTAATTCACAATGAAGTCAACCAAACAACTCCCATTGTCCTAAATAATTAAACTAGTCCAGGAAATAATTTCAGAACTTTTCAGCACCACTAAATTAATTCAAGGAGATGAAGAAAGAAGACAAATTACCCAAGAAAAATATTAAAACTAAATTCCATCTTCTGGTTTCAATATGAATATGTATGATATTAGCCTGTGACTTTGAAAAATTGCCTTCAGCTCCTGTGTTCTTTTGCTTAGCAGAACATTTTTAAAGGAAGAATAGAAATTCAAGTATTTTCAATACATCACTTACACTCGATAGTTTGGGCACGTTTTTCAAGAGCAGCACAATTACAGCACATGGACTACAATCCCATAGGGAAGGGACATCACCATCAAATGCTCTACCCATGAGACTGGTGTGTAAACTGGAGTACTTTCACCATCTAGTCCATCTCCAGACATTTTTCTCATGAATACTGAGGCTGTTGCTGCACTCCATGTGAAGCCTGGTCTAAAAGATAAACCCTGACTGAATCCTGGCAGGAGCACAACACAATAGCACATTGCTCTACTGCAACAGAAGTTGTTCAGAACATGCATTACTTCATGTGAACAAAAAAAGTTCCCCTGCACCTGTGTCTGTAGGACTGGATGTGAAGGTAAGAGGTTAGTCTTGGATTTGGGCACCTAAATCACCCCTCTGCCTTTCACTTTTGTCAGTCCAGAGCTCAGTTTTCCCCATCAGGATTGGAGTTACCAAAATTTCCTAGCCTATCAAAGAGGACACTAACAGACCAAAACTACCCCAAAAATTCTGAAGTCTGACATATAAACAGGTGTTAAATTTATACCAGAGAGAGAAATAAACTTTAAAGGTGCACATCCCTATTTCTGTGTGAACTTCCATGAACTTCCCCCGTGGATTATGCCTTTCTTTCTGTGTTTACAGGAAACTGAAAAATGATTGTATGGAAGAATACTACGGAAGAATACTGCTTCTTAAAGGCTTCAGTCTGCAGATACTGTAATAGATAGCTTAACAGATATTTGAATGCCTCTCTGACTAATGATGTATTTCCTAGTAAATGTATAAATATATCATTGTTAAATAAATAGTTCTCTAACTTCTTGTAATTACACACAGCTGCAAAAACCTGTTTGCTCAAATGTCAGGAAGTAGCACAGAACTTTTTGCCTTTTCAGATTTTCCCATATCCCTAGGCAATTTATCCTAAAGCTTGAGCTGGTGTGTATATATATATTTATATAAAAAACATCTTCTTCCTTTTTATTTTTCATGAATACCAATTAATTTCTATTTTTAAGCTTTTATGGTGCATTTACCACAAACGCTACTTATGTTTTTATCTTTTCTCAGAGATCTTTTACGAGACAAAGCTTTTCACAAAGATTTTAATTAAAGCAAAGATGGTTGGAGGTCAAGGTTGACAATCACCTGTGTCAGCTTCCATGATATTCACAAGTTCATTACCTGCAAACAGATCTGCTATACTTTGCCAATTTAAATCATTGTGTTGCCTGAAGTGTCTGAAATGGATCGAGTTTCAAACACAAAAAAAGCAACCCAAGTAGGGTCATAAAGCCACAGAATCCATTTAAAATGAAAGATGGCCCTAAATCAAAGCCTTAATCCAGACTCTTGACTGCTGCTGAAATTCAGATCCAACCCTATTCACTCAAAAACTAGTGATGAGAGCCACACAAATATTTTAATACATATAAAATATTTCAGTACTATAACTTCTTGTCTGGCTTCTTCCCTTGGAATGAATAAATTTAGAGTCCCAAGTTCAAATTCCCTAAAAAAACTGGGAAATGTTTTATCCAGCTCCAGACTGACAGTTCTCCCCATTATTTGAATTCTATGCCAAAAAAAGGAGAAAGACTTCAGTTTTCAAGAAGCCTAAGCTTTAAATGCTCAAATTTCATTGAAATAAAAAACAAGAACAAAAATAGGAAAACAGAAGATTATACCCCAAACTTCCACTTTCTTAAACCCATTTCAATATGTTAGAAGAGTTGCTGCTTATCTGTTCATTACAGAATATTAATGTGAATTTTCATTTCTTACTACTTTGCAGTATAGATGCCTCTATTAAAAAGTAGTTAATTTCATTAAATACTGATAGTTTGTTTATATGCATGAAATTTAAGACTAATGAATTCCAAAGACAAGGAAAAGCTCTTATCTGTTTTAGAAAAGTTGGTCTTCGGACCAAAAAGAGAAAACCATAAATGCTTTTGAGTTTAGTTGAGCTGTAGAGTTTTAATCTCGCCTGATCAGGTCAAGGCTGTGAATTTTGTCTCAAAAGATGCTCACAGTTTAACTACACAATCTTGTCATTGCCTATCCCTAAAGAATCATCTCTGCCACAAAAAGCAGGTCGAAGCTGGGAGTGCTGGGACTGAAAGGGAAATGGAACAGGAAGAAAAGTGTGTGTTACTGCTTAAGACTAATCCTGGAGCATCCTCTTTCACTGGCTCCAAAAGCTCATGCATAATGCTCCCTTCAGTACAGCCCAAGAGGATATGGCTGACAAATTCCAGGTGCAACGAAAACCTTTGGAAACCATCTCAAAAAACCAAATCCTTCCAAGATTTCTGATTCTTGACCTCAGTCTTGCCCTGAGAAAGCTGAACAATCGCAGCAAGTACCTAACAAATATTAATTAGGATTTATTCTCCTGGTGTAAATAATGAGTAACAAGAAAATTACAATGGTTCCCAGCAGCTGAAATAAGTTTTGATCACAGGAGTTTTCTGTAATAGGAGTTTTTGTCAGATGCATAGAGAGCACAGTGGATGAAACAAGGTCGAGCTTTTAATATCCACTAACATATTTCAGCAAAATTCTTTCCTTTCTTTGTATTTTGTTTTCAAGAGAAAGCTGAACAGCTATCCTGTGCTTTGTGCTAATATCCAGATTGTCAAACAGAGTTTTAAAGAGAGCAGGGTGCTTCGAGCTGGATTCTAAAGCAGATGGGAGTCAACATAATTGTTAGAAAAAGAGGCTGACATTCATGTTTCCTGACACATATATACGAGGGCAGGCTGCAGCATTCTGCTCCTGCTGGAGAGCGGGGATTTGGGCCAGAGAGCTGCAATAGTCAGGTCAAGAGGACGTACAGGCAAAATGATGCTGCGCAAGGGGAATCCTGTGTGACTTCCACAAGCTAGTGCAGAGGAACAATGCTATTTCACTGCTATTATTCACCAGAAAAGGAATCTGGGCTTCTTTTCTCATATGCTGAACTTTTAGACTTCTCTCTCTGCTTATCAAAGCTCCAGGGACCTAGGACTGCCTACAGCTGGTGAAAGTCCTGCTATTTGCAATCTAGCCCTAACAGGATTTGAAGATTAATATATTAATGAGATTGATGAAATACAGAACATTTTAACAATGGAAGTACAAGTTCTTTTCCTTCATTCATTATTTTAATTACAACCACTGTCTTGAATAAGCTGGGGAAAAGGTTAAGGATTCCTTGTTCCAGTGTTTCAGTACTGAACAACCCTTGCAGAAAATAACATAAGAGCCATGGTGTGTTTTTCTGGATCTACAGGCCAGCTATGTCATCAAGGCAGGAAGAAAACAAGCTACATCAAAAAATCTATTTTGTTCAAATACAGTTTGCCTCAGGAAACAATTTACTGGGCAGAAAGTTCCTCCAGCTAACACAGTGTTTAGAAACTGACTCTGACATGCTTCCCTTAACCAGGGTCTCCCAGAGGAACCTTTCTACCATCACACTTCTTGCCATCTGCCTTGCAGTCACATGAGCAATGCATTCTTCCCATCAACCAAAATCCCTCTCTGTGCTCACAGTCTTTATGAGGACCAGATGTTCTTGGGTCTCACTAGACCAAAGCCATACAGACACAGCTGGCAGTATTCTAATTAGGCATAAACTGGTCTCATTTTCCCTTAAACAGCCATTCATCTTATGACCAACTGGTACGTTCAGACACCTTGAAATTTTCAGCTGGCTAGTTAACTTGCTTGAGTGGGAAGAAGAAAGTGGTGTATATGGCATAAAGTCGCTCCCTTCTGTAAGTGTCTGACCTTCAGGATGCACACTAAGACCCCAAACACACTCAGACTCCCCATTGACTCAGACTGACACTTTTCTCTGTTAAAGCAAAGCACATAGACATCAGTGTCTCCAAATTCAACTCTGTGATCTTGGAGCTAGATTACCTTATGACAGTTTTGTCTCGGCATTATCTTACTGAGAATGCACATGGACTTACAGAAAGTTTATCTGCTGATTCAGGTTCAGTGGGAACCATCTCTTTTTTCCATTACTCTCTGCTTGTTTCCTTTCCTTTGAGTCTTCCTTTCATTGCACAGACACTCCACAGACACGCCTGTCCTGTCCCTGTGGTGCCCTTTCTGTTTCTGACACAGAGACAAATACACATGAACTGAAGGATGCAGGAGCACTGCTTTGGTCAGGACAGGGACCAGCTGCACTTCATCCTCTGAGCACACAGATGGGAATGGGGCATCCCTGTGTGCTCCAGCCTGGATGGAAACAGACTAAAGCTCTATGAACCAGCACCAAGGAAATAACCAAGTTGCTCTTGCAGAGCCCTATGTTCTATTAGAAATAGCATTTTAAAAATTCCCAGTAGCACACTGAATCAGAAATTTTGATGTACCTTATCAGTGCTGCTGCATTTCTGGGTGCCATCTGTGGCATTGAATTATTTCTGCTATGTTAGGATGACTTGGAGAGTGCACCTTTTCACTGAGCAGGGCAGTCCCTTGCCACTGGTTATTCAAATGCTATTATTTCCAAGCTGACTTGACATAACCCACTTCTGTTTGAAAAGGTCCCTGAACTTCATCAAAAGCCTCAGCTACTGCAGACCTCAGTCTTTCAGGTGAGGCAAGCTATCATGAGTGCATAATATATACACTGAAAACCTTCCACAGCATCACCTTAAGCAAAATAATTTCATTAAAGCACTGCCTTTATTTAAAATGCTAATCATATCCCTTCAGCTGCACTGAGAGTGTTAGGGAACCTGAGGGAGAAATGAGTGCCCAGTCAATTCCCTATCACAAATAAACTTGTTTCAAGAGTATGCCCAATGTCAGCTCCCAGGAGCAGCCCTGGAAGTTCATCAGGAACGAGCCATAGGAATGGTCAGGTCACATACCCTCCTCTAGCAGCTACATCAAGAGCCACGAGGAGCTGCTAAGAAATGCCTAATTATTCTCACTTTATGGTGTTCTGTTTGATTTGTACACTGTGGAGAATCATAGCATAGGCTTCCCAAGGTCACATAAAACTTGTTTAACTTTCAGAGCACCTAAGGACAGAGAGAGGAGGATAACTCCTCTTGCATTAGCCTAATGAGCTGAGCTCAGCTGACTGCAGGATTCAGGTAGTCCTGCCTTTCCCTCCTGACATCTCAAGGTTTCAAACAAACTCAGCACAACTTTTGGCACATGGCACAAACCATAGGTATGTGTAAACGAAGCCATCTGTCATCAGGTACAATCCTTGATTTTCCTTTCAGGGACTGATTTGCAAAAATGCAAATATACTTTATTCCCTTACGGAGCAAATAGTACCTAGAAACCAGACAGTCAATGGATTGAATAGATCTTGCTTTTTTGAAAATGAAATACACCTTGGTTTCCTCTTACATCCCATCTCACCCAGCCATTTATTCAGTTGCTTTTACTGTTCTAGTATTATTTATATTGGGAAAAGTACAAAGAAAAGCATAAAAGCAGAACAGCAAAGCCTGTTAAACCCACATCCGACAGGTGTAAATGCCTGGATGAAATTTAAGGAACTGAAGAATTAGGACCAGAGTGCTCAAGTCCTGAATAAAACAGGAACCAGAGCTGGCCAGATAATGTTCCAGCACTGCATTTTTCCACTGGGAAATGACTCTCACTGAAATGTTCCACTGGAATGAATAAGTTCAGAGGGAGATCAGCTTGAAAGCTGACTCTGTCCTTACCCTTAATCCCCAAAGTCTTCCTCACCATGTGACAGGGAGCTGAAAGCCTGTAAGCAACCACAGACCTGCCTTCAGCTTTTCCATAGGTTGGCTTCGCTGGTGCCTTCTCTCAAGGTGATCTGGGTTCCCAGGCTTTACTGTGGATCAGCCTGGTCTCTGCCAGCTTCTTGGCAGATGGATATGGGCCTGGGAATTCTTGAGAAAGGAGCCTCTCCTCATGGCTACTCCTCTGCCTTTTTGTCCCCAAAGATCTAGGCATGGCTGCAGGAGGAACACTTCAAAACTAGGCGGGTAATCTTAGCTACCTGCAAGTGCAGTTTCAAAAGCTCTGAATTTTTATCCAAACCGAAAATTCTACGATTGCTGTACTTCAGCAGGAAAAAAAAAAAAAAAACAACCAACAAACCAAGACAAAAAAAAACCAAACAAAAATAAACCAAACATGCTTGTCACCAAACCGCAAACAACAATCCCCTCATTCTGTCACAGACAGAGTTGTCAAATTCTCAGTGGAGGAGTACACAGGAAATACCTTTTCCTCTAGAGGCTCCACAACCCATTACAAGCCATATTTCAACCATGGCAATAAGAGACCTGCAAAGTGGGATCATGGGGAGTAGAACATGGGCAATTTGCCTGCTCAGGACTTGCCAGAGACCTGTCGCTCAGCCCACACAGATCCTCTCTAGCTGAGCAGGGCCAGTGCTGCTTGTCCTTTTAGGAACATGTGATGTGAAAGCAGGACGCAAAAAACCAGAACCATTCAGCCTTCTGTAGGCGAGGCTGAGGAGTGACCCTGAACTCGAAAAGAAATGCTTGTGAAGTGAAAAAGGCTTCTACTGTGTTAATTCAAACTTTGCAGATAATTGCAGGCAGTCTGAATTCTATTTCAAGGTTAGAGGTGTTTGCATAAATGATTCTTCTTTAAGAGAGAACAGAATAAACATCATTTAGAGAACTTAAGTATTTATGATTGGAAAGAAGCCTGTTTGTTAATTGTTAACTGATGAACTGAATCCTGTGTAAGGTCATGTTTTGAAATAAGATATGGAAAAGCAGTAAAGCAGACTTAACAGCCCTAGGGTAAAACCCTCCTAAAAATTCCAAAACAAAAAAGAAAAAATATATGGAAGTAACTTAGGTCAGGGTTAGCATATGAGGACAAGTGGAATACAATAAAGTTTTTATAATATGGTTTCCTTTCACCTACCAATAAGCTCATGTGATGCGTTATTCCCATCAAATATGCCCACACCCCACATTTATAACTGGCAAAGAATTCTTTCTTATCCTGTAACATTTGGAAAGTTGCATAAACATTGACATAAACATTGACATAAACATGAACCTGATATCGAAAGGGAGCCCCAGGTAATGAGAGGGGTTTGGACAAGGAAAAGTGCTTGCTTTGAATGTTGTTTGGGATGAAGAAAACACTCCCAAGCAAGCAAGAAATCCAAGCAAAGAGTCTGCTCAAGAGTCTCACATATTCTTCTCCCTGCTGATGACTTGGCTAACACAGACGATGAAGATTATATTTCCTCTGCAAGACACAGAACAGATTATTCCATGATAAGAAATTGCACCAGCTGAGGACCTTGAGGAGAGAGATAAAACAAGAAAGCAACAGAGCTGAGATCTTAAAATCAAACCCCTAAATCTTTGGCTGAGTTGACTCTAGTCCTTCTAAGGAGGACCAAACAAAATGACTTTCTAAAACCCTTCTGTGGTTATGGTTATTGCTTCAAATCAGAAATGAAGGACTGGGACTGTTGCCCGATTCTGGATGTTACTGGAAGGAAATAGTGCAGTGTATTCATGTTATTTTTTTATTCTTTATTTTTGCATGGATTAAGTTTCTGGCTTTACCAAATGCAGTTTACCTTACCCTGATAAAAACTGTTTTCTATCTGTGTGTGCAAGAGGCCCCAGGGAGGATGTGGTTATTTATTTCACGTTTCTGTGCAAGGGCTCAACCTGATTTAGAACGCACTTGGGAGGCAGCCTAAATATTTTGATTCTGACCATTTTTGCTCTCACTAACCACCTGAAAGCTTATAATTACAATGACAGACATCTGTCCAAATCAGATGTTATTTCCTCTCAGGAAGTTATCTTACCATCAGAGGGAATACATCTAAATCAAATGAAAACATCCCCATATAATTCTGTATCAGTACAGACAGGATCCAACATCATCTTCCTACCCCACATCCCTGTGGATTGCTGTAGTAACAAAGGGGATGTGCATTGCTATTGCACCTTTGTAGTCTTGCTAGAGCCTTGCCTTCTCTCTGAGTCCAAGAGAACTGTAACCTTGGATCATTTTTCCTAGGAAGAGAAGGTTTCTTTGTTCGTTTTTTGGGGGCTTGGGGTTTTTTTTGCAGCTAACCTACTAGCAAGCTCTGCCTGGATCAGAGTTTCATTACTCTGAGGATATTTTGATGTAAAGAAAGACTTCTGGCTGGCTCTCTGACAAACTGAGTCCAAAATGGAAAGACAAGGCAGTGAGGGGCAGAGCCTTCCAGGATGGATTTCTGTGTGAGCCACAGCTAATGCATGGCTGAAATCTCTGCTTGGAAATGGAATGCTCACCTGAGCTGGTGTTGGTAACTCAGTGTCTCAGTGCTGTATTCCTTTGCTCTGTGTGGACACGGAAAAGGAGGAACAACCTTTCTTCAAACACTGTGTTGCCAGAGACAGTGTTCAAATGGCATTTCCACTCTCTACCTGGTCTTTGAGACTGTGGAGCAGGAGAGCATGTCCTTGATGAGGATATTCCCCCAGGGCATCAGATAAAATCGCCACTCTCCTGCCCTTAGAAAGCCCTCTCATTAGGTGTCATCTCATAGGTTGGAAGCACTGGCAGCCGGTGGTGAATAAATCATACCCTATAATCTCTTTGATGCAACTCTTGCTCCTACCTCCTAATAAATGAAAACATTGTGTTTCCTTTAATAAGAAATGCATGGAAGTGTGCCATTCATAAAAAGATTCAATTAAACATATGAAGCATATCCTGCTGTGACCCACATTTCAGTAACAATGAGATCTTCCTTCTTTTGTGGCAGTGAGACTTTTTCAGGCAGCTTTTGGCTTTAATTTTTTTTTTAATTTTTTCTCTTTAAAACACACAAATCATCTCATTCAGAAAACCTGCTCAAATCTTTAGGACTAATTCTACAAATGTGAAATAATTCTCCAGTGCAGAAGTAGCAGATACAACCATTTATTTGACTAGAGGCAGCCAAATAACACTTTTTCCTCCTGGAAGAAGGAAAAAAGGTCCCTCTTCTTCCTCTTTAATGGAAAATATAGAGGAGTTTTGCTTTAGGCCAATTAGATCAAAAGAAATAATGGAGAAATTGTTCAGAAGAGAAAGATCCTCCTTCCCCAGGCTTTTATCTTCTAAATAATTATATTCATGTCTGAATGTAAAAAACTACAATGTTATTTTAAGAGCTGATTTTTGCAGAAGTATTTTAAACATCTTTTGCTATCTTTGATTTCAACAGTCTGAGACAGGAAAATGAGCAAATGAAGGAAACTGATTCGCCACAACAAGGGAGTCCAATATCATTACCTTGAGAGAATAATCCACAAATGTACTGCCTCACCTTCATATTCATCTCTTGCACAGTTTGAAATCACAGAAGTAGTTATTTCACTGTCATGGAAAAACATTATCTTAAGCAAATAGATTCACTGAAAATACTCAAAGCAATTACTGAACATTTATCTTTCTAATGCTTTTCCTGAAGAATGGAATCATTTAATTAGGAAATTAGATTGAAGCCTGGCTCACTGAAGTCAATAGGAGTCTGCTGCTCGCTCCACTGGTGCCAGGGTTTAATCTCAGATTTCAAAAGGACTGCCTATCTGCTGAAACTTAAACAAGTACTTCAGTATGCTGCTGCAGCAGGTCATTAAACCCCACTTTCTTAATCAAGTTCTACAGAACTTTTTATGGGGGCAAAAAAGGACAAAGGAATTTCTAGAAATGGGAAATTGTTTCCTGCCTGATTTCCCATTGAATTTGATTTCCCATCCTGCTGGCAGCTGCACAGAGAAACTGGAAGCAATGTATTTTTGATAGGTTCTTACCATCTCAAAATGACTAAAGGATTTTTTCTATTTCTGTGGAAGATTCCACAATCTTAACTGACACACACCTACTACAACAGCAGAGCACAGCCAGACAGAAAACCAAGAGCTTCTAATAAACTTGGGGTAAATGAAGATTCCTCCACAATTCGAACTACCAGAAGCAGCTCTGACTTACTCTGCTCTCCTATTGTTGCTTTCCACATGGAAAAAAAAAAAAAAAGCCTAATGCCAGGTCACTGTTCTTATCTGCACATTATAGAATAGCCTTCAGGTACTGTAGATATATGTTCAGGAGCTGTCCCAAAGCTGCAGGATGAAAATAACATTGTCAGCAGTGATGACACACTAGCACAATATAACTTTGTTTATGTAGAGGCAAAGGTCAGTGTGTTGGATAGGACAGTCAAAAAATTCTCACAAAAGCCAAGACAAGTCTTACCACATCCCAACCTGCATGCAAAGCACACTTCTTTAACCTTTCCCTTTTCTCCTCCTACCACAGGAACACACCTGAAGCAGAACCCACACAAAACAGTACAAATAACAGCATGCACGTTTATCCTCAGAGGCAAAAGCTCAGAGACTAAACAACATGCAAGAGACGTTTGCTGCACCCCTTCTCAGAGCCTGCAGCATGCTCAGAGGCTGGCAGGGGCAGAAGCCACAGCACCCTGATCCTGTTCAGCCCACACTGAAGTTATTGGAACCAGCACTTGTTGTCCATAATGAGAATTTAATATTAAAATGCTCTGATGTCAAAATAACTGAGCATAATTAAAATAAGCCATGTTGTTTTTATACTTATGCCAGTCCATTCCACACAGGAATTGCCTCATGTCGGAGGTATGCCCCAAAAGAAAGGCTCAAGGATGAAGCCATTTGCTTTTTTGGTTTTTTCCTCTCTGGCATATTCCTTCAGCGAGCACCTCACACTACAAACTTAGCACCAAAAAACCTGCACACGGGGGAAAAAGTTTGTGATTAAAGCAGAGCAAAGCCTTAATATTGTGAGCATATGATTACTTGATATCAACAAATGTAAACATGGACAGAACGAAAGCATAGCTATTGTGAAATATCTGTTAGAACAACTCCAGGTACTACTGGTGTTAAAATGTGTAATAAAAGCGGATCAATTTCTAACAGAACTAAACCAACACCTTAGGAAAATATGTCATAATATCATTAAAATTCATTAAATATTTTTTTTAAATCTATCAAAATTCATTAAAGTAACATTTCAATGTACATAGCCTAAAACTCAAGAATAACAAAAGGTGAATGGCAATTCAGTCATAAATCATTCTTAAAATGCCGTATTTGTTGACACTGGGAGTTGTAAGCAAACCTCAGCATTACCTTATTAGTTTTGTTCGGTGTTGCTGTGAATTAAATGAAAAGGTTAGTACAAAAGGCTATGGCAAGGACCTATTTCACATATCAGTTGAACCAAGACACATGAGAAATCCTTGCTGGAGTTTATTTTCAAAAAATGAGCATTTATAAAGTTAACAAGTTAGGTCTTGGGGAAAAACGTGGTTTATTGTCCTCAGAGGTCTGGAAGAATCTGCTGGAGGCAGACTTCATTCCGCAGCATCAACCCACGGCTAAGAGTCTCCAAAAACCTGACACCAAAGGAATCATATGCTCTTTGTGGGAGCTCAGTGCAGCACTTTGCATGCTGGGCAGGTGTGGGGCTGCTCCCAGCAGAAAAACACGTCCTGCCTAGTGGACACTCCTGGGGCGTGGGGAGGATCCTGGAACAGAGAGAGAGACTCAGTTTGCATGAGAATGGAAAACCAGCCCAAGAGACTGTTGAGACTTCTCCAGCATTTACAGCACCATAGTTAAACTCTGTGATATTTGCTGTCATAAATTTCATTTTCCTAAAACAGTTCAAGTTTCCACAGAATGGGAGAAATAGCTTAGTTCTGTTTGCTTCTCTGGTTAGCTAACATTCACTTTAAACTATATGAACACAAGGAATCAGTATTTAGGGCTTTTTGAAACACAGGCACTTACCATCAGCCACTTGCAACTATACATGTATGTACAATGGCAACTATGCTCTTTGCTAGTCAGTATTTTAAGGTCATCTGCAGCATTAATCCTGTTTCATGTTTTATTAAACTACCATTCTCATCCACCAAAACTGTTATGTTGATCTCTTAAACCCCTTCTGCCTCCAGCTGTAATTCTCTTCCACAATGGATTTAGTCTGTTGCTCATCATTACAGCATTAAGTACACCTGTTTTAATAAAAATAGGAATAAATTAGTCTTTAGTTAGCAATTGCACTGAAGGGCAAGGTAATGAATAGCTAAACAGACAGGAGTATATAACCATTCATGTAAAGTGAACAGTGTGGGCTACCTGCTTGAAATCCTTATTAAACTTTTACTTGTTTTATGGTAGTATCAACAGAACAAGGCAGAGCGGTCAATGAAGATTTTTTAAGAATGATTTCTACCACAGGCTTAACACAATCCCTCAGCATTTCATGATAAAGCCACAATTCAAGGGACAGAAACACAAGCGATTTTATTTGACTTCTTTGGGTTAGGGTTTTGCCTTCTCTCCAGGTGAAGGACATCAGTACTGCAGTCTGAGACATTGCAGTCCTTGGCTGTGCACACAGCAATGTCAGTGCAGCACTTTACAGGTAGCAGTAAATACCCACCGGTGCCAGATAAAGCAGGGTGAATAAAAAGCTGCTACCCAACCTGCAGATACATTGCTTTCAAACTCAGGCACTCCCGGTGACTCAGGAACTATAACATTGCTGCCTTCTTCTCTCCTGTCTTCTCTTGCCACTACTGTAGCTATCAGAGACAACATACACGACTGGATGGATCTGGCCTAGTTATGTCATTCTTATTCAACATGAAGTTTCATTGGCAAACTCAAAATGTAGAAGTAACTCGACTTTTTCTATACAATCATTAGCATGAGTCAACAGCAGCTCTCACCAGGTATCTTGGGCTCTGCATCTTTGATCACTAGCTCTGTCTCTAGAGCCTGTAACGCTAAAACAAAAGTGATCGCTTTGCCAATTAGAACTTTTTACTGTTGTATTGGGATTTTTAGTGAGTCACACAGCGCTGACACAAAAGTAGAGTGTCAGCTTAAACTCTGCATCATGAATCCTGCTTAATTAAAATATAAGGTTATTGCCTCACTCTTGGTAGTCAAGATCAAGCATGCAACAGTAAATAATCCCCCATTAGAGAAGCTAAGTATTAGTGATCAAAGAAACACAGCACTATTTAAAAACTCTGCATTAAACAGAGGGCAGTAAACCAAATCAGAAATAATACTCCTCAAACATCCCAGGCACTTATCCCCAGAGAGAAGAGCTGTGAGTTTATTTGCATTTTTATTTCAAATACCACAGTAGTAGGTGAAGCAAGTCATCAAAATTTGTTTGTTTGGATTAGAAATAGGAACTAGAAATAGGGCTTAGGGTAAGAAATAAACAAATAAATAAAATAGGGAGAGAAGTCATCCCTGCCTGTGACTGAGGGAAGATAGCAATAGCTAAGTAACTCCATGAAAACCACACCATGAAGCTGTTAGGTGCCCAAGGCAGAAGGGGTAAGACAGAGACTCTGATGAGAACTTACCAGCACAGAGTAGCCCGATGTAGAGGTATAAGCCTCTCTCCTCAGCTTTGTGTCAGAATCCCAAAGCAGCAACTCACTGAACTCCGTGGACTTTAGGACCTCCATCTCTAATAACAAGAATATGCCTGCAGGACCTTTAGAAAGAAAATCTAATGTTTTGCTGACTACCCAGTTGCTGATCTAGAACAAGAATTAAGACTTTATTTGATTCATTTTTCTCCAAGTATTTCTGCTCTTTCAGCTGAAACTTGACCTTAAGTCTTATTGCCTCCTGTATCTTATTATTAAGACTTCTCAGCATTGTGAGGATGAAGCAGAATTGAGTGCCCAGTCATCACAGTGATACTGACAACAGCAACAACCACCACTCCATAGACACCAGCACATCACAGACCTGAGACCACCCAGGTCTGTAAAGATCACAACTTGAGAAGTGTTTCCTGCAAAACTGATACCAAACCTGTTACTGAATACTGTTAAATTTCAGAAAGAAGTGTTGCATGACAGGCACATAGGAATACCAATTACTTACATACATGTTTCATGAACAAACCAAGAAATGCCATGCCTGCTTTTTATGAGATAATTACAAAAACTGAGGCAATCCTCTTCATCCAAATGCTATTCTGCTATACTGGGGGTTGTTCATACCTTGAATAATGTGTGTTGTTCTGGCCCCATCACCTCACAAAGAATATTTAGAACTAGGAAAGATTCAGACAAGAGAAGCAGGACTTGTCAAAGTACATGATGACCTCTCTAAAAGGAAGAGGAATTTCCAGCCATAGGGGATATGGTTGAAGTCTATGAAATCTTGACTGACAAAGTAGAGATAGGGATTGAGTGTTCCCTTTTCCTTCCAAGGGGAAGTCGGGTCCATGCTATGTCGCTGCCATGAGACTGGTACAAAAACTCAAGGTGAGTGGTTCTCAATGCCATGGGCAGGGCAGACCTGTAGAACTCCTTTCCTCTGTGCACACAAGCTTGAAAACAAGCAGGTCCTTGCAAAGGGTCGCTACAGATCACAGGGCAGACTGGGCATAAGCACAGTCAGGAAACTCTGTGAGGTGAATATAGACAGCCTGAAAAGTGCTAGGGTGGAAATAGCACATACATGTGTCCTGTTCTCACTCTTCCCCAGGCACCTCCCTGTGTATGCCCATTCCTAGATATGAGGTTCTGGGCCTTGTGAAAAATTCCTATAAGCAGTTATGAATATTCTTATGTTCCAGCAGGCTTAGATCCTTGTTCTAAATTCTACTAGACTTGGAGAACCACCCTAAAACCTTTCTGCAAGTGTATTTTTCTTATAGAACTGAATAACACACACACACGAAAAAAAAATAAAGATCTGACTTGCCTTTCGCTGTTTGAAGTCTGTACTTCAGATCTCTCAAAGTGTATGCCATAGGTCTTTGAGAACATAGTCTGTTTTCTGTGCAGAACTGTCAGTTCAGTAGATTACAAAGAATATTGTAACACCTAAATATTTGAGTTGAAAGAGCTCTGTAAAAATAGAGAAGGTGATATTTTAAAACATCCACCTAAATTAGACACTTATGATTGTCCAACACAATCTTTAGATAATTTAAACATCTGAATTATAAACAATTGCTGCATAAATCCATATTTAGAGATGTACTTTACATTTGCTATGAATGCTGAATAATTTTGGCAAGGCAAACTCAATAGAAGAATATCTAAAACACAGACTATAAACACAGTTCTACTTTCCTCTTTTTGATCTCAGCTGCCATTTTATTTTCTGATCAGCCAGGCTTATCAGATACACTCTTTTTATTCGACATCATGCCCATACATTTATATTCGATAGACATTTTTCTCTCTTGTACTCAGTCAACGAGAATTAAACACATTTTATCAAAAAGGGAAAAGCTTTAATCAAACACAGGAGGCCAATAAAATCCTCCTCCTAGTCTGTCTCTTTGATTCTCAGCAATTTCATCTTCCAGAACTCTTTTTTTATTCATCTAGCACAAAGCACAATGTTCCTCATCTGTGTACATGTGTGAATCCACACATGCATTTAAGAAAATTAAAAGCAGCCTTACCATCAAAACTGAGCAGGAAAAAAGTGTTTCAGAAGCTTGCAGATCCTTTTGCAAATAATTGTGGTTTCTCAATGAAAGCTTCTTTTTTCACCCATATCCAGGTGTTAGTGGTTTCCATGACAACTTTTTCTCAGTTTTCCACTCTTTCCAGTAGGTCTTTGAGTTACAGTTTACATATGTTATTATTCAAAGATTAGCTTTAGTTTTTTATGAACTCCAAAGCCTTCTTAACAGAGGCTGTAATGAAAATAACATTGGAGAAGTGTTGATTTTGAAAAAAAAATCACACACTTTTTGAAGAAAAGAAAAAGAAAAAGGAGAAAGGGAAAGGGAGAGGGAGAATAATGACAACTTATGTAAACATACATTTGTTATCTTGCAGCCTCAGCAGTCTTATCAGAACATATCATGGTATCATTCAAGCGTATTAAGAGGAGAAATACTTTGAACACAGCCAAGAGAGACATGTCTCCGACAGGAATTTGAGCCATGGTGATCAAAACTAAAACTGATGCAGTTTCTCTGGTTTGTAGTCAAAAGCCCATGGATACTTTAAGTTTCACAAGGTGTCCCCTCAAGCCACAAAATCAGCTTTGATTCTCCCAGGTTCATAATGGGTTGGCTCATGAAAGTACCTCATCTTTCAAATCAATGGAGACAAAAAAATATATGCAGAAAAGAGTTTCTGTACAAAATAGTGGAGCTTTCAACACAGGCAAATAATTATGCAATTTCATTCATTATATGACAAGACCTTTTTTTTTTATTTCCTGTAGAAGGGGGTTAGAAGGGATTTGTTACCATAAGGTATCTTAAGTTTCCAAAGGGGATTACTGAGGAAAAAGTTCTGCCATGGTAGAAAAGGTGAGATATTCAGGGAGGAACAGTGCAACCCAACCACTGAAATTCTCAAGAGTGGCCCAATTTTACCCGTGCTAGGATGCATCTCTTGTCATGACAAACATGGCATTCTATAGTGAGATATTCCAGAAATATTAGGTATGTGAGGTTGGGGTTTGGGGGGATACGGTGGATTTGGGTTTTGGTAGCTAGTTCGGGGGGATTTTTTAGTGTTTTTTTTTTTGAAGTGGAACATTTGATGTGGTGTGCAATTCAGATTGGCTTGAATAAAAACATGACCCTGGAAAACATTTAAAATTGGCAGGCAGGCTGGGGTGAACATTCAGGCAGCACAGCTGGGTAGCTGAAAAGGGAGAATCCAATCAGCAGTGATTGCACATGGATAAATTCTGTGAAGATGGGAGGAGGGGCAATACCGGCAATTTTCTACTCTGCTTAGAACAGGGAAATAAAACCTTGTACTGACCTCAAAGGGAATAGTAAAATTTAGGGATTCAAACTTGAAAGGACAAAACATTTTGTCTTGTGTTTGGTGCTAGATTTCTCTCAAAAGAAGTTGGGAAAGGAATGAAAGCACATTTGGGAAAGCCTCAGATAGTGCCCAACTGTGCACATCTGTGACTATGCACACAGTTATGCAGTGCCTCGTTTAGCCAAACCTCTTCTTGAAACTGAACACGGAGATCAAGCAATAAAAAGCCAGACCAAGGCAGAGAGTTTTAAGTTTTCTAAAACCTGAAAGACCATGAGTTTCAAACCTGAAATAACACCAAGCATTGCCATGGGGCAATCCTATTTGCTTGATGTGCCTTAGATGCACAATTAGGGTTACACAAAGAGCTCTTGTCACACAAGAATGACAGGATAACAGTTCCCTCAGCCAGAACCATCCAAACAGGTCTTGGGGGCATTCAAAGTGTTTTAACACTATTCAGTTCTTTAACTCCTGTACACTGAGAAATGAACAGGAAAGCATCATTATCCAGCTAATTCTTAATACATCAGAGCTTTGTCAGTTCGGAGGGTGAATGTCTGAGGAGGGATTTTTATTACCTGGCTGGAGTTGCACTTCGGCTGTTTCAAGGCAAGGTTCTTAACTTCGAGTGCAGTACCACAAGGACACTGTTCAGTGCTTGCAGGAGTCTCCCCCTTCAGCCCAAAGACAAAGCGCAGCTGTAGGGGCTCTGAGGGTCCTTCCTGTTACCTTTGCCATAGATGTTTTTCCATCTTTATCAGAGGCCACCCATTATGTTCTGCTTCTTCTGTTGTTTCTACTGACCTTGAATCCAAGTCAAGCTCCTCTTCAAATCCTCAGGACACCTCTGTGCTATTATTTACATTTGGGAGCCTAAGCAGAGACCAAAGCACTCATTTGCAGTGTCTAACAAGACCATTTGATTTTACATGTTGTGCTGGTTTAGAGTAAACCGGCAGGAGAAATGGACTCACCACAAGAGAGGTTTTAAGTCAGAGTTACAATTTAATGAAAGATATTACCATAAATACACTGACACAAGAGAAAACTGCTTTCAACTCACCAAAACCCCAACAGTATAANTCAAGGTAGTTACTCCAGTAAGCAGAAAGAACTCGATGATCTGTCCTTGAATACTGCAAGGGGGAAGGAAACTGAACTGAACTCTCACTAACCATCATTTCTCCTCCAGACAATATCTAATTCCAATTGCAGAATATGGACAGATGGTGATAGATTGCACCATTTCATTTTCTTCTCCTCTTAAGGGAGTCTGTTCACAGGTGAGCATTACAGTGAGGTTTTGTGGCTTTCTCTGTATGCAACCAAATTCTGCTCCTTCTCCTTTGAAGAAATTCACTGTCCAGCCAACAGCAACAAAGGAAGACTCTCATCTTTTGAAGAGCTTCCTCTCAGTAAGATCCTAGCCATGAATATTTCAAATCTTTCTGAATAAAAGGTTGCTGTTATAATCCATTGCTGATTTGGGTATCATTATTCTGATTTTAAATGCCATGCAGTGAACTACTAATTGGGTATTGCGTTCCCCTCTGCACTGTAGATACACATCATGGAAACCCTGTTCCTTTCTGTTCTCTTTAAAGAGTCTGTTTCAGCTCATTATCCAACATGACATACATATTACATAGAAATACATATATTAAATACTGTTTTATATATATATATGTTCTGTGTTATTACAAATTGTATGCATTGTGTTATTTGAGGTACTCAAAGAGGAAAGGTGTCTTGATGTGGACAAGCAAATGACTAAAGACAATTGCAGGCTGTAATTCCATCAGCATAACACTGGGAAAGCGTGCTATTCTACTGGCTTCTCACATACATAGCAACTCTCTTTTCTTGTTTTTCTTCCCATTACGACCCATAGATGGGCCTATAGTAGGAGACAGACTTCCATTTTTCAGACTTTTTGGGGGTTCCTACATGTCTAGAAGGTGTCATCTCTTGGCTTTTCTATTTGTTCATACTGACAAAACTCTAAAACACTGCTCCCATAAACATCTCTCTTTTTTCATAAGAAGCCAAAAATGAGGTTAAAAAAAGAAAAAGGCATCAAGTGGTTCCCAGTCTGTCACTTACGAAACAAGAGACTGATCTTCCAAGGCAAAGAAGCAGCTTCCAGCATCTCTAAACACCAAAGCTAAAAGATCAGGAAGCTCTAAAACTCCAAGTACACTATTTTTATACAGACAGTAAACCTGAACACAGTGATGTTGCAGATGAACTTCCCTGGGTAATTGTAAACAAGAGCAAGAGATAACACTGCACCCCCTGGGAAGCAGCTTGGAGCTCTAGCTGAGCAGCTCTTGAAGAACTCTGATAAAAATAGACAGTGAAGAAATGTTCAGTGATATCTAAAAAGAAAATAATCTATCCAGTCACTACAAAAATGCAGTCATAAAATGAAGGTAAAAGCACTTTACAACAACTCTTGCATTTATGTTCAGTCATATTGTCCAAAGTTATTTTCCAGTCATTTTCTATGCCTGTTTTTTCATTATGTGTATTTTTTTTCTGGGCTTTCACTGCTTACCAAAACTAAGCCTAAAATACTATCAGTTGCATTGGTTTTTGTTGTACTCTGCAACATCCTCTCTCTAATGTGGGAAGTTGACCTTTCACGTAATAGTACAATTCCCAGTTGTTGCTCTCCTCCTGACAGCAGAAAGATACCCCTACACCCCTTCAAAGTCAGCCCAAATGAGGGTTTCCACAGAGGTTATTTCAGCATTCTCCCAAGTGATTTTTCATTTTTCTTTGGCTGAAGATTTTATTACTCACACCTGGTGCAAACCCAAATACCCTTCACATCCATTCCAGTCAAGACTTTTCCTATGCACTGTTTACCTTGTCCCTGTGATGCCCATCTCACTTTCCCTACCTCTAGCACAAAGTTCTCCCTTTGGTTCCTCACCTCCCTCAGTGTTAGTGTTCAGTCATTTCCATGGCTTCACACCAGCTACAGCCACACCAAAGAGGACTTTGAGGGTCAGTCAAAAAATATCTCCTCCTGCTTGACCAGTATGGGAAGAGCCCATTCCACAGCACTTACGTGATCTGATTTAGTAAAGTTAAGGAAAAGTTTATTACTCCACCTTATTCATGGGGAGAAAAAATAAAAGTTCTCTTTTACCAGAGCACAAAAATGTGAGATTAATGATGTTGGTTTCCTCCATTTCTTCATTCACCAGCTCAGAAGAGCAGTCCCAGTTTGTCCAAGTGCTGCCACTGTGCTTTCATATCACCATGGCAGTGAAATACATGTTATATATTTGGAAGTCTTTGGTGGAAAGAAGGCAGCATTAGGTGAAATGTGAATTAGGTGCAGGGTCATATCTCAAACACTAGAGGTGGGACACTCCCACGTTGGATTTTACTACAAAAACAACTTCAATTAAATATTCTAAGAAGCATTTGTACTCCTTGTGTGTGCAGAGTAATAATTCAGTGCCACAAATAACAGAGAAATTATTTGGAGGAGAAGAGATGCTTAATCAAAAGACATGGAAGAAGGGAAATTCTTCCCTAAACACCTCTCAGTCCTGACACCTTGCCATGTGACTTGGGCTAAATCACACTTTGGTTTTAAACAGTTTTGAGTAAACCATTATTCTGAAACAAAAAGCTTTAAGCAGGTCAGTGAAATATTTTCTGTTAAAACACTTTTTCAACTGAAACTAAGGGTTTCTAATAAATGCTGAGGAGGAGTGGGAGAGAAAGAAGCGTAGACTTTCTACAGAAAAATGTCTCTTGCATCTCAAATTTGAAGTCCCTTCTGATCACATGTAATTCAGGAACTTACTGTTTTACACTCTAGCTGAACTGGACTTCTCAAACAGATTATATCTACCTATCCAACAATTCTGCAATTTCTCTTATGAAATCTCTCCAGACAGACTGGAAACATAAGACAACTGAACTACAATTTCCAACAGTGTCTTTCCACAGTGTATTCAAACAAAATTATGAAGTACACAGGCCAAACTGTTCAGTCTTTTCAAAAAAGTCAGTCTTTCGCTAGATTTTCTGTAAAAGACAATGACTTTTCACAAAAACAACAACAAAAGAAACAGGGTTCGCAGGTTAGTTTGTTCCATAGATGCTCAGCTGAAATCCATACATTACTGGTAGTAAAATAGAAAATAGATTAGGATTTTTTAAAGGTAGAAGGAAAGTTCCATAGGTTGTCTATCTCACTTCAGGTAGACTAATAATGAACTTCTAATTAATCTTCCCCTTTCCTAAGCTTAAGGGTACAGGCTAATCACCTACACAAAGCTGCTTATCAGGATGAACAGTCACATTTTCAAGTATTCACTACTATTCTACTGAGATCACTGTAAGGATGGTCAGAAAGACAGTAAGAGAACTTACACATAAAATGTAAGTTTCCAAGAGTTTTCTTGGGTCTTGGTTTAGGTTTTCTTCTTGTGTGAAGAGGAGTTGTTTGTGAGAATTTTTAGCTCATCTACATGTAGTAAGTTTTTAAGGTATTTCAGAGGCAGTATTTTCAACATTGGCTAGCAGATTCCACAGAGGTCTTTGAGCCTTAAGACTGATTTTATAATGTAATGCATTAGAAATATTTGCTCTTTGCTTTTCCACAAAACCACATTTGACAACAATGGACCAAATACATTCACATCCCAAAATACCAGCTAAGTCTGAATACTTAAGTATGCAAATCTCGCATATATTTAAGACAACTAACTTCAAATTCAAACTAAATTTGGTTGCGGTTTATTACCTTCTTGCGGAACTATGTTTAAAGATCACATAGAGAAAATATTTTCCCTACCTTGGCTTGCTTTGATTTCACAAGCTTCCCATAGACATATAACGAAGCTTGCATAATTAACATATGGAAGGTCTCAGAATGTATTACCACATATTCTAAATATAATCAGTAATTGTATATGATGTCATCTGAAACTAATTCAGTCCCCCTCACAGCAAGCCTGTGCTTTGAGCTCACATCACGCTGGCCGTGTGCGTTCCAATCTGCCCGTCTCTCCTGCCTCCTTCTTCAAAGGCACGCAGGTGCCTCAGTGTCACCTTCCACGCTGCCCCTTCTGCACAGGGCACACCGTCCAAGTCCACCTGCCAAGCGACCTTCTCTCTCAGTGTTTGCTTTCCATGCTGCCCGTAGGAACGAGGACAATTAAAACACAGCATCAAATCCACCAGAGAAACACACACCTCCCCGAGCCAACAACAGGATCTTTCTTCTACTATCCCTGTTACCTTCCTACCTGTAACACACAATTCTGGTTTTTGATATTATTTTACATCAGAGAGGAGGCCCATTTGGGCCAGGACTCGCAGATTGAATACTTGGCTTGTTTCTGACCACATGCACAGATTACCTTGCACAAATCCACCTTACTGATTATGGCACTGTTCTTAGTTATTTCCTTTGCTACTAATTCTGCTGGTATGAATAGCAGTTGGTGAGTACTTGACACTCTCAAAAAGCAATTGTCCTTATTAAGTAAATAAACACTGAGTGAGGAACCTATCTTTGGAGACTCGTTTTTTGTAAACCTTGGTCTCACTGTGACTGCTTTTGTTTTTCAAGCTAAATGAATTGCAAGTATTATCCCACTGTTAATATCCACAGCACTGAATGCCAGCATCAACAGATTCCATTGACAAGCTGTGTTTGGGTTTTCCCCCTCCCTCTATCAAACGTGTCACTGCTCTAAAAATGTCCTCAAGTAATTGAAATTACTCATTCAAAATAGAAGCCCTACAAACTTCCCTCCATGTCGTACATAATTAGTTCTGGGCATCTTGTCTATTATGCCTTTGGGCATCTTCTGCAGATGCCATGTGAAATAACAGAAAATGTGCTTTTCAGTGAAGAATCACAGCCAACAGTCATGCCAGGAGCAGTAACAAGCTTGCTGACAGCACCATAACCCTTCTCCATCCAAAGCAGTCCCATGGTTTTTTCAGCAGTTTTTTTTCTCTGAACACATTTCTCTTCCCACAAATAGGCACTGTAGAGGATACAAGCTGGTTAAACAAACCCTATGTCCTGTTTAACAACATGTGGAAGAAGTGTTACCCCATTTCTGAAGTTTTTCCTCTCATTGTGAACAAATACTGTGCTGGTATAAACCAATGGCAGTTTTATCACAGCAGATGGACTTCCCACCACCTTTTTTCAGTTTCCTACCTCTTCCCATTGCAGCAAGTAGTAACAAATGGAGTGCAAGAGCAGCTTTTTGCTACTTAGGCATGGAGGGATATTAAGTTTTAAAGCTTTTTTGGCACGATCAGATAAGACCAAGCTTGACTTCAAATAAATTCCAAGTTACACAGTTCAAAGCAGCCCTTTTATGATAGTGGGTATACAAACTACACAATTTTATGACATGTCAATAATGTCTGAAAACAAACTGTAGTGATACTAGACTTTTGAGATGCTGCATGACAAAATGCTCAGGTTAAATACTCAAAAAAACCCCCACAAAAACAAACCAAAAAACCCCAAACATTTTTACTATTATATTTAAGGTAAAAGCTGTTTAGACATGCCAGCAAAGGTTAGGGCCCATTCTGTGCACACCAAGACACAGACATTATGCCACCCAAGTTACAATCTGAAGTTACATGAGAAAAAAGGTTTTGAGATAGAACACATAATTGTGATTTTACAGATGAGAAAAGTCATGTATGTGGTCACCAATTACAATTAGCAGCTTTAAACCTGGATGATTAGGCACAGTCATCTGTAACCTGACATTAATACAGTCAACAGAAAACTTCAGAAAATCCACAACTTTATTCATCTAAAAACGGATCTAGGTGTTACTCAAAGAAATTAAGTTTGTGGTGCAGCAGATTGTGCCTGAGGCTGAAATAAGGGTGCTGGCCAGATTTTTCACTTGTGACACAAGCACACAGTCATGTTTGCTCCCTACAGTGAGTTAATTAGGTTTATCTGTGCTCAGACAAAAGCTCTTTAGCCTTTTACTAGCAGCTCTTAAAACTCCCTTGGTTTGCTGTTCACAACTTCTATTCAACATGAGCAGATAGAAAATATATGGATTTAGATTTTAAATTGTTGTCAGGAAACAAGTCTTTATTTAGTTGCTCTAGTCCTTTTGAAATATGTTTGAAGCAACTTAATCTGCCTGTCACCTCTAAATCCTAACCTGGTGACCCCTGCAGTAGTCAAGAATGCTTAAAAGAGGTCTCCTATCAAGACAATGTTTTTTGTTAGACAGTAACTCATTATTATGAGTGACACATGCATCATTACGATGCATTTCCAGTCTGATAAGAAATAATTATTTCAAATTATTAAAATCTTTAAAGGAAAGGACATATACAATAAGCTGAGGAACAGCATTTTGGCAACTATGTCTAAGCCAAGGTGTTAACAACAAAGCATCATACCACTGTGAATGTAAATAACTGTAAATATCATGTCACTGAGCATGAACAGTATGATTTGTAGAATAGGCCTGTGTACAAGTTACACTGTAAGCTAAGACTGGCTTCAGACATTCACAAGGCTGTTAAGGAAATGTCCCAGCCTGAACATGCAGGAGCCACTCTGGCAGTCACTCCCATCACCAGAGACTTTCACTGCTGGGATCAAGTAGTGCTTTCACAGCAAGTGGCTCCAGCAACCTGATGGATCCCCATTTGACTCCCTACACACCCCACTCAGAGAGTCAGACGAGATTTTCTTACTGGTTTGAGCTCAGGTTTCCCACAGCAGCATCTTGGATGTCTCAATCCACTGATTCACACAGAAACAGCTCAAGCTTTGGCCTCTGAGGAGGGACCCCAAACATAACCTATGACTGTGATGGTCTGGGGTCTTCCTGCTGAGCCATCAGCTCCTGCCATGTCTGAGTGTCCTGTCCCCCAGTCCCCACAGGTCCCTGTGCCCTTTGTTGTGCAAAGGGGCTGTGCCAGTTCACAGCCTCTTGCCTGGGTTCCCACTCAGAGCTCAACCTGCAGCTGCCCCCAAAGCACCTGCCCCAAATGTGTTCCTCAGCAGGGCTGTGAAGGTTACCAAAGTGCTCCTCTGTAATAGCAGTGCTGCCACATGTGGGAACAGAGCTCCATGTCTGGAGAGAGTCTAGTCTCTGCAAACATCAAAACATTTCAAAATGTTTGAAGATTGACAATACATTTGACAGTGCATAATACGGCCAAGAGTCAGGAAGCACAGGGAGAAGGGAATGATCACATATTTGTAGACTTCGTTTCATGCAAAAGACTTACTGTTAGTTCACATCCCAAGAAAAAAGCAGAGAACAGGGGACTCTGCAGAACAGGCACTGGGAACTGCTGAGAATGTTCATGAATTCATCTCAAAGGAGCAGAAGTGACAGTGCAGGTCTACCTTTCACAATTTGCACAGCAACAGATAAAAGTCAACTACAGATATCAAGCCATGATTACTTATAACAATACCTTAGAGATTATTGTTCCCCAGGAAGAGTCTTGTTAATGGAAAATGTGAAAAAGTTCTCTGTAAGTCTGCATGGGGAACCTAATTCCTCAAAACCAAATCAAATACACAAAAGAAACCCCCTCTGATCCTTCAAAAATCCCACCACACACACTTAAATTTACAAAAACAAATTTCAGACAAGTCTAAACTGAGAGGGAAAAAAAAAAACAACCTGGAAGTAGAAATGCAGATAGGCAGAAGATAGCATACTAAAGACAAAGCAAAAGCAGAATCATAAAGAAGCAGCAGAAAGAAAATTAGACTCTTTAAAAGAGTATTCAGATCAGTTATCTATAATAAATAACTTCTTATGTTTATGGGGAGGCATACTGGAGAGCTAGTAGAGCATTCGCATGGAAGACTGTCAAAACTATTCTAGTAATAATGTTTATGACATCCAATTACTCATGAAGTCAAGGATACACACAATATAATCACAAACCACAGTATACTGTCTATGGAACAAAATGTCAGATGGAGAGATTGGTAATATTCAGGATTGACTTAAAAGACTCATCTTGGCAAGCCTCGATACCACTGGCAAGAGGGAAACACAGAGGGAAGGCCACTATTGTTCTAGTTTATTAGAGACTTCAAGCACTGATGCTTGAGATGTCTCAGAAGAGGCTCACGAGAATAGCAAGAGGAAAGGAAAAAGGTCCAGTTTATTGCAGCTGAAAGATTTTTCCATAAAAGGCTGAAAGAGGTATAAGAGGATGGGATGGTGTTAACACCAATGAGATGAAAAGAAGCTGATAAACTTTTGAGCCAAAGTGGCAAACATTTAAGTAGGACATGAGGAATTGTTTAAACTTGATATTAAGCTTGAAAGGAAATCCTTTAGTTTGTTGAGGAATATGGAGCATGGCACAGTCAAACTGGGATCAATTTCCACAATTATTGAATGCACAAAGGGCTCCTGAACAGCTCTGTTACAGTATTGCCCTGCCTCAGCCTATCCCTATAGCTGTCCAGGCATAGAGTGCTCAGTGGAAGTCTTGGCAGAGTGTTTTTTTGGGAGCCACAGAAGAGAACTGCAAACACACTGAGAAGTTCCCCTCTTTTTTTGTTGTTTTCCTTTTTTTTATTTTCTTTCTTCCTTTTTTCCTAACTTCTGTTAATTTGGATTCAGGTTCAGTAAAAAGAGCAACAAGCAAAAATCAAGTTTCAAGGACACAGCCTGAAACATGGAGAAAATACAACACAGCTTCCAAAGAAACTGTATCAACAACCCTCCCGTTTCATATATTTGGATGAATTTCACTGAGAGCTGGAGCAGAAAGGCATTCTTCAAAAGCCTTAACCCAATTCTCTCCAAATTTGGTCAAAAAGGTTCTTTAATTGAATCATATTCAAAAGAAAGAAAAAAAAAAGGACATAGAAAACAAGACCCTCAGAAACTCAACTACAATCACACATTTCTAAGTCAGATATCTAGACTGCATGCTTAGTTTTTCATTTTTATAACAAAGTAGTATTCACACACTAACACAGCCAGAATCTACAGTGGTTGTTGTTGGTTGGGTTTTTTTTCTCCTCTTCCTCCCTCCCCTAGAAAAAGGGACTGGTCAAAGCTACGCTGGCCAAAGTCTGAAATGCATTGCAAATCAATTCTCCGAACGCAAGAAGAAAGGGATGAGCGGCACTGGAGGGAAAACGAAGCAGCCACAGGAAAACAAACCCAAGGGGCACTGCTGGATGGTGCTGTAAACTGTGCCCGTGCAAACAGCTCCATCCCAGAGCCATGAGTGATGCACAGACAGGTCACGGGAGGTCGTGCTTCTCCCAGGGGAAGCCATCGATGGCGCAGATCTCAGGCAGTTCAGCACAGCGGGATCACGTCTCCACGGGATGAGGATTCAGTCTATCGCTATGTTGTCTTATCTAGCAAGTTTTATTTCTGGCTGGCAGTGCTGGCCTTTGGGGTCTCCAAAGACGCAAGTCCCAGGCTTCTTTGATTTTCAAAATGTAAAAGCTTGCTCTAATCTCAGCTTGTTTAAAAAATAAGCATATTTCTATCCCTGGTCTACCCTCTATCTTTCAAAAGAATCTTGACAACATATACTGCCTGATAGAGTTGAAAGTGTCATAAATGTTTTTTTACAATCGAGTTATTTTCACAGTCAGGACAAACAACCACTCGGAGCTGACCTTGGAGATTTCTCTCAAGTTTGTTAAAGGATCTCTGCTGGTTTCAGCTGTGAAGAACAGCGCTGCCCTGGCTGCCAGGGCCAGCTGCAATTGCTCACAGCTGTAACAACTCCAGTGTGCAACCAGTGTGAAGGCAAACCACTAATTCCAGGCCAGGGCTGTGGGCTGAAAGCAGGGCATAGAGAAGACCTTGCAGGAGTCTCATTCCTCTGAAGAAAGTACTAATAACTTAACTAGGCCCAGCAGGAGCCAAAGAAAAGAAAGCACTAATCACTCCTGCTGCTGCTTCTTCCCCTCCTTTCCAAAGTATGGACAAAGCCCTCAGACTCTCTGCAGACAGCAGCACTCCTGTGCAGAGCCTGTGGCTGAGGTATCCCCAAAGAATCTGCCTGGTCAGCCATGCTGGAACTCAGAAACAACTTCTGGTTAAGATTGTGGATGCTGCTAGAATGAAAAGAAGAATCATCCCTAAGAACATCTCCTTTACCTCCTCAGCTTCTCTGCTAATCAGCATTCAAACACTGGCATTGCTGCTTCTCAGAGTCCCAGTCCTTCACAGGCAGGACTTCTATGGGAACCAAGGAGTGACAGCATTATTTCTAAGGCTGATAAGAAAAAAAACCCCTGAGACCAGATGTCCTAAGGGACTGAAGAGTAAAGCATACACAGAGGAGCCCACAAAGAGAACAGTTGGATATTCAGCAAGAGCTTCCATGTTCCACTTTTCAAAGCTGAGCACACATGACAGCTTTAAAAATTGACCCTGCTCCAGGTTATCTGGATCTACGAACATTCAGACAGTTTCTTGAAGGAAGTAATCAGAACATTAACTATTATTGCCTCCTCCTTGCTTCTGAATGTTAACAACATCCAGATTGGCAGATTTATGTACAATACAGGATAATTTTTTTAAGTGCACAACCACCTTGCTCTTACAGAGCTATGCCATGCAGTACGTTGAGTGAACCGGTCATGTATGAAATGGCACAGATTACAAGAAGATCTAAAAAAACCACTGCAGTCAGGTGTATCTCTACAGGATGGTAGGAATATTCTCCTCCATGGCATCCTGCAGCTATTGCAGGTACAAGATTCCTCCAGAGAGTCATTTTACTAACCCATCAAACCCCTTCAGTTTACCCCAAACATTAGGACAGTGAACACAATCCTCTGAATCAACCAGCCCACCCACACCCCACCAACACAGAGGACTTAACCCTGTCTTCAAGGAGCAAATCATTTTTCCATAACCCAAACTCCACACTTGCATTTCTCACAGTAAATCAATGTTCATATTTACCTATTTGACCACTGTCATTACATTATCCCTACATGCTCTCATCTGTAGTGACAGTCTGCCAGAGTCTTCTTCATCTGTAGCTACTATTCTTACTTCACTTGTGAAGTGGGAGCACTGAAGAGCTGCTGTAATAGGTTCGCATTATGCCAAACTCAATAAAACAGTAAAAACAGCCTCTGTCCTAAAGATTTTCCAGGTCAAAGAAATTTTCCCAATCCTTTCCTTGTGTTTAATTTCTGTCACTGATGAATGCCATTTATTTTGTCGTTTTCAGATACTCACATTTGTGTCTTCAATTTTTTTTGTGGATATAGATTTAGTTTTCTCTACAAGTTTACCTTTTGTGAATTGACACAAAGGCTCTATGTCCTCTTTCTTCAAACCTCTCAGAAACACGTAAAGTTAAGTTCCCTAAACCATGTGGCTGAATGGGATTAGAACAGAGGTCCCTTTAGCTCAGCAACTGGTAACAGTAATCAAAGTACCCCATAGTTTTTAAAGCTAATTGTTAATGGTTTGAATCTTTCCTCAGATATCATTATTTTTGTAGTTCTCAGTGAATGCCAATCAATACTGTCATTTGCATACTTTCATGGTATTCTCAAGAGGGAATGAGAAAGCTGGAGGAGCTTTTGCCAGGCCATGTAGTGATGGGGCAATGGGGAATACTTTTAAACTGAAAGAGAATAGGTTTAGATTGGATATTAGGAAGAAATTCTTTATTGTGGGGATATCTGTGGATGCCCCATCCCTGGAAGTGTTCAAGGTTGGACAGGGCTTTGAGCAACGTGGTCTAGTGGAAAATGTCCCTGCCCGTGGCAGGGGGGGTGGAAAGAGGTGATTGTTGAGATCCTTTTCAGCTGAAACTATTCTGTTATTTTCTGATTGATTCTATAATTCTATGAACCTCTGAAATAGTACAGGGTTCTTATTAGTCCTTCAGTCCAGCAAAAACTAATTTGCTATAAAACTAGATCAAGGGACCAGGTACAGGATTTTCTCATTGTTCTGAAAGACATTATCTGGTAAGGAATGTGAAGCCATCAATTAGTTTGTAACTACCAGCACAGCAAAATACCAGGACTATGTGTCTCATGACAGAGGAATCTCAGCCTTACTTTACGAGGATTCTCAGAATTGAATACCTACTTATGATGCACAAAAGAAAAGAAAGTCATCCCCTGTTCAGCACACCAGGTCACAGCTCCTCTGTTTCAAGTGGTTCTGTTTCAGGGAGTTCTCTTTGTTTAAATGACCCTTGATGCCTAAGGCTTTAAGGGTGTCTGAAAAATTCCTACTAATTAAAAGAAACATGCATAGGTACTGAATGCAGAATGCAGAAGCAAGGGATCCTGACAAAGTGAGGGGTTGTCTTCTCACCTCTTGTTTGTTAATTACTTGCACTATTATGCAATTATCCACCTGTATGAGTAATTTATCCATAAGGAAGCAAGGAGAAAACTTCTTAGACCTGCTAAGGGCTTCAGGTTTTTAAGATAAATTTATGCATGAGCAGGATTTCCAAGGGGCTCAGAAATCCTGGATTAGAAAGTTGTTCAGATGAGTCTTCCCTCTAGAGCACTGAGTCCCTAAAGAAGATTAACTGATTGGATTAGAACAGTAAAGCAGACACCTCACATCTTTCAGATACATAAACCATAACAAGGATGAAATGTAGGGAACGTGGTTGAACTCATCACTTAAAATTTGAAACAGTCAACAGTGTAAAACAGTAGCAATCAGGTATGTATCTCCAGTCCATTTGCTTCTTTGAAAGCATCAGAAATAAAAGACAAACCTCTGAACTTTAAAAGAATCTCCATCAACAGATGATGACTAGCTCTCCTGTGAAAAGTAAAAAAAACAAACAAAACAAAAAACAGAGAGAAAACAGCCAAAGGGTTTGCAAGGATACTAAGCTGTGCATATTTATCTAGCTTTTATGAAAGCAAAAATCAATAGCTCTGATAAAACTTCATGGTGAAATCTTCCACAGATCTCAAAAACTTCAGAATGGAAAAATAGTGCAAAATTATCCCAGTGCTGACAGCAAACCTAATATTTGTGGGAAGTTTCATCCAAAGCACAAGGTGCCTTTTGTGGTTCTGCCATGTTAAATCTGTGAATCTTAGTGGCTGGTGATGTGTTTAGCATCACACTAAAATATGCTCCTTGTCACAAGTTTTCTGTTGTTTAGGTTTGGTTTTCTAAGAAATCATGACACAGAAGCCTGCAGAACTTGCCTGAGAGCACGTTATGATGTAGAAAGCATCACACACACCATTGACGAAGACAATCTCAGACAGATGTCCTCGATTGTTACATGGATCACTCAGAGGATTTCAGAATGCTAAAATCAGGATGGCATCCATAAAAAGTCATTGCATATGTTGGAGTGCCAGCTATGTTTAGTGTAACCTAGAGACACATAAGGCAGGGAGATGACTTGATTGGAGCTGTAGCTTGTTTAGCAATCTTTCCTGAGTTACACAGGTAGATTTTCTAACAAAAACATTATCAGCTAATCCCAGACTAAAATTAAAAAAAAAAAATACAGGATAAACACTTTCATACAAAATCCTTCAAGGGTGTCTTTTCCCCACAGAATGTATTAAGGGTGGATCTTCTGCTCAATTCCCTCAAGCACTGCAGTCAGGCACAGGAGCAAAAAAACATGTTTAAAAAAGCATTTGCAGGAGCTTGGTGTCTTCTCTCTGCTTTTTTTGGACATAGTCAAGGTCTATACAGGTGTATGCCAGATGGGCATGGTTACACTGCTTGTGTTGACAAGTGCAATATTTCCAAGAGTTTTCTTGTTTTTCTTGGACAACCATCTAGAGAATGCCTAAGATTTCTGCCATGTACTTCATTAAATTCTAGGAAATTTTAAACTTGTCTGTAGAAGCCAGGAGAAGATGAGAATATTGCAGCTGGGACTGGACGTTGTTCTGCTGGAGTTTGAGGGTTTTCTCCATTTTGTCAGATAGCTGGGTTGAAGAAACAGAGTTGTGTGAGAAGATTTAATGCACCCTTTGAAAGTGAAGAGCTATTCTCTGGGAACAGTGGGCAATGCTGGCTTTGTGTACTAACAGGGCACAGCATAGCTGAGGGCTGAGAGGAGATGGCAGCTCAGCCAGGCCCAGTCACATCATGAACAGCACCTTGCTGCAACCTCTGGGCTCTTTTTTGGAAGTTGAGCTGCAGGGAGAGATAATTCGGGCACAAAAAGAGCTGAAAGGTGCATCCACAAGCAGGAGGGGGGTAATCCTTTCTGTGATGTGTTGGGACCACCTCCTTGAAGTCAATTCTCCACTATTCAAAAGCCCTTTTGTCCTATTTCTGCACTGCCTTTCTGGTAATTTCTAGGCATTTCCAGACACATAAATGAAGTGCAAGGTATTAATTCAACATCCTTTTCAGATTTTATCCATTTCTTACCCTTCTTGGTCTAGGTTTGGAGACAGATTTCCTGAGTAACATCCAATCCAGCCTTTGCCACTGGCTCAGTTTCCCAGTGCTTGTTTGGGAGTCCTTTGTCTATCATACTCCATAACACAGTGACAAGTTCCCTTTCACCAACCTATCTGCAGGTTCTACATACATTTTTTCCTTAAAAAGGACCATAATTTACAAAAAAAAATCATATCCTGTCCCATGCCTCTGAGAAATAAAGGAGGGAAAAAAAAGAAAAGAAATAAAAGAAAAAGGAGAGGAACCCAGTCATTTAGCTTTTTCTAAGTTTCTTCAGAATTGTTAGTTTGCATATGCTACCATTAATAAAGTCATGAATTAATATATATTGTGCCAGCTGTAAGGCAACTAGTTTAATTCTAATGACTCTAGTTATATAAAAACAGATGTAGAGGCAGACAATTAGGTTTCAAATAAAACCCCAGAGCACTGGCACCATCACTGAAGTTGATTTACCATAGGAAAAAGCACCATAGGAAGGAAGTCACCAAATGTGTTGCCTTGGTCATCAACACAGGGAGCCCAGATAAGAACTTACTCCTTTTAGCAAGAAACCAGCCTACACTTGCAATGAATCTTCACTTTCCACACCTGGCAGAAACAACACACAATTCCTTATACCCCAAATGGCATGGTCACAGATTTTTGTTTAGTTTGGTTGTACTTATCAGTCATAACTAAAAGAACTGAGGTCTCACTAGCAGAAGTGAGGCTCAATAACCTGCACACTCCAGTTATTCTAAAAGGTTCCCTCCAGAACCTGCCAAATTTTCTAGCAAAATGTCATGCTTGTCTCTCAGACAAGGCACTGAGGCTGCCCACAAACAAGCAGCATTGTGTGCTATACATGAGACAGGTGGTTTCTCTAAACCTAGGAGAAAAAGTTTTTACTCACATGTTTAATCTTCAGTTCTTAGGATATCAGAGATGCATAGAACAGAATTTTGTTGTCATAAAAGTTTTGTGTATATTCTTCAAAAGACATACCAAGAATCACTTTAAATTTAGATAACTATGCATTCACCAACATTGATATTACTATCCAAAAAGACGTAGACATCAAGCTTGTCCGTACTGAGCCTTTCCTTTAGTGTCCTGAAGAGTATTTCTCCCACTTTCTGAATAGTAACTCAGGATGGATTATAGGTTCCTTGGTCTTGTTTGCATAATTTGGCAACTACTAAATTACTTAAGCCTTCAAGCAGATACACTTTCTCAGCACAGCATCTGAAGTTTTCCAACCACTTCTCTTAAAAGCATCTTCCAAGCTCAGGGGCTGTTGACAGTCACTGAATCCCTGTATTTCTCAGAAATTTATTGTAGCTATTTGCAGTTTTTAATCTCCTTCTGCACTTTTAGAAGTCCTGCAACTTTCAAATATACTTATTGAAATAGAACACTGAATTCTCAGTGATTCACTTTAAAACTGCAGATTTCCCAAAAACAAATCTTAAGCTGCCAAGTGCAACGCTGCCTTAGCCAGCTTCTGACGTTTTCATGAGGATATGACTGCCAAGATATGTAAATTGAGTCATTTTATTCTGTCTTTGTCTTCCAGAGTTCAGTTTCTGATTTCTCATTAAATTTATTTGTAGGGCTCTTCTCTGGGAAAAAAAAAAAAAGAAAAAGATAAAAAGATGACCAACTCCCTTTTTTTTAGATGGTTCTCTTGTGTTTACTTGTTCCTGACTGAACTGTCACATCAAGGAGATACATAAACTACATGCAATCATTCTAGTATCTTGCTATCAAAGCATGTAATGACTCAATGTATATCTGTGAGTTTCCTCATAATGAAGTCAGTAACAATGTTACTTACTGGAGGTGAGAGAATGCATTCAAGTTTGATGCTAACATCTACAATGGATCAATTGTTCAAGCTGATAATTGAGAATAATATCAGACCTTTGTGCTATTTTTCTTGGCACATCACACTTGACAACCTTCCTCAGTGGATTATGGTAGAGGTTTCCAAAGAAAGCCTACAAGTGTACGACTGGCTTTCTTCACCCTTCTGTTTGATGGTCTCTATGATGCTTGGACAGGGATTCTTACAGAAGAAATTTATGCAATTTATGATCTTCCAAGCTGAGACTAACTTTACCTTCAAACTTTATTGAGTTTTCTCAGGAAAGCTGTGTGAAATCACGAGTATTTGCCATAGTCCTCTTTGGCAAGGAGGTGGTACCACAGAATTCCTCCTCACTTGCTTCATTTAAGTCAGTAATTTTATCACTTCCTTTGCCTTCGGATGTTTCTGTCCTTTACAGAGACTTGGACTTCAGCTACAGCTTTCTCACATTTTTAAGCACTGCTTCTCTTGTCATGGTGGTAGACTCTACCACTTCGTTTGTCAGTGTCCTGGAGGAACAGCACACAGGCAGCATGATCTGAATCCACTTCTTCCCACCGCTTGTCACCCCTTCTCTGCATCTAAACATTTTCTTGCTTACCCTTGGCAAACAGTCCAGCTCTTACAGTCTTTGCAGGGAGAATTTTACTGGAGGTATGACAACATCTTCCTATCACTGTCTTCAGCAGCAGTTTCAGCTTCAGTACTGGTTTGTGCACATGCTTCCCTCCTTTCACAGTTAATTATTACAACAGCACAAACTCAGAGCAATGTTATGGGAACGGCACAACACACAAGAGACCCAGCAAGTGACTTTGCCTCACAGCAACAGCTTCTAAGAGCAAACTCAAGGGTAGTTTGACAATTCTGCTCTTTATGCTCTCAGGCAGGGCAGGCACCTGTAAGGCTTAGACAGCTCAGACACACAAGGTACCTGCACTCCAAGTTATTTCCTTGGAATCCATTGGAATAACTCAAGGAAAACTCAAATCCCATAGCTCCCTTTGTAGCTTCCACCCTTTCTCCAAGAGAATATTTTTTCCCCCCTTGCTTCTCTGATCCACATTAAGATCCATACCCTATGGACACCTTTCTTTGCTGTTAAGAAAAGAGACTTTTTCTGAATAGAACTACCCAGACTTCCACAAGTCGTTTGGAAAGCTAAACAGTGTATTAATATCATATATATTGAACTCGAATATTGTATAGTGAATACTCGTAAATATAAAAATTTGAATACTTGTAAAATTTTAAGATAGCTGCAAATAATGTGTTTGCATTTTACTATTAAAATAAGCAAGCTACCAGTATTTTTATCTTTATAACATATTGATTTTATCCCTTGGAAGCCTCATGAAAAATTAAGATGTCTGGTATTTTTCTTGTTGTCTCAGACAGAATACTTGACTCAAGACTACAGAGAACTTTTCAAGATTTTGCATCTTCAAGTAACTTACGCAACATTCAGGCATGACTTAGTGCCTTCTCCAAAAGCTCTTTTAGGAAGCACATAATATTTTCAAAGCACAAAAGCTAAACCCTATTTTCAGAAATGTCTGGAGCACTCAGGTGCTGCTGGAAGACAGCAGTTCTTATTCACCTCAATAGCTCAGGCACATTTACAATGCTCATGTGCTTAATACTGCATGCCAGACAAGGGGTTTGTCTGTGTCAAATTGTAATTGCTCATTGCTTTATGAATGTCATCGTAATTATTACTTTCACTCTGCATTTTAACCTCCACGGTGAATTGATAAACACAGCTTCTGCTGAAAACTGATTGATGTCAATGCTGACACCCTGGTTGTGTCTTTCATGTGCTTGGAAGAAAGATAACCAGATGAGAATCACTTAAGCCAATATTTAACAAGTTTCCTTCAATGGATGTAGAGGCACTTAAAGTACTGCTGTTGATTTGAATAACATTCTACTGAGAAATTGGGTAAGGCTGGGTCAGGGAGTGGCAAGACATTGGCAGAGGTGAGGCAAAGCTTATTTTCATTAAATGACTGCTTTTCAGAGCACCAGCCCAGACCACCAGCAGAGCCCACATGACAGGAGAGCTGCCAGGCCAAGGATGCTGAACCAAACCTCTGGGCTCAGGAGGGATGAGGTCAGGCAGAGGCAGAGCATTCAGGTCCATTTCTTGTTTTCCGAAGGGTTGTTGGGATCTCTAAAGCTTTTCAGGCTACAGTTGAAAAATTCATTTTGTTAATCCTTCTGTCTTGCTCTCCAGCCACGTCATTCTTAAGGATTTCTCTCGTCAACTCCCATAGTTAACACATTTTTCTGTGGTGAAAAGGTAGGAAAGGCATCACATTTCCTTCAGAACCTGTAATTTTCAGACTCTGGAGTCCATAGCCCAAGAAAAAAACCAGACACATGGTCGGCACCCAGAAGTACCAGGCAATGAAGCATTTTGGGGGGAGAAAGGAGAGGGAGATAGTGCATGGGTTCATCTTCAGCAGATTTATACAGTGATTAAACAGCTTCTCTAAACAGGGAAAGTTAAAATAGTTAAAAAGTCTACATTAGAGAGACCCCTTTGCTCTTATGTAGCTCAGGAGACAGAAATCAAAGATTTTTTGATGTATCAAACTCAGGGCTTATCAAAGTCTTTATGACTTAACCTGGACCGTCAAGGTTGATGTATGTTCTGTTCCTTGTTCTAATTTTTTTATTATATCTTTGATCTTGTGCTGCCTGTGGGTATTTTGCTCTTGTTTATACACGATCATTCTACCACAGCTCATTGGTGAGTGAGGTTTCTCCAGGTACTGCTCCACAGGGGTGTAAATTCTCAGTGCAGCTGCTCATCTCTATTGCTGGTACAATCTAACCCAGCAAGCTGAGTGGCACAAAGTCCCTCAAAGACATTCTACTTTACACATCTTTACACAGACACCTGGCAGCTTTGCATTACCACTGCTCCTGCCTCACACTTTGATTAAGAATCTTAAGGTGAACACTTACACTGATTTAGAAAAAGCAGAAATATGTATTTACTTCTTTTTTCTTTTTCTTTTTTTTTTTTTTTTACCCGGAAGAAGCCTCATCTATCACTGTGGCATTGGCTTCTGTCTATTACTCATTCTGCATTCCCATTTTACCATCTGCCCAACGCTAACCTGGGCTTGCTATGTCTAATCTGTGCATCATCACCACTCTCTCAGCTGAAAAATATAAAAGATTCACTTGAATTCACTTAATGAGGAGCTGCACCATTCAGGGAACTGTACCAAAAATAACCTGATTTATGAGCTGGCAGTTTAAGTAGCCCCTTAGCAGCATTTAACAACTGCTGCTGATGTAAGATGTCTCTGTTGATTTAGGGCCATCCAGGTTTGAAGCAGTCAGGTAGCCCCAGCTCACACACATCAGAGCTGGCAGTTCATGTTTGGAGGAATAAATTTGAGACATAGTTTTATGGGAAAAATCCAGTTAAGAGCTCTAGCAAAAATTTACTGTGAAATCACTGTCTGGACAAAAAAGAACCAACATCTCACATCCACAGTTCTATCAGCATTTTTTTGCCTTAAATGCCAAACAAGTATGGGAAAGTAAATATCTTTGCTCTGAATACATTTTACTTACTTTTCCCTGTTGATACACTGAATTATGGGACAGATGGAATATATTGTCTCTACTTCATTGTTTTAAACACAGCTTAGTCAGCTGGTAGTTGTTTTCTAGACAGCCACTGCAGTGTGCTTTAAGATGCAAGAAAGTCAGGAATGACTTTTGCTCCTCAGTTTCAAATCACGTGTACTCAACATGATTCTTTCTTATGACGGACAACAAAAGGGACACATGAAAGCTGCCGTGTGGCCACTCAAAGAGCACAGGAGCAAACCCCACTTTAACACTGGTGATCCCCTGATCACAAGTCAGTCAGAGGAACACTTAATAAAGTACACCAGGAAAAGTCAAGCACTGTAATCTCATGTTCTCACACCATTTTCTTCTGCACAAACTCCCCACTGTGCACTGTTTTCCATTTTGAACTCAGTCTGATTGTTGCAGGTACAGACCAAAGCTTGAAATCAAAGCCTCACCACCCCCTTTGCAGAAGATGCAGCCCAGATGAAGAGAGCTCACCAACCCCCTAACCCTTTCCACAGTGTCCCTGGTGCTCCAGGCATTTACCCACAACTGAATGAGAAACTCCAAGCAGCCAATGGACCATATGTGCTTGTTCCTGGGCTTTGAGCACTGGCTGTGAGCTGGCAGGCTTGTGCCCACACAGATTTAGCAGCACTGGGCTTTCCACACTCCCTGGGCTGGGATCAGAGGCAGAAGCAGAGTCCCTGGAGAAGTGGAGTTACTAATGTGGGAAAGGAATGGACAACTATGGAAAGACTCCTTTTCATACCTGCAGAGTCTTAACGCTGGGAGAGAAACCTTCTGCCAGTGCCATCCCTCTGAGAAGACATGGGAAGAAGCCAGGAATAGAAAGTGCCCTGTAAAAGTTCACTCAGGAAAAAGCCAAGATTCCAACAGCTCCAGCAAAACCCTGGAGGGACATAAGACACTCTAAATGAATTAGATGTTTTTGAAAAGTCTAAAAAAACCCAATCCTATATAATGTCTTAAATCAGAAAGACTTAAATAAATTTCAGGATGGGGACTATTATCCTTATAAAAGCAGGAATAATATCACCCCAATGCCCGATGGGCAATAAAACACATTATGGAGCAAGGCACCAAGAGGCTGGAATGACTTGGCTGATGGGGGATGAAAGAGATGAATGAAAAGGTCAGTAGGTATGAATAGAAACATCTGAGCACTCTGAAGATTTTATAATTTGTTAACCAAACAGAGATTCTGGAAGAATGGATACTAGAGAAAACAAGGGCAGAGAAGTAGAAAAGAGTAGGAGAAAAAAGAGAGGATACAGTGGCTGAGTAATTCTCCTTACACATAAAGGAGTGTGGAGGCAGGGGAAGCGGGGGTTGTACAGCTCTAAACTCACCCAGTGGTAAGCATCAGTTCTGTGCCTCTTGCAGCTACTCCAAAAACAAACACGTCTGAGCGAGGACGAGCCCACGTGACTGGGACACGCACGTGTGCTGTGCTGAAGGAGATGTCATGTAGATCACAAATAACTCATTTGATGTGGCATTTGCTTGGGTAACCATTCAATTTTCTGTGTACAGCAAACTAAGGAACCGTGCAAAATCTCTAGTTCATTGCTCTCTTCTTCCCTGAGGTTGAATCAACTTTCCCATTTTTTTTAATGCAGTATTTAGCTGTTTGATCCATTCATATTTTTCCCTGTCTTTATTCAGCTGGTCTCCCATTTATGAATTTTTACTGTATATGAATGCTCAGTGCGATTCATTCATACATTCTGCATTCATAGGGATGTAGAAAAGACAGACACATTTATGGACAGCATAGATCCAACAGTGCGCCAGAGACAAAGATGGCCTGAAGTCTCTTCAAGGAATGCAGAGGCAGTCTTTCAGAAAAGGTTCCTGGGGGTTGCCATACCGTAATTCATCAAGGAATGCATCATAGACAGAGTCCACTGTTCCAGTCTAACCAGTTGCCCAATCTCAGTCCCTGGTTTTGAGCATACAACTCATGTTCCCTGGCTGATACTTCGTGTCTCACATGTTGGCCATGGGGCATTTCATGTGCTCTTCCCACCTCTCACTTTGGGTTTCCCCGTGCCAGACACAGGTTTCCAGCTGTCCTTCAGGGAGCAGGAAGGGTGGAGATTATGATGGGTTGTAGTTTTTTGGCTTTTTTTCCTATGAACATTCTGTAATTCAGTGAGTGATTCAAATTAAGAAAAACAAAAATCATCACTGTTGTCTGGGCAAATTTAAGGATTCAGTGTGGTGTTACCTTTTCATTTCTTTTTATGTCACAGCATACTTATGGTGCCAAGTGTATAATCACAAAACATACAGTGTCAGATTAACACCACAGTTGAATTTATGAAGGTTTCCTGACTTGAATGTAATTTTGTTTCTTATTTAAATATATACATACAGAGACCTCTGTAGCTTTTAAAGGATATTGTCTATGACCACACACATACAGAGATGCTTAACTTTAATGTTTTTGAAAGCTTGCTTACCAGGTGGTCTTATTTCCCCTCTCCTCAAGAAACAAGGCACACGTGCACACAAAATTCTGTCTCACATAATTTATAGTGAAGTTGGTTGTTGGTTTTCAGTTTTGGGTTTTTTTTGGGGTCTTTCTGTTTGGTTTGTTGGTTTTATTTTAAGTAATTAGGTAACATGTTCATTGCTTACACAAAAAAAGAACATGTGCACATGTTCATATAGGAGTGTCCTATAGGAAAACCTTGCATCTGGAAAGCAGCAGGAAACAGGCCAGACCAGACATCTGTTTGTTTTGCTCCTTTTTTTTCTTTCTTTCTTTCTCCAGTGAGGTAGTTATACATTTGGCTAAATGACTTTCAAAACAACAGTTCTGCATCTTTGCAGTAATTCACTGGACTCTAACTCATTATCAGGGAAGGGTTAAATGTAATAGTATTGGTAAAGCCAGTGTTTTGACCCTTACCTGTGCATCAGGCACTACGCAGTCTTATCGCGTTCAAGACTTGGGAGTTGATGTGAGAACAGCTCCATGTGAAACAGGAGCCCATTTCTTTGCCAGCACGTCACACGATGGATTTAACCCTACACTACGGAGCTAACCCCAAAGGAAGTCCATCCCACCCTACAGCTGCAGTGTGCTGCCCCTTCCCTGCCATTCCCAGATCTCCCACATCAGGCACCACAAGCTGAGGATGCGCTGTGTGAGACCAGAGGAAATAGTAAGGTGCCATGGCTTTAGGAAAAAGAGCAGGATATAGATACACAAGGATCATGAAGTTGATAAGAGGACTGGAGCACCTTCCCTGTGAAGACAGTCTGAGGGAGTTGGGGCTGTAGAGAAGAGAAGGTTGTGTGGGCACCTCACAGCAACCTCCCAGTATCTGAAGGGGCCTTCAAGGAAGCCACAGAGGGAAGTCTTCATCAGGAACTGTGGTGACAGGACAAGGAGTAATGGCATCAACCTGAAAGAGGGGAAATTTAGGTTAGATATATGGAAGAAATTCTTTCCTATGAGGGTGGTGAGACACTGGCACAGGTTGCCCAGAGAAGCTGTAAATGCCCCATCCCTGACAGTGGTCAAAGCCAGATTGGAGAGGGCTTGGAGCAACCTGCCCTAGTGAAAAGTGTCCCTGCCCAAGGCAGGGGGGTTGGAACTGGATGATCTTCAAGGTCTCTTCCAACCAAACCCATTCTATGATTCTAAGTGAACAGGAGCATTATTGTGGAGCAGTTAAAAACAATGGTCAGGGATCCCACTGAACAATTCTGAACAAGGCTGCATTTAAACCCTTATACAAGGCCTACATAACCACACAATCTGAATGCTGGCAGACTGGCCAGTGTTTCATACATAGCAAAATGTGATGAAATTTCACTTGCAATGAAGTAACTCCACAGACTCCTACTCATTCTCAGCCCTGTATTACCCAAGTAGCATTTGAAAACATTTTCTCTGTCTTGCTGCAATGCCAAGCCCTGATGGTGATTATACCAGAACATCCATTCTGTGTGAAATCCCTATTGAAATCAAGCAGATCAGAGCTAGGCAAAATCAGATCTCTCATAAAGTACCTCTTCTTTACAAAGTCAAAGCCATTATTTGCAGAGGGGAGACAAAATTTAGTTTGAAAAACTGAATAGTTTGTGAGACAAGAGGAAGGCTTCATTTTTGACCATCGCTGATGTAATAAAAAGCAAACCCATGCCTTTTAGCACAAGGATAGATCCTCAAGCATAAATAGGCCTCTGCAGTTACAAAAACTTCCTGTCTCTAGAACTTGATTTTGTTTGCTCTCATTTCCTAGCTACTGACTGGATGCCTTGACAACACAACAAACCTTTATTTCATTTTGAAGGTTTAGCATGTCATATAACAATAACCAGATCACTCCCCCTAACACAGCAAATCTCAGAAAAATAAGATTGCTTAGAAGAAAAATCCTGTTTGTGCTTTTGTTGTTTGACACCAATTATTCACCATGTGAATTAGTCTCAAAAGGCTTTAAGTTCGTACACCAGAATCTTCATCAGTGTCTGTGAAATTATTCCACAGGTATCAATTAGTTGCCTTGAGATACAAGTCAAACTAGTGATTTCCTCCCCCAGTGAAGCCCAGAAACATTTTGTCATGACATTCATGAAACATAACCTACACTTATAACGGAATGAAATTCAGGAAAACAAGGCAGACAACATGAAATGAGGCCATCAAGTTCAGTGGAGACAGAGGATGGGTGTGGTATGCAGGAAGTTGAGCTACTGTAGTCAGGTGATGATCCTGAAATTACAGCGCTTCAGCTGTGCACCCTTCCCATGAAACAGGAATTTTGGCTGGATAAGCCACTTTTGCCCAAACTATCCCCACGGTGATATGTTTCTTTTGTTTTCTAAATTCTAAGTTTTCCCTGGCTGTGCTTGGAAGGAGCACCCTGCTAGTCCTGTACTTACTGATGGTCTGCCCACAGCTTCTCTTTCACTGGACTCAACAGGATTGTGGGTGGCCTTCAAAAATACCATCCAGATCTGCCTGAAATAAGGTTCCTCCTGCCTTTAAAAGCCTGCAGAATTAAATTTGATTGGAAACCAAGATTCTCACTAGGTGGAGAGTAACAGCTACTACAATTGTTTTAAAAATAGAACATAGCAGAAAGAGACTTCTTGTATATGCAGTCAAATAGGCAAAAGGTTAGATGCTATACATGCTCTGGGGAAAACAAAACACTTCCATTCTGGTACTTTAAAAGAAAATCTAAGAGCTAAATTCAATTTAACTACAATTATTTCTGTTACTGCAAAGTAGACCTCTTCCATACAAACTGAAGGTCATTATTTCTTATTTAAGCATTTCAGAAAAGATAGACCTTGCTAACTGTTCTTTGCCACTGTATATAGATAGATGTATGAACAACAAAAGGGATGAAACACCTAAGGCTTCACTTCCATAGATTCATGCCAGCAGATCCCAGAATTCTGCTGGGAATTCTCTTTAGAGGCAGCTGAGATATATGAGTAGGGAAATGCATGAGCATAAAAGCTCCAGCTGGGCAAAGTTTATTAAAGGTCTAGGATCCTAAGATGACCACAGATTATTGCTGTACCCATTAATATTCTGTTTGCAAATGTGTAGCATCAAATGATTCACAGATGTTTTAATAATTGGCTTGTAAACCTATATAGCAAACTATGTTTCTATAAACACCCAGAAAATACTAGATAACCACCTTGAACTGTTTTATAGATGAAAGCTTAACAACCGTGACTTTAATTTTTACATACTAATAATAAACTACTAAAACTATTCTAAATACAGAAGCCTTTACAACAGGCAAATTATACAGAACCCATGATTGCAAATAAAATCCAAGACAGAATTCCAGTGTTTGGGTTTCTGTTTCCCAAATGCTAAGAATGAATATTGTCTAAAACAAGCAGGATTTTTCCTGCCTTCCAACAAGACAGTTTGGGGGCTCAGAGGGGAAGAGATGGATTAAATGCTGACTGAAACACTTAAAGGCTTTCAGAAAGAAATACAAATGCCAGGTGCTGAACTAAGGTTCCAGAGGCCTGTAATAACCAGCATGCAATAAAGCTGAAATATTTCAAATAGTCTCCTACTCTTTGACAGATGTTGCAATGATGTTTCATTTCTCTGTTTTCAAGACTCACATACTTGTCCTTTGGACATTCTTCATATTAAGCTCATGCTTCTATCTGTTGTTTGCAGCAAATCTCTAAGGCAACCATGGGGTTGGGCAAATAGTTTCACTTTGTACAAGATAATAGGTAATTCAAAACATCTATTTTTTCAAAGCAACTTAAGTCATCTACACATCAAACATTGCAGTTGATTAAGAGTCCAAGAAAAACCAATCAATATGTCCAGCTAGACAATAACAACTCAATCCCAAAGTGTTGTAGCTCCCATTAACTTACAAGGTCAGGGCTGAAATTCAGGGGCGTGTAAAACACAGCCTGCTGCCAAACATCCACCCACTGTAACCACAGGGGGAGGAAAAGACTGATTAACTGTGGGGTTTATTGCCAGAGAATACACATATCACGTAGTTTTACCCAAGGTGAAATTCACTTCAGTCCAAAGAGTATTTCTGGCACCTACATACACAGCAGGTGCATCTCATTCAGACCCCAAGAGGGTCTGACACAGAGCTCGCGCCAGTGGAGAGACATCTCAAATAAAGTACATGATAACAAACAACTATCAGCCCCACTGGTCTAAAGTGAAGCTCTGTTTTCCCCTCAGTACAAATCAGAAAGCAAGGGATTGATCCTGGTAAGACATGGGCGCTTGTCAAGCACCCATAAGACATGGACAAGACAGGACAGGCCATGCCAAGCCCTGAGCCCGACAGGATGAGGTTATTTCACCAACACACAGAACAAATCTGGCTGCTGTCCTTTCAGCTGCAAGGGAACAGAGTTAATGACACCCATAAAGCTAAGCTTTCTGCACCCTTGTTTGCCAGGAGAAGAGCAGCCCTTCTCCAAAATTTCCAGTTACTTTGCAATTGCCAAATGATCAGAGCAGAATTAGACTAAAGGTATCAGGATGTTAACAAATCACCCCTTTTGGAGTTTATGTATTTGGGACCCTGCAGACAGACCTGAAACATACAACGCTGACCTGGGCCAGGCTCAGGTGGCTGAAAGCAGGAGTGTGCTATCAGGGCTGAGCTGTGGCCAGCACCCATCTCCTCCCACAACCCCCTGAGGATGGCAAAGGGGGGCTGCAGGCAGTGCTGATCACACCACACATCCCAGAGCACCTACCAGGGGATTCCAGGGCTGAGGCAGAACCCCCAGCCAGCCAGAGGGTTTAGATCCACATTCCTAACAAAGCTTTCTACTTACCACCTCCATTGCTCCCCAAATTTCAGTGAACACACTGCTTTATGCTATGGCGTGTACACCTCATAGCCGTAAGGTCTCCAGCCAACATTGCTGCTCTGAGCTACTGCACAAAAGATTATGTGAAGAAAAGGAATAGTTTTATAGAAAGAAAGAGTTCAAACTGATTGACATGTTTGGCTTGGACAAAGGGGTGTTTGCTCTGCCTCACATCCTGTAGGCCTAGGTACTCACCATAAGTGCTGCAGGCAGCTTTCCTCTTGTAATACACACTCACATCAGTGTCTGGAGCACAATTACACAACACGTTGCTACTCTGGAACAGAACAGCCTCAAACAGTGCCCCTTCACAGCTTTGCACATGCTCTTGGACAGCTCAGGACTTGATCCTGTAAGCACCTCACTTGCCAAACAAGACCCCCATTGAAATTGGCTTACATCCTAGACTAAGAAGGATTGGACCCTTGACATTTTCCTCCATTCCATTATTTCTCTGCCTTCTGTGTACTCAGGTGTTACCAATTTCTAACTCAGCTGGTGGCTACAGTTAGTACTAAGACAGTGATCCCAGAAATATCTGAGAAACAGGATAAGGGCAGCATTGCAAGCCAGTTGCAACAACGTCAGTAAATCCTATGGACCCGATAAAAGATACTATTGTCTCTGAACTCCAATACTCTGCAATCAAAATACACATGATGCCCACAGTGTTTGCAGGGTAAAGAAAGGTCACTTAGCTTACCCGTAATAGCACTGAGGGACCAGTCAGCATAGATTTCACCACTGATGTTTGTCCCTCTCACAGGGGAAGCCCAGAATGCTGAAAACTCTTGTCCATCAAGTGGCAAACATGTCCTACTCTGTCTCCTCCTCCCATGAAAGAGGCATCAAGGGTGCAAGATGACTCTTCTAGAAGTCTGTTTATTGAACTTCACAGTGCCTGGACGTCCAAGGTCAGCGGCAGGTTCTGCGTTCCACATCAGAAACATCTCAAACTGTCACCATTTATGACAAGGTAACTTGTTCCTCCTTCAGTGAGACGTCAGCACAGACCCCACAGATCCAATCCAGCAGCACAGATTGCTTAATTTCACAGGAAGCTCAACGTATCAGTCTACACATCTGACACCAGTCCTAACCAGAAGTGCACCAAGAATGCCATCCAAGTCTGATGGAGTGAGTTTCATAAGTCACCAAGAATATGAAGCTTCCAAAATATCTGGACAGCGTTCAGTGACAGCAGCCATAGTTTCAGTGGCTGCATACCAGAACTTGCCAAGGAACTGCATTAGACAAAAGACCAAAGTATTTTCACAGAAGTACTCAAGAGCTTCAACAGTGAGCAAGCTTTCCAGTTGGTAGCCCACCATGTTCTCAAAGACATCATGGTCACAAAAGCCAACTCTATTTTAGACATCAGCAGTGTTGAAGTACCATCCTCTGTGGCATCATTTAGTGCCACAAAGACCAACAGGTTATCCTTATGCTATTTTATTAACATGATAGTTTGGAAAAGAATAATCAGGCTAAGTCTGAGCTCTACTACTCGCAAATCCTGAAGTCTGAAAAGCAGATGGAATAGTACAGTTAGAAAAGACCAGACTGTTACAGACACTGCTGATAGCACTGCTTTAAATAATGGCTGTAATGAGAATAAATCATTGTTACCAATATTTTTTTTATTCCCATTTTGAGGAAAGAAAACATGCATAATTCCCTCACACCACAGAACAAGCATTAGCTCATTGTAGATTCCTGAGAACGCTTCTAAACCATGGTTTCAGCAGGGTGGTTCCTATTGCCACAATCTGGGCAAATTCTTACTGACTTTTGGAGAATCAAGGTCCACGTATGTGTTATTTCCTTGCCCTGCTCCTTCCCACAGACTGGTTTCTTTTGGGAGGATATCTGGTGCATGAACAGAGAAGGGGCTATAACAGCAGAGAGAAGTGTCTTCTTCACCACCTAAGACACGAAGAGGTGAGAACACAAATTCAGCTTATTTAGTTTCATTCTATAATACACAGCTAGCTCCCTGTTCTGTACATGCTCTGAACATCTGTGTTGTAATAATTTTGCTCTCTGATAAGTCTCAGTGGCACCACTGTAAAAGTATATGCATTTCCTGCAAACTCAGAGTTAAAAAGCAGTCCTGAGGATACGTGACACGAAGTTGTCCCTCGTTAGTCAGATAAGCACATACAAATTTAAGCTTGTATGTATATAATCTCCTCCTGTGAAATCTCTCTCTGTAATGAAGTAAAATAGCCAGTTTTAAGGATAACCTCTTTAAAAAGCAAAGAGAAAGGAACCAGACTCCTCCAAAGCACAAAAAAAAGAAGGTAGTTGGGCATAAATACTAAAATTTCTTCTCATGTGAAAGAGAACAGTAGTGTTTCCAAATCAATTCTGGCATGGGCTTCTCAGACATCCAACATTTAACATACTGCCCTTGGAAAGAGACTACTATACAGGGAGCAAAGAGAAGAGAAAAGGAAGAGTGGCCATTCCTACCTCGTGAAGTGAGAGGTAAAATACTTTATGGTGTGTCCTCCTGAGGACCAACACCTGACAGCATAGAGACAATGCTTTCAGTACTGCCCTCAAGTTATTCAATGAGGAAAGCATCTCAAGCACCAACCACACTGGTAAGAAGTCTGTCCCTAGAAGAGCGCTCCTGCACCTTCAACTCTCTTTCTTCCTTTGTAACCCTGCTCTTACAGCCCTAGATGTTATCAGGGGGGCATTTTAGGTGACAAAATTCACATGTCTTATTAAATTCCAGACATTGTATCATGACCTACCTGATTCTCAGTCATTGCTACAGAAGAAGCAAGGTCTTCTGCAGTATCTACAGCACCTCTGTCCAAGTACCCTATGGCATAGAAAGCATAGCAAATGCCAATATTTGGGTGGGTGGTTGCTCTCCAGATGATTGCTTTGGCCATAGTCAAAGCCATCATTCATTGTAGCTTTTTTGGGAAATATTTGCCTTTTCTCTAGACACTGCAGCAGCACAAACAGGAATGTAAGACCCTTTTCTTCCAGCAGGGAACTAGTGTACAAACTGCTGGTTAGCCTGGGAGGGAGTACACAGTGAATGTAAGGTTTGGTTCTGATCTTCCATGAGTCTTGGTGCTGGTAGCCTGATTGCTCCCAGATACATTGATTGTTTCGAGCCTTACAGCGTACATTTTTGGGTGCAATTTAGTAACTAGGCAGACTGACTGCTTTTCATGGATGTTTCCTTTTCTGAGACAGGAGGGATGTCCTGTGACTAAGGTCATGACAACCCTTGCACAATGAACAGAGTTTAAGTTGGGTGGATTTACACCCACCCTAGCAGTCACTAGTATATACAGTGTCTCGTTCTCTGTGCCCCTCTGTTTTTCTGGAACACCTGAAATTTGGAAAGAAACAAACCAAACCAAAAAATTTGTATGAAGTTTGAGGATGAAACAAACAGCAGCAAACGAGAGACTGTCCAGCTTGTTGTCAAGAGTGTTGGGGTCAAACTCAATAAAGGTCAAAGATCCTGAGCAGAAGCACAGGGAGACAAATGCACTCCAAAGGACATCAGTATTCAGAAAACTACAATACCACTGCAGTTGGGGTTTCTGCACACCTACAAGTGTGTTATCCTACTTGAATAACTACTTTTCTTGAAAAGTCTCTTTTGTGCATCTGAAGAATGGAATTATTGGCATGTCCTGTCAGAATGAAACAGAGGTACCATTGTCATGGAGCTGCTTTAAAAAAAAAAAAATTCCTAGACTGAAAGAAAAACAACTGGAGTCACAGTTGGATCAAAAGCAACTGAAGCTCTTGGGCTTGCATCCATTAGCTGGAGGTGAATTGAAATAAACTCCCCGTTCCACAGAACTTTGGCAATCTCCTGGGAACTATACTCACCTCCAAAACTATAAATAAATAAATAAAAGCAGCAAGCCTGGACCTCCCACACCATCCTTTTTGACATAATAGTCCACACTTGGGTGGTCCAATTTGTAAACCACCCTCTCTCTTATGACAGTGGAAAGCACTAAATCATAGTTGTGAAAACCAAATACAGTTCCCAAAAAGATAGGAAAAACATAAGCAAGAGTGAAAGCAAGTGAAGTACTCAAGAAGGAGGGAGCTGAATGAAAGAAGACTTTTAAATTTAAACTTGCTTGGGGTAAGTGGGGCACATCCCATTGCATTTTGATTCTTTTTGGCACTTTCCGCCTCTATTTTTTGAAACATCCAAGCCTACGATAATATTGGCCAGGACAGTCTCTTGCTTCCCACTAGAGAACCTCAATTACTCCAGGTTTGCAAGCACCAAACACTTGGAATATTCTGTAAAATAAAATTCCATGACATCCCTTCTTTCTCCTATTGACACGTGTTCCAGCAAAATGGCTGTTGCTGAGGGGAAATGCCAGAAACTGCAGTGATCCCGTTCTTTTACCTCATCCTCAGGCTGCAGGTAGTGCTTTCACATTTCCCCACCACTGTTATTTCAACAAGGCTTGTCATTCTCCCTGGAATAACCTTCACCTGCAGTAGGACAGCACAAAGTCCGAGCATCCCCAAGACACATAAGAACAAACATTCACACCTAAAAAGCTTTGCCTATGTTTAGATATAAATCTTTTTGTAAGCAATACCACACCCTGTTCCCGAAGCCTAGAACATAACCAAAGAGTCCTAAACACCCAGTTCTCTGCTGATGCCTCACCAATAACTGGTAATACATTTAAAAATAAATAAATCATACACTGGTTTAGGAACAAAATTGGTAACTCCCTCTTTTAGTTCCAAGCACAAAGCTCCCTGGAGCACAATTATCCCTGCAGGGCTGGAGGCTCACCTCCCACTGCCAGAGTGGGGAGCTAAAAACTGACATCATACAACAAACCCGAATCTCAGTGTATTGCAGAAGAGGGATTAAGTTACTCAGATAAAAGAGGAACAACATATTTAATGTTCAGGGCTTGACTTGCAAATTAAGCCAGATTTTTAAGAGCAGCCCTCAGGGTTACATACAGCTTATCTGTTATATTAACTCATGTGAGACTAAATGCCATGAGACAGAGTTACACCTTTTCACCTGCGCCACTGGTCTGGAAACAACCTTATCTATTCATCGCTATGATTTCTTTTAGATCCTTAATTTTATTATCTACCAGAGAGATAATTCTGGCGGATCTCACTTCCACCTCTCCTTTAGCAGATGCACTTCCTTCCCTTCTGCGACCCCACAATCCTCTGGAGATCCTTGAATTTTGACAAGCGTCTATCCAAAGGACTCACTTCAGATCAAGGTGCCTAAGAAAAAGCCTTTTGTTCCTGAAAAATTCCCAAAAAGACCTGGTTACAAGCATATCATCTGCAATTAATAAAATCCCATCATTCAACAGCTTCTATAAAACATCACCAATGAAGCTGCATGGAATCTGGTTGCTGGGACTTCTATTCATATAAATTTCACTATAGAAAGACCAAGACACTAATTTCATGCTCTTTCATTTGGAGTTCATCTGCCCTCATTAAAAAAAAAAAAAAAATCATCAAACTTTTCGTACTTCACCAGCAGAACAAGTACTTTCTATCCAAGACACCACATCATGTCATCTCCTTAAAATAAAAGTATTAATCTTGCTCCTCCTCGTAGAACACCTGGCATTGAAAATAGAGAAATCAAGGACAACATGAACTCTAACCGGTAGGAATTACACCCAGGATGGGGCTGAGCAGTCTGACATACAACTGCATCTTCTAGCTCTGCTAAAGCAACTCATCAGATAGATGAAGAAAGAAAAACTTCAGTAAATGAGGTTTTTGTGCAAGAGACTTCACAACAAACTAGGCAGCTCTAGACTAGCCATTTTGAAAACACCATTTCACACTGTTGCCTTCAATTTTATCATATGTAGGAACAGACCTGTCCCAACAGCACCAGCAGTACATAAGTTGTCTACACTAAAGTACAGTGTTAAACAAACAAACAAAACCAAAACTTTAGTAAATAAGGAACATGCAACATAGTCAAACATGCAACAAAGTCAAACATGTCTGGTTTTCCTGTAGCACAGCTAACTCTCCTGCAGTGCGCAATTTTTAACTAATTTTTTAATTTCTCATTGATTTTCTTAATTTATCCATATTAGGACATATTAGGATACTGCTATCAACCAAAATGCTGAAAAGACACTGATAAGCACAGTACATGCATTCTATATAGATAATATACATTTAGTGTTATATGTAAAGAAATACAGTATAGAATATCTTTTCTTCATTCTATCAACTACCTTATATTACATAATGAAGCTAAAGAGACCCACATTCAGTTTTATTTCCTAGAAGTTTAAGCATTTATGGCTGTTTTGGAAATCCCAATAGCATACTACAGCACATCTGATATTCAATTAAACAATGCATAACCCCAATTCATCACTGGGGGATGATGAAACCCATCAACCTGAAAACACTCTCCTCAGTGTAGCTTTTGACTTCAAAGACATTGAAGTGACATAGAACTATGCCCAGTCTCATATTTTGTCCTTTTCATGGAGTACCCTGTACTAAGCCTTCATATTTTGTCTACAATATAAGGAGCAGTTAGAGCCTGATGTTTGCCATAAGGTCAGGTGCACAAAAGGTGAGGTAGCTGTATGGATTGTCTGTAGGCATAATTACTGTGTCTACATAGTCAAAACCCACTCACTCCGACTGCAGAAATTTCTTTGAATCAGATTTAAAAAAGGAGAGAATCAGCTGAAAGGGGATAATAATTTTTTTGTTGAATACTCAGTCTTTTAAATATGTGCACTGGACAAGTAGCCAAGGAGAGGGTGGAAGGAAGTAAATGGAATAGCAAGTTAAGCTGTTTGAAGATATTCTGTAAGGAATTTCATAAAGGACATGCAGTCTGACACCCTGTACCAACTCTCTGATCAGGTAGATATGCCATGGACACAGCTACAGCTCCTGGCATGCACACAAGGTAAGCAGAACATGTTACTGATGTGGTTTGCCAAGCACCAAACCCCTGGGAACAGTGAAGACAAGCTCTCTTTTGAGCAAATCTTGAAATGGGAGGGGGAAAAAACCCCAACATTTTCCCAGCAGAACTCAGGCTCCAACACCAACAGAGACACCAAAGCTCTGGTAACAGCTGAGGTCTCAGAAGTGGTTCTCAGCACCACTGACCCCTCAGAACATGAATCAGAGGGCAGCAGCCAGCACAGCCAAGCAGCAAGGCTGGGTTTGGTACTCAAACCAACTCACTTAAGGACAGAAAACTAAATTTAGGGCCTTCTGATGTGCAGCTTGGACACTAAACATTGTACCACCTTTTAGAAACCTAGACACAAGGAAAATATAGGTGTTCGGCTTGCATATAGGCTTTCAGTGCAATCTATAAGACATTTGGAGGTAGGGAGTACCACTTGGAGGGAGGGAGAGACAGCTATCACAGAACAGCATGCTAAATTATAGTTTCTGTGCTAGCTCTTTTGCAATCTGGATTCAAACCTTATTTGAACTTGTGGTTTGGTCTTGTAATACAGGCACATGCAACTTCCAATGCCTCATATTTTATTGCCACGTTATAAGCAGGAGCAGGCTGCTGATCATTACTAAATGTACCCTTGCTCATGCATTAGAGCCTGCTTTCTCTCATTTACACACTTCAGGCTAAGACTAGTTAATCTATCACCATCTCAGGGCTGGAAAACAAAGCTTGTACTGAAAAAAAACTTACAATTTTTTTCCTTTCATGTAATCATCTCAAAGGCAGCTGCCTGATAAAACAGTATTAGCACAGTGAATACTTTGTTAATTTAGAAATACTAGTACAGTTAATTCAAGCATCAGTCCTAGACATGCTGTACTCTGCTGCTAAAACAGGACTTCCCGATAACTTGTGTTTACTGAAAAGACTTGCTTAATGCATCAGCCCTGTATTTCTCATGGAATCTTGGTAATAATAGTGAACAGGTCCAGAAGACAGGAGTCATTTGGGGTTGTTTGTCTACCAGTATTAGAGAGACCAGGAATGCAGCAAAATGACCGATCATGCCAGAACACAAAAGTTCATAGAAAGGTAACTAAGAGTCCCCAGACTAGTAGGACAAACAAGAGGCTGAGTGATGTGTTAAAAGCAGAACAGGTTGCCTTTTAATGTGGTTTTGTGGGCACTTTTTCCCCCTCAGTGATGATGAGGGGGAATTTCTTTAGTGATGACGAAATCAGAGAGATTTCTTTAGGCTCTAGCCCTTTTCTGTTTCTTCCCTTAATTGTAAAACTGTCCTTTCTTTTTTTCAAGAATTTACTGCATCCAGACTCACAGACATGAAATATTGTATGGTGTAATATGTTTGAACTGTAAGCTGACTTTATAGTGGGAAAACAAGACTTTGCACAAAAGTTTTATAGTTATGACACACCAACACAAGTTAAACTCACCTCCCATAAAGGAATCTTCATCCCAGTCACCTTCCACTCTGGCATGATGTCCTTTCCCACATACACCTGACTGAAGAAAAGCCCTGGTGTCACTGCAGGAAAGTAATTACACAGAATTCACATCTCGCATCAGTGTCAGAGTTTGGGAAAATTCACTCTTTCCAGAGATCCAGAGGCCTCACTAGCAAAAGAGATCCATCTTCAGAGACTACTGTTTCAACAAATTCATCACAGAGCACTCAGATTATGCATTAATTCTCTTAGGTAGGATTAGGTTAATCTGAACAGATAAGAATGCTGGTATCATGTAAGATACACAGAAGATACACCTTATTTCTCTGTCTTTGAAAAACACCTAAGTTTCTCTAGTCACTCCTAGATTAACCTTATTTGAAATAAACAAAAGCTGCCCTCTTGTTTGTGGAAGACTTAAATTAAATGGATTTTCCTTCATGAAAACATCTTAGAAAATTAGAGGGAGGAAAACTGTGTATGCCAATCAATAAAGATAAGAATTACCTGATGGTAGACCATTTGAACAATATCAAAGTGTTGAGTCTCAATTTATTTTTTGAAATAGATTTCTGAAGTCAGTTGTGCATCAATTGACACACAAAAACACACATCACACTTCTGTTGTATTTCAACACCTGTAGGTTTCTGTCATTACTTAAGGCATTATAAAAGCAAGAGGGACCCTTTCTGATTGTTAGAGTGTAAAACATGCTATTGTAGAACAGCAGCTTGAAAACACATTTTAATACCCACTGTTGATGAGCAGAATTAAAGTTTCAAGCAGTTATGGATAAAAAGAAGGTTGCAAGAAGAATATTCCTTCACTCCTCCCATCTCTTCATTCTCACTTTGCAATGCTGAACTCAGGACCAAATTCTATCAACTTTGGCAAACAAGTCATGCTTAGGTGAAGTGTCCCTGGGATTGCCAAACAGGAAAAAGTAAGAAGCCACTGCCAGTAAGTTTACTAAACCATGCAGAAACAGAACACACAGGTCAGGTCTTCTGCCTTCAAGTCCTTTACAGTCACCGAGGTCTTGGGAAGTTGTGACAGAGGAAGGGAGTCCAGAGGAAACATGGATGACCACAGTAAAACACATGGAAGATCTGGAGTAGATGCTGAGTTATGAGATCCTATGAAGACGAAACTGCTGGACATGAATGGAGGGTGTCATATCAAATGTTTTTACTCTATTCCATCACCAACCCAGATTTGTCCTGAAAAGCCCCCAGACAGGGATGATGTTTTTAACTTTATGCACCTTTTATACTTTTCCCCTTTCCTGTGGGTGCCGCTTTCCTGCAGAAAAAACCCCAAAACAACGCAGCACAGCTTCTTTCATGGTATGACAGCAAGAAAGCCCCTAAACTGAAGCACACTGATCTTCCAAGGAGGAAGGAGGAAGAAAGTGCACACAAGAACAGAAGGACATGTTGACTTTTGGATTTATATTTTTAAAATATACAATCACTCAAAACACACATCATCTGTACCACTGACAGCTAAAACTTTGTTCCTTGTTATAAAAGAAACTGATGAAGTGCAGATGGCAGCTTGTGTATTGAGTTGGCTGCTTCATAAACTGTAATTATGGTGGATGCAAAACGGATCACCTCATCCATCTGGAATAAAAATGGGATTATCACTTGGCAATTTTTTTTCTATATAGGACTGTAAAATATCTTGCCCATCACTACTCTTTGGCATGGCTGGAGTTTAACAATGAAATAGAAAAGAACGCAGAGTCCAGATTATCTTTTATTTACAGAAGTGATAAATTAACCACTGGAAAGATAAAACCTGCCCAAAAAATCATTTCTCCTCACTGACTTCATGCTTAGGCACTGCTTGGAATGAAATCAGCTTTGGAAAAAGTTATCCATAATTGAAAACAAATGGTGACCATGAACAAAAAAGATACACCAATAACTGACTTGCAGTTTCATGACAGCTTCCTAAGCTCCATGAAAGCCTGAACCATTCCCAAATATGCAGCCAGTACTTAGTGACATATTCACCACCACCTGCCACATTACTGTCATGTGTACCTCACACATCAGCCAGTGGATTTGTTTGTTAAAAGGGAAAAGTAATAGGAATAATGTGCTCCTTTTAGCTGTGTAAACTGTAACGAAATAGATCCCACTCTAAAGTCCACAGTACGTCATACAAAACATAAAGGACCTTGGAAACACATTATTGTGACTCAAACCACCCCTTACATGATTTGGCTCTGTGATACACATGCAAGCAATGACTTAGTTACTCAGCATTTACTTGGGTACTCACACTGGAATTACTTCAGGGATAAACAATAGCTACCTGAGTTATAAAACTGGTGTTTTAAAACCTAAAGATTAAGTGGGGATGCCACTGCTGCTCAGGGCAGAGAGGGGAACCACACAGAGAGTAAATGCACTTTATTCTTTGGCAAGGATGTTCAATTAGACTGTGGACATAGAAAAAACTTCTGCACCATGGATTACAAATTAAAGACAACCTGATTTCTTCTACAGTTTCTGATGAGTACCTAACTGAGAATTCAAAACCACCTGGATCATTAGAAAACAACTTACTTTGCACAAACAAATGCAGCCAAAAAAAAAAATCACTGGGATAAAAATCCCCCAAAGCATTTCAATTCAATTTTCAACTGTGACTCATTTACTCCCATTATTATTTCTAGGTTCATAATTATCCGTTTCCTTTCACATCATGGCAGAACAAGTAAATAAATTCTATATTTCTGCTTTGGCAGTGTTTTGCACCCATTCTGGATCACTACCGAGTTGAACAGCAACACTGAATTTGGCTCAACAAATCCTTACACAGCTGAGATGTTTGCCAAAAAAACTCCACAAACTCACGCTTACTCACCATCCAATCAAGAACTGAAACTGCAGGAGAGAAAAGATGCTGTGTAAGAAATCTCCATCTCATCGCCCTCTCCTTGCAAGTCTCTGCCTTAGCAACAGTAAGATTTAAGTCTGTGCCAAGGGATTGCCTTTGCATCAGACCTACCTGCCACTAATCTAGTCACAGGTTTTTAGCCATCATCTTTGTGTCTAGAAAATGCAAAGTATCACCCAAGTGTGCATGCTGTACTGATCTCTACCAGAAACTGCAAAGAGCCCAAGACTATAACCACGAGTACACCTGAAACCTGACAACTGCACTACCAGAAACCCTGAGGAGCTACAGAGGGTGATCAGGAGCTGCTCACTTTCCAGGAAGCTGCTGACGGAAGGAATGAGATTTGGTATGAGATAAAGCTCAGGATCTAGAGTTGCTGGGCTGGGTGTGGGACACAGCTCATCAACTGCTATGTTCTTCCTCATCCAGCCATGCAAGACAGCCATTGAGATGTCTGCTTAGATCTCAGGCTTTAAGCACGACCAAGAGAGATTGTGCATGTATGTCACAGAAACAGAGAACAGTTAAGGTTGGAAAAGATCTCTAAGATCATCCAGTCCAACCATTAACCCAGAAATGCCTTGTTCACCACTAAACCAATGTCCCCAGGTGTCACATCCAGGAGTTTTTGAACATTTCCAGGGATGGAGACTCACTTGCTTCCCTGGGCACATCAACAGCACGGTGTTTCTGCGCTATCTTGCACTAAGCATGAATTGATGTGAACTAATTCCCTTTCTTACTGGCAACAGAATCACATCACATCACCTTTCATTTACTGAAGAATAAAGACTATGAAGGTGGTTACTACAAAACAGAAGATGCACAGCAAAGTTTTGGGGCATCAAAAGCCATTAGACACCTCATACTATTGAAGAACTACAGTAGAACATAAACCAAGTAGCATCACTTTTGGAAAAAAGGGTTTTCTTCAGAAAAGTTCCACAAGTACCAGCACAGCAGGTTTGGTCCACCTTGCTGCCATCAGTCCAGTGATGCTGCTGGACAATTCTGAGGGAACTGCAGCTCTTAGTTTAAGAAGTTTGCTTTAATCCTGCCTTGTATGTGGTTACTCTTTTTATGGACAAAAAATTAATTTTCTCCAGAAAGGACTACAGGGATACAAAAGAAAGCACAGTCTTGATTCTAGCATTTGTAGTTACTCTCCTACAGTGAACAGTGATTTGAAAGGTTTTGCAATTGACAGGAACTTAAAAGTTGTTTGGACTGGTTTGTTTGTTTTAATCCATGCTGAAACAAAATACCTTTTCAGTACTGGGATAATAAAATAAAACACTTCCAAGTATCTTTACTCTTAGCAGTCAGCTTTATTAAAAGCCAAGTCAGTTTCTATTCTACTCGGCAATATGTGAGAGATACAGACCAACCAGGGAGGTTATGGGAGCTGTTAAAATGTCAATATATAATTCTATCCTGTATCAACAAAGGCACCAAACTGCACATAAGGAGGCTGGTTTAGAAAAGCAACTAAACACCTTAAGTAATGTCACTACTGAGTGACATATTAACTTTCTGCAGCCATAGTGCGGTAGATTGCTGCCACCTTTTGGTTATAATTGTTATGGAATGAAATTGGATCTTAAAACACACACAATGGAAATGTACTGTGACATGTGGGATCCGAGCATCCTGGAGAACAGTGGGGTGGGACAGGAACATCATCTGTGCTTTCTGTAAACTGAACAGTGTGTGGCTGCATGTCTTTATATTTACTCACCATCTTCCAGCTTAAAATACCTTCATATCCTCTACTGCTGAAATCAGCTCCCATGTAATGGTTACTAAATGAGTAAATACCTTGCAAGATTAAAATTTACAAATATATTAGCCAAGAAAAAAGAAAAAAAGGGGGATGGGGGGGAAGTTCAGGGAGACAGATACACCAGTAACTACTATGTGCAGTTTGCACAGCTTGTAGTAGATTACCCAGGTGAGGCATTTGCCAAGACAAAACTTTTGTTTGCACATTTCCTCCACAATAATTCACTTCTGAACAAGAAATGCTGCTTGTTTTAAGACAGCGGCCACCTTTTACCCCCAAACCAGCTCTTGGAAATTTCTACAGCCTAAATTCAACATTTATCCTCACCTGTTTATTTTAAAAGCTATTAGCAACTATTCAGTAAGAAGCAAAACATGCAAAAACCACTGTCACCATAGATTTGAGCACTGTAGCCTGTGTTACAACTCTAGAGATCATGTATATAATATGTGAGCAGGCAAATCCATACAGTTCTACCCATGGGGAACCTATTTCCAGACGCTCAGCTCTGACTATAACACAAATCTTCAGCCCTCAAATCAACAGCAAACTGTAGAGGGATCAGCTACAACAAAACTCATAGATAAGCACAAGATTATCACAAAAATCTTCATAATCTGCGATCCTCCTTTCCTAAGGGCACACAACTCAATCAAACGTTACTTGACTGAGGCAGCACAGGTATCTGGTTAGTGAGGACACAAAATTCCTGGCTGACTGCACAGCACAATGAAATGGCAGCACCACCATGTGATGGCTCTGAGTACAGAGGCAGAGCAAGATTTTTAATAATTACACATGAACTTGCTCACTGTCAGCAGCACGTCTCCTGACATCCTTTTATGTTTCCCCACCTCCCCACTTGTTTAAAAAGAAAGAATCCAGCTGCAGGCAACTGCTAATTAAATGCTTCAGCTTTCAGCTACAGTTGCTGTATGCACACATCTGCTCTGCAATAAACAGTCTTAAATGTAATCGACTTTTTTCCATGCTCTAGGAGAGAATATTTATGACATGAAGAAAGAAAAAAGCAAGCAGGGTCCAAGCCCCTGCCTCATATTCACCAGAAAGCAAAAGCAAAGTGTTTAAAATTAAAACTGTTTAAAATGTCTTTTAGAGCTTAAGGGTAGTCTTTAATCTCACATTCTAAGGCTTTGCTCCCAAAACAACGTATTTACTAATTTTTTTGTTTTGAAATGATGTAAATCTGAACATATATTTCAGTGCCTAGACAAGTTTAAGTGGCTCATGTCGAGCATTTTGGCTTAAATTAATCATAAACAACATCATGTTCCACTCTCCCTAACCTCACAATCTGGGTTTCAGACAATTGAACAGAGGTAGACAAGTCAAAGATCCATATTAGGGTCCCCCTGAAGCCAACGAGGCACTGGGCAGACTCCATATGCCTGTACAAATCCCACTGAGTTACATGACCTTAGACATATCATGGATAAAACAAACCAAAAAACTTGACTGAGCCACAACACTGAGAAAAGGGAGATCCCTGAGCCTGGACAGGCCATTAAACTTCTCATATGATGTCCCGGTTTGGCTGAGACAGAGCTCATTTTCTCCCTAGTAGCTGGTCCAGAGTTGTTTTGGATTTAAGGATGAGAACAGCACTGATAATACTCTGATGTTTTTGTTGCAGTTGAGCAGTGCTTACACCAAGTCAAGGATTTGTCAGCTTCTCATGCTGCCCTGCCAGCAAGGGGGCTGGGGGTGCATGAGGGCCAGTTGATCCCAAGGAACCAAAGGGATGTCCCACACCACAGTCAGTCATGCTAAGCACCAAAACTGGGGGAAATCGGTCAGCGGGTGGGAGCCCAGTGCTCAAGGACAGGTTAGACATCGGTCAGCACATGGTGAGAAACTTCATTGTGCATCTTATTTTTCATATTCTTTTATCACTGTTATGATTCCCCCTTCCTCCTCTGTCCTATTTAACTGTCTTTTTCTCAAAGCCTTACTTTTGCTTCCCTCGCTTAGTCAGGTTACTGTCCCAAATCAGAGGTAGCTCTTCACAGTAAATATGAGGGGATCTCACATCCTCCCTCCACAGAGACTACAAACACAGGCAAAATCCCAGGAAATAAGGCTATTAAAATTTGACAATACTTTTGAACAGCATCCAATAGACAGTACTCAAATCTCCTGTATGCAAGCCAACCCCAGGGGTGCTATCAGCAATTCTCTCTCATTTGAGATAAATTAAACAGACTTATCATATTACTCATTATTTGTTACTTAACTACCAAGGAAGACTTTAAAAAGTTCAAAGGGCCATTTTTAGAATTGGTAAAAACAAAAAACATAGCATCAATCACAGTGTATTAATCTTCCAGAACAATTGCAAGAGTTGAATTTATCCAGAGTTGTCAACCAAAAAGCCCACTTTTAGTATACAATCAAGTTTTATTCTCTTTACACTTAGAACTAAGTTTCCTTACTCCACTCTAAGTTACGTTGTGATGTCAAAGACACCTTGATTTTAACTCTTCTCTAGGAAAGAATTAGAGATTGAAGTACACTGATACATGTGGGAGAGAAAGGGAAAATGAGAAACTTGACAGCAAAACAGCACTGAACAAAAACAGACTAGACTAGACCATTGCTTTTCTTTTTGCTTGAAAATACATGACAATAGAAAATAAATTTAAAAAAAAAAAAAAAAACAACACAAAAACAGAGCCTTAAAAGAGGTATCTAGAACACTGGAAGTTCCTTCCAGTCTAAAGCTGAGCACAGTATCATGAGCCCTCAAACTTCAACAGCTCCCAAATTCACAAGCAGTATCTCCTTCCCCTCTTGCTCCCCTCTGTGTGCAAGACAACACCCACTGCTGGGATGTCCCACTCCACCAGGACAGGTCAGCACAAGGAGCCTTGTGGACAAGAACAGGGAACTCAGAGCACTTCTGCTCTCATCCCTGAGAAGGACAGTAAGCTGGCTAGATACCTGAATTGGTACATATTCCTAAATAATTTCAGAAATTACAAATAAAAGTACTTTGAGGCTGCAATACAAGTTTCCAGGAATTAGGGCAGGCAAGAACTGAGGCTCCACATGGAACTTTACTTTGGCATGTCCACACTTGTATCCTCCTGTGCTATGGCACTGTAAATGAATTAGCACAGAAAGTACTGGACAGTGAACAAGCAAGTTGGTTAAATTTGAAGGATTACAAAGCCTTAAGAGGCAACTACACATTTCATTAAAATAAGAAAAATCCATACTCTGTCAATTAATGTACCCAGTACTGTATACTGTAGTATAAAAATTAAAACGTGGACACAGAGTCTGGCAAAATTTACCACTGTAAGGACAGCTGTTCTAATACAAAAGGAAAACAAACACTCAGAGTTGCCACTGCCAGTCAAACCCCAAAAACAGAGTTTCCAACACTGGTCTGTGCTCATCACCAGCTTCTTATCTGGAAAAAGTAAATTCACAGCTCCTATCTCCCAGAACCAATGTTCTGCTTTGAACACAAAACACTAGTCTGGTTTTCCCCCCTCTGGGAGATAAAACTGTGATCTGACAGCAGATCTGTATCTTTTTTTTTTTTCCTAGTTTGTCAGCTGTATTCAGGGAAACATGACACAATAGATGGCTGAAGAATCATAAATCTTCCAGGAGTATGAGGTTTTATTTTTGGTCAGATTTTAGGTTCATCCTTACTTACAAAAAAATAATAATAGAGACTACAAAAGCAAAGCCCTTTAACACTGTAATAATTCTTCCCATAAATACAATTTGAAAGATTCACCTCTGGTATTTTCACCTGATTATTCTCATTATAAGCACTAGGCGACTACTGCTGTAATAATATCAGAATTCATTCTTTTAGTCCTGATTTACATTATGTAATTACAAGAACAAAGAAGTTTTTAAAAAGGTCCTTGTTTAAAACGCAGGAACAAATGGATACTCTTGACATTTCACAGTATTTTTTTCTAAGATATTGCTCCAAACAATAGTGCTGGTGGGGCTCCTCTCCACTACCACATTACGCAGAAATTTGTATTAGGTTGAAGCAACAGAGTTGACCGGAGCATTCTTTGCTTGAAGTGAACAGCAGGATAACTAACATATTTTAAGGGCACCTTTACTTGACTGAGAAAATCCATGTGATGTTAAGAATATCTCTGCTGTTGGAATGTTCTGTTAACAGTATCTTGTTTTAGAGATCTAACTGCTATTTTTCCCTCAGAGCCACGTGCACACGGGAGCCACTCACACAGTGTCTACCTAACAACTTACAGAAAACTACTGAAAGAAGCCATAGATTCAGCTGCTTCTTTAAAGCTAGCGTCCCTGTTCTATGATCATCTTCTTCTGTTGTACCTGTAACAACAGAATGTACACATACATTAATGTGACAAGAAAAATACTGATAGGTTCATTCACAAGTTTAAAATGCCAGGGTCAGAAAACATTGAGAATAAATCAGTATTAGACCAAAGTATTACATAAGACCAGTTTTCTGCAATAATCAATTCATATGTTGCATGGAAAAGCTGAGAGGAACAGAAATCCACCACTTGAATTTCTGTTATTAAAAACAACACAATCTAACTGTTCCCAAATGAAGCCAGTGCAGAATTAATGTACAATTTAAATTGGAAACTACAGATTTAATTACTAAATGGACTACAGAAGTCAAGAAAAATATAGTGTTCTCTATTACACAATTTGGCCAAAATCTGAAAGAAACCACAGCAACTTGAGAAAATTACATGCAATGTAAGTATTAGGAAATAACTAATCTGTTTCTGCTCTGTTAAAGTGCTTTAGTAAACAGAGTAATATCCATTATCAAACAATCAGCTGTGTGCTGTGCCCAAATGTTAGGAAGTTTTTCCAGACAAGAATTTCCATCCACTTTAGCAAAAGGCAGAGATGGTCTTTGATCCCAAAACAGCACTCCTTACTCAAAAATCCTGTTATTCAGCTTTAGAAAACTGTCATAGTCAAGCCAACACATTCCAAAAGGACTGATGATTTTCGAGGCAGATATTTGTGTGCACTGCAACTCCTGAAAAGCGTGACTTTCAAAGAGCTGACATTTCTCCACAAAGAAAATAAACACTCCAGCTGGGAGGGAATGCAATCTGCAGGTATTTACAAAATCTATTTTTTAAAAAATGTTCTTGAGAAAGACAGGAAGAAACATCTGTATATTACATCCCAAACATCCCAAAATAGAGCACATGGAATTATTTAAAAAGGGAGAGGCAAATTATTTCATTAACACTTTCCAAGAATAACAAGATTATTTTCAGAACAAAGTCATCATTGCCCCCCCCAGCACTCTGTGCTAGTTCCATGTACCTGGCACTCCAGCAGAAGTGAAATCAAACCCCCCAGGGACACACACAAAAACTGCAGCAGAGCTTTTGAGAGACATGGCTGACATTTGAAACAAAACACCACCAAGTAATTCTTAATTTGTAGAATAGAGACAACTTTCAAGCATGAAGAGTTTCAGCAATTCACGTTGGAAACTTCAAGGTAAAAAATAGTCCTAAGTCCACTTACCTATTCACTGCTATGGAAAGTTTAATTCCAATGTATCCATTTCTTCACAGCTGTTTTGAATTTAAATTGATTTTTCCTTCCAAAGCAGAAACTGTACCACGAGAACACCAGATAATAGTTTTCTCAACCCCAAGAAAAGCCACGGCTTACATGAACAACATGTGACCTGAATCCATGAATCCCCCATTTTGTAAAAGTACATGTATTACAACTTCCAGAGGAAACAGAGACAGCGTCATTTTTATGTTTCAACTTCACTGAAATCTTACAACTGGGAAGCTATTGAGGTTTGTTTGTTTTGTTTTATTAGAAAAAATACTCAGGCAAGGTCTACAATCATCTGTCAATTATAAATGACTTACAAGAAACTCATGAAGCAATAAAATTAAAAAAATACAAATACAAACTATATCTGAAACACTTCTATTTGGCAATTTTATAACAAATTCAAAAAAAAAGAAACAAAGATTACGGATTACTTTATAGGTACAGAAAAAGCAGTAGGTGAAGTGCTCAAGCAAAAAAAATAAAAAACCAAAACACTGCATTTTTTTCAAAAATAAAGTCACATCACTACAGATTTCATGAATAATACCCTTATTAAACAACCATTCCAGAACATCTTATATTAGTGGTGCTTTTACTCTGCACTTCATATCGTTTGATAAGATTATTTTTTTGTGTATATAAGTAACATTTTTAACCCACTGGAGCTCAGCAAGACTCGAGTCAGTACCAATGCAGAATGCATTTGTATTACATTAGGATATGCTCACTTCTGCAACCAAGGGGTTACTTTAAGTTTTAATCTATTTAATAAAAATTTAGTGTAAAAACTGCTGGTTAATAGTTTCACTGTAGTAAATTCCTCCCCAACAAGGAGGACTAACTCTGCAGTTTGACTGCATATATCCATACAAATTTTACATATTAGTTCCTTCCGACAGTAAGGAAAAAACTAATTTTGTGTTCACTATTAGAAAGGAGCGCCATGAATTAGTTATGGGTACTATTCATCCCCCTAAGATTTCTGGGAAGGATGTTCAATGCATTTTTGTTCTTACAACAGATATTAACAGTAGTATATAGTCCCTTAGGTATGTAAAAGAAGGTTTTTTTACTGTTAAGGAAGGTGCTTTTTTTAAACAATTCTTCTGGCAGCACTAGTGAATTACAATATCCTTCAATATTATTTCTACCGTAATATATACATTTTAACTTTCATGCCTCTAGAAAAACATCTACAGTACATTTCATAATATAAAAATATATTACAAATCTGCTGAAATATTTACAAGCAATGTCCTATTATCTATATGCAACATTTTTGTCTCCATACAAAGACTAACAGGTTAGACGCATCTCTATTTGTCAGTTAAAAAAAATCCACAGCTTCTTGCTTATTAAGCAAGAAAATGATTTTACTTTCCTTTTCAAAGCCAACTTTGGTGCATAAAGGATTGAATTTCTAGATTATTTTTTTGTAAAAAATACCATTTTCTTTACATCTAGAAAACATTAGGCCAAATAAAGTATACTTTACAAGTGAATGGGGATCCTAAAGGGTCAAAAAAGCAAAATAAATCACCAATAACACTAACTGCTTACGTCGAGGTTTCTCAAAACCCGTCCATTGATACGGATCACATAAAAGCAGATCTTACTAACATACTATACTACTCCTGAAAAGGGGGTCAGACATACTGCAACACTCTGAACATCTTTTAAACCGTACTATATGTATTCATAGTTGACTGGAAAAGTCAAGCATTCCATCAACATTTGTTTCAACATTATAATCCAACATATTTTAGGGATCTGCAAAAGGACACAAGATTACAAATGACAAATGATTACTATCCACCATACTGAAAGGGCAACAGGATAATCCCTTGGTAGCTCTTCTATTGTCTGGCATGTGTTATATTTAGTTAACATTGACAAGAAGCCAAATAGCTTGTTAACAGTTCTCCTGGGAATTGTGAGTAAATGGTGATGGTTACTTTTTCTTTTCATCAATATAGACTACTGTATTCACTAAAGAAAAAAGCAGCTTAAAGAAGCAAGCATGCAAAGCCTTTTAGTTGTTCCACTAAGTTGCCAGAAGAGTGTTTGCTCAGTCTCCCACTGTACCATTCCATGAAAATGTGGATATACAGTAATATATTAATATATATTCCACGGAAGCATCAACTTCATTCACAGAATGTTTACACTAAGCATAAATATTTATCTAAAAAAAAAAAAAAAAGGATGGGATTTGACTAATGTGCAACTTTATCTCTAAATCCATTGTCAGTGACTAAGACTGCAGGTGTCCCCACTTGCTTGGTTTTTACCTCTTCAACCTCTTCTGGGGCATCGTTCTGTAAAAGAAGATGGTACAGGTTTACATTAAGACCCTGAGACGTCCATTTCAGCCAGCTAGAAAATACTATGAAATCATGACTATATAAAATCTGCTTTCATTTCATTTGATTAATACTGAAATCCACTTCAGATGATCCCATATCAGTGTACAATTTCAGATAATTATTTCAAACTTTCTATTCAAGCCATCATTTTAGCATGACATTGATCTCTGTCACTGAATTCCTCTAACTACCTTTTCCCCTTGCAAAGTTTTGGTTTCCCAATTTTATGTCTTCCATCTCCCTCAGTTGGTCCCAAAAGCCCATTTCAATCACACACTGATCCATACAGTTAAAAACTGAGCACAAGACTACATGTAGGGACCTTAATTTTATTTGGCAAAGGTTTGCTCATTATTTCTTCAAGGACCTAATCCCAAAGATCATTACATTTTTAGTTTAAAAGGTTACTTCTTTTCTTTTCAAAGCAAACTAATCTATGAAGGTCTGCAAAAGTAAACAATACAGAAGTATTAACACCTCAATTAATTATAAAACAGTCACTGTGTTAAGCAGTTTTAAAACACACAATCAATTCCAATTTCCTTATAACAGTTTTATGGTCTACTGTTAACATGAATTCAGGTACTAAACGTAAGTATTTTAAATACTTACATTTACAAAGATGGAAGATACAGCATGATTTATTTTCATATTGTAAATCAAGTTTTCATTAAATTTGATTAGTGAAATACACTGAATATTAAAGGTGAACTGAAAGGCTTATTGCATTACAAGACCTCAGATTAGTGTTCTATTTACTCCTTTAGACACTCGGTCACTGGATGTTAAGGAAGAAACATCAGAACACGGAACTTCTGTTATGGCAGAAACAACTTTTTTATTTTTGATGACCCATTTTAATGGATTTTTAACATATGCCCATAAATATGTATCTTTGGACATTCAAAATTTAAGAATGAATGAAGCATTTCAGATTACCTTTAAAAACTGTACACACACAGAACTGTGGGTACTGACAATTATGTGAGTGCATTAATAAAGAGGGAGGGGAAAATCAGGAAATCATTAGAAACCAGATGGATTAGAAGCCAATTGGAAGGCCTAAAACACAAACGTGAAAGTAGCTTAAAAGCAAGTAACACGTACTGTCCCATTCTGTCCCCCTATAAAGAATCTTGTATTTAAAAATAACAGTACTTGAATACAAGTACAGATTTCAAGGTAATACTGCATGTATTACAGCTGAATATAAAATATGGAAAGATAAATTTGGACTTTAAAAAAATTGGTATACAAACCAGTATGTGATCTTAACAGAAGTGATCTTTCAGGATTCCACTGTATGTACCTCCTTTACTAGAATTTCTGTACACCAAGCACAAAAAAGTAAAATACACTTGGTAAATACACACATTCCCCGTTTCTCAGTAACTAGAGTTCAGTTCAAGAAGAAATTCTGAAATAACTTAAGACCTCAGAACTTAACTCCTGGACGTTTACAGTATCAAGGCTCCCTGATGTGGTGTAAAGTACATTAGCAGTCCTGATTTTCCAACGTCAAAAAGTTAAGTGAGGCTTAAGATTACATTCGAGTAAAGAAAGTTTCAAAATTAAGATGTTACCTGTATATGTTTGGGTCCAGAAGCAAGGCAGTATCTTTTGGTAGTTTTGATAAATGAACTACTTTAGTTTTTAACTGATGTCGCTCACTTTCATTTACCCACACATCAGGCAGACTATGAATAAATAAATAAAATAAAAATATTCAAAAAAGATCAACTGTTTTTCTTACCATAAAATTATGTGGTAAACTAGTACATATGATGTTTTTTTAAGTAATCTCCACATTTCCCTGGTTAAAAAGCATCTTCACTGGAATGAGGAAGGACAGCCAATCTTTACATGTTAAACTTCAAACTTTTTCCAAGTGCTCAGTGTGAAAAAGACACTAAACAGAATTTAGATTATTCCAGAAGAATGCTAAACCAAACATACAATGATAATGGCATTTTAACTATTCAATGTGAAAATGGGTAGCAGGCAAAAACAGCCATATCTTTGAAAATACTTTATTTTACAGGGCATAAAATTCTTTGATACGGTAAAAAAATAAGTAAAGGACAGAATATAAAGCAGACACTGAGTTTTGTGTTACATTAATTTACTTGCTCCAAGTTCAAGGTTTCAACTCAAAAGGCTCCAACTTGTCTGAAGTTAATAATTTTACTATCTTTTAAGGAAATCCAGGCAATCACCACGAATATTTTGGCTATATAACAGTTCTCGCTGTGATATGAAATAAAACTTGGTCTTTACATTTTTAAAGGAATTGTTGCTTCAGTGCCAGTTGCAGTGAAACTTGCGAAGAGGGCTGGAGACAACCTACACAGTAATCTCCATTTTGCACTTTAATTACTGGAGACCAAATATGCCTAATTCAGAGTGGTTACTGCATTACTGCTTCTTTTAATAGCCATACACTGGGCTCTCAAGGCCCTGCCAAGGTGTTCAGGTGACACTTATTAAGAGAGGCACTGACTGGGCTTGCAGAGCTCATCAGTGTCTTACTGATAACCTGCTTTTCTGCCAGGGCTCTGCAGCACAAAGAACCCATTTTGTTTCCACTAATGCAGAGGGGAAAAAACAGACAAATCCCCCAAAAAACCAAAAAAACCCCTAACAAAAAACCCCCACCCAAACCGCAACAAGCCCTTGCAATTCTTTTTAGCCCACAAAGTCATTTGAGTTTTCTGGGCTTTTGTTTTCTTTGGGATTTTTTAAACATTATAAAATTTTTTATGTGTCCTAGAAGCCAAAGATTAATTTTAGGTTGGGGGAAAAGTTTACATTTGTAATTAAGATCTAACTCTTTGGAATAAGTTTCAAATTGAAAAACCCAACACTTAAAACTAAGAAAATGTAACAGCCCTTTCTCTGATCAAAACTAAAAGCAGTTTTACAGATTTTGCAAATTATTTCATCGAATCTCTGTTTTGCTGCCATGAAAGTTAGCTGTAACAAATTCAATTTTTTGGTCAAGCCACTCTTAACATGAAATGAAACCAAGAACTTATCGCCCAGCAGGAAAACAAACTTCTCCAACTAAACTTTTCAGATGAAGGCAGAAGAAAAAAAGAAAAAGCAAAAAAAAGTGTGGGGGGAGAAATAATCCAGAAGGCAATTCATATATCCGCTAAATCTTATGGATCATAAAAGGTGGGAAAACATCCTAAGACTTTTTTAAATAAAGCCAAAAACAGGTTTTGGAAAACCAACATTTGGAAGACATTTTCAGTAGAAACTATATCCTGAAGATGAAAAAATGACACAAACAGCAAATAAAAACCACTTTTTACATCCCAAGACTGAAATACACATAAAGACAACAACTCATTAAGCTAAAAAGTACTGGCACCAAGAATAAATACCTACTCTAAAATAAAAAATTAAAAGTATAGGAGATGGGTTGAAGAAAATCTACTTTTCCTGAAAAAATGCTTAATGTACAGGTAACCTTGAGCACTTGAACAGTTTCTCAAGATGACTCAGAGTAGAAAAGGTTAAGTCCATGTGAAACTCAGGCTGAACAGCTCAGCACCACACCAAGTCACCACCATGACCGCACTGCACCTCCCCACAGTGAGAACACACGCACTGTACAGACCAGACTGATGGCACGTGCCAGGACACCTTGGCATTTGCTGTTCCTAACTGTAATAATCAAGGTGAAATTCAATCTACTGAACACTCAGGAATCCAATACTACATCATTCAGTGCATGAAATAAGCCTTCTCCCTAACCCAACCAAGATGTGAGAAACAGCAATATGAAACACATTATTCCTCTGACCTGACCAACCAACTCTACATTCTATCAGTCTTAACTTCTCTGAACAACATGTCTTCCCCAGTGCAGGCATTCTAATACTGAATTCATCTGCACGATCAAAAAACTCATTTGACTGTATTAAAATAAGAAACTGCTATCTTTATTTTTTTTTCATATTCTGAGTGTTACACACTTTTTAATGCATATCTTAAACTGCAATTTACTGACTTTATCTGTAGCATTTTAAAAATACTAACTTCAGAATGCTGTTACATATAGCACTGCCAGCTGTCCCAAAGGGAATAAAAAACCTGATGTTTTTTACTAGAATATTTCAGTTATTGTCTCTCAAGCTGAATTGAAACCTGCAGTTTACAAGGGCTGCAATGAACAGCAAAAGGTGCAGACACTTCAAAATTCCACCAAAATGTCAACCATTGATGCAGACAACTTATCAGCAACTCCAGCCCTCTGCAAATAAAAGTTATAATGGACTCACACTACTGCACATGACTGATTTGGGACACTACAATGCTGTGTAATTTAAACCACTTCACCAAAGCAAAGGTAAATAAATTTCTGTTATGCTATGGCTTTATCACCAACCCACTCAATCTCCTGAAAGCATCACCAAATCAAAAAGATCTCCCTGTTCTCTTGGGTCATAAGATGAGAACTCAGCTATTTCAAAGTAGATGAATTTTTTCTAAAGCATATGTACTACTTCATATGTCCCCAGCCTATCCGAGGGCAGTACCTTTGTCCTGCATCACACACAAGGCTACTAATTTGGAACAAAGCAAAACTTTGAAATGGCAAGGGAAAAAAAGCCACCAAACATGCTGGAAGAATATTCCAAGCTTCACTGGGAGAATCCAAAGCAGCAGCAATATGACATGGGATACCTTCCGGGGCAACTGTGCTTATTACACTGCTGAACTGTGGTACCCAAAGAGTCTTGGAGTTCTACTATTACACTGACAACTGCACATTTTTCAGTACCTGAAAGTACTTTTAGGATCATGATGAATCGATGGGTAAAACAAAACTGTCTCAGTGATAAGTTTTCTCATGTATACAGCTGGCAGAACTAACCTGAAGTCCCCACTCAATAATTAGACACCTATACTTACAAAATGCATTAAAAATACAGATTCAAATATACCTCATATGGTATTAGAGCCCAAAGACTTAAAAGTTTAAAAAAAAAAATCAACTAAACATTGCTTATGTATTTTAGAATCTCTAAATTACTTTTTGAAAAGCACTGTTAAAATACTAACTTTAACTTAAATATTCAAAGGCACAAAATAATTGAGACAGATCATTTCCCCCACTGTAAATGTTTCCCCACTTAAATCCTGTAATGTATCCCTAGCAATATACTCACATGTCCTCGGGTGTCCAATGGAGCAACAGTTTTATTTTTCCAGAATCTTCTTTTCTTTTAGCTATTACCTGTAACAATTACATAAATCATAATTAAAACCTAAATCCTTGTTTTTCAAAAAAACCTGTTGTTTTTCACGGACATTTATAAATGGCAAACTGTTTTACTTGTTGAAAGTTGTATTAATTCTATATAAAGTGTAGTAGGTTGCAGACAAGGAGTAAGAACTCCTTTCTCATGGTTTCTCATACCAGCTCACAGTAGCCCAGCACGTAAGATACTCTAAAAATAATTATGTTTTTAAGTGTAGAACCCTGAGGTGGACTCTCACCTTCAGTAAACATAGAACAGAAACACAGCTATGATACAACCAAAAGCAAAACTGCAAAAAATTTGCAAAAAAGCAATCAAAAAATTATTTGCCATTTTGACACTCGTAATCAGGTTTATGGTCAAGTCTGCAAAAGTTACAACAGAAAAGGCAGAAATCCAGTACATTTGCAATAAATATGAAGACTTGAAGCTGTTCTACAAAGAACTTCACTCCATTTGAGTTTTTCACTTAAAAGCATAATTCAGCCAGGAGATGAATGCTCACTGCAGCTTTGTTGGAAAACATTCTTCCTATACTCTCTACATTTCATGCACTGTCCAGAAACAAAATGGAAATTGAAAGGAAACGTGCATCAAAGTTGTCTCAAATCAGAAATGGAGTTCTGCTGACCTCTTCTGGAAAGAGAAAATAATTTCACCCTATAAATTGCTGTGCATCTCACTTTATTCATTTACTGTGATTTCAAAACACATGTAACTAGTTTCAATACAGGAGATCACTGGACTGAAATAGCTAAAAAAGCTAAAACCAGAAAACAGCTTATTATTCAAATATTTAGAGAATTAATTCAAGCCATGTCAAAGGTGGAGGTGGCACAACAACCTCTAAGTTGCACTTTTTATTCAGTCTGATATATGGTCTTTAGGTTAAATGGAAATGCTTGACTTTTTCCACCTAACAGCTCAGAGAACTAAAGTACAAAGAATTTGACTCCAATCAAAAAAACAAGCAGGAAAAAAACAGTCGTAAGTCAAAGAGGAGCTCTGGATGGCAAACTCATTTCTTGGAAGAGATTTTATTAGTGACTGCATTCTAAAGCTCTCCATATATACAAAAAAAAAAGGATGGGTTAAAAATAAGTATTTATAAATAAAAGGACAAGTCTTCCCATAGGACATAACAGGAATCTACAGCAACTGCTTAGAAATTCTTTGTATTAGGATATCTGTCCTGACATTATTTTTATGCTGCATAAAAAAAATAAAGCTATGTAACTCATGTCCCTTTTCAGACAGCAAGGCAATTTTATCTTAATATGTTTCACCTTTCAAATTAATGCCTCTGATAATTACAAATTTCTTTCTCTTCAGGTGGGCCACACAAACTTATTATGCTATTTAGCCAGTCATCATTCCAATTCAATGCTTATAAGTGGTGCAAAGCATGTTTGCTCTGAGGTATCATATTATGTGCTTGGTGTAACCGTGCACATCCCCGAGGCTGCTTCTGGTCTACCTTTCTTTTGGAAAGCCCCTTTTAGGCTGATGCCCAGCACAACTGCAGCAGCAAAACGGGGCAGCAAAGCACAGGGCTGGTGGAACCTTGGAGCAGTTCTCCCACTGGTACAACCTCTTCCACAACTGAGGTCTAAGCAATTTCAGATCTAATCAACCTCCCACCATCTCGAGTGACGCATGCACAGAGAAGCTAAAAAGATTTTCACCATTTCCTTCAAGTTCATTTGAAGCACTTTCAGAGCACATTTCTCCCTCCAATTCCACCTCCTTATGAATTATTCCAAAAGACAGACCTGAGCTTCCACAACTGAGCCATCTGTCTGGATAACCTTTCAGATTAAAGCAAGATGTGAATTGAAAGAGGATCTACCTTTCTCAGAGCATTTTAAGATCCATGTTGGCCAGGAAAACTAGAATGAGATTTATATACAGTAACAGCTAAACCACCTGCAAATCTCCACTTGCAGCTGGAGCTCAGTGCACATAAAGTTCAGGAGTAATCATTTGGAAAAAATTTCTAATACAGGACACAGATATTTATAACAACCATCAGTCTTGTAGAACAGGATGAAATAAGTTTCATGCATACAAAATAATCTTTTATTTATGGAAAGAGACTGATAGCTCAAGACTTTGAATCGTGTTAAAATTAAGCCATAGCTGAAGACATGTCAGTCAGCATTCCTTCCTTGGACTGCAGGTCATCTTGCATTAGATTGCCAATTTAAAAACTATCCCTTCTCATTTTGTGCCATCTCTTGTTTCTTTTCTTCAGTTGAGTGTCTACCTTCTGCGTGTCCACATGTGCCAGTTCAGTTAAGAAAAACTGAAGTTAAACAGTTTTTTGAACTTCTGATCTTTATACCCCAATTCAGTACTTTTTCTCTGCTTTGACCTTCTCTAAATTAATCCTAATGTCTTTCCTATCCAAACACAAGTGAAATTCACAAAACAGGATTGGAAACAGGACTAAAGGCTGGTTTTCCACCCGGTATTTGCCTCCTTCTAACAATTCACTGACATTTTGATCTAAGCTGATTAAAAGAAAAAAAATAGGGACAAGAAGACATTTATTCAGGAACTAAATTTTCTTGCAACACATACCTGCTGTTAGGTATTTCCCCAAGTGTATCAGACAGCGAGGCTTCCAATTTGTGAGCTAGAACAACCACTAACACTACTTTTTAAAAGTTAATTTACTAATAGCCATGGACAAAGCAAACACATCCACTACTACTTATTTCTGATTAAATGCCTACAGCAATAAGAGGAAACAAGAAGGATTAGATTTTTCAGACACATAGGTAAACAAAGAGAATGTATAGTATGTATACTTACAGTACTATGAAATACAACACTGTGGCCTTTTCCTAAACTTTCTATATGTGCTGAGAGATTAAAGCAGATGGCTCGATGTCTTATAGCATCCAGTGTTTGTGCATCAAAGAAGTCATGAGGTCTTGCTAGAAAGAAAAGACAAGAGATCCTTAGTGTTCAACACATTCAAAGCATTTAAACAAATTCAAGCATGTAAACAAGTCTGAATTGTCATTAGTAAATCATCTATCATTATGGCAGTAGCACTACCTTGTTGGAGGGTTGCAAACATTAATTTAACTGAGAGGAAGAAATTACTCCAAGCACAAGTCATCTTTGGTCAAAAAAACACTCCCGGTAGATGAAACAGCTATTTTGAATTTTAAGTTTCAATAATGCTGAATAGTTAGGTGAAAAACTGCAGATTATTACATTTCTCGGTACAAGTTGTCATTCCATGTTCTTTGACTATTAGTAAACATTTTCCAACTCCATCACACATTACATTTAAATTTTTGACAAGTGCAATTAATATTCATCTGGTATTTTTACAACTAGTCTATAAGCAGCAGGCACTAATAAGGACCTTTTGCTTTCAGAAAATGACTTTTATAGTTAAGTGTTTTTAGAACAGTAAAAAGATTACCGAATTTTGATTTGGAATGTAAAGAAGGTCATATCAATTCTACTCTAGAAGTACTTTTACTAAAAAAGCATTGCAACTGGGCACATATTTGCATAGTGTTAGAAACACTTTACATAAATTCTAAAATATACTATATAATAAAGCAGTAAAATTACATTAGCATTATTCATATTTTTAAGCCTTATTTGAGAGTACTAGTTGCTAAAAAATACACTGTAATTAAAACTGAGTTGATATTACATTATCAACTATGTATTACCCTGAAATTTGCACAAACAGCGATTGAAAGTTCTGCTGTCTTAATTTAAAACAAGTTCTATACTAATCTATCCATTATTTCAAAATGAACTACAAATTCCACTTAAAGCTAGCATTTGCTACACTCCTGGGACTAATTGTTGTTAAGCATTCATCTGTACATTATGTTCTGTCCCTACTCTATCCCAGCTGGATATTGCCAATTAGGCAATCATCTCACTGAAATGTTTTCTCGCTGTAAGTGGTAATGTAGAACCGCAGCTCATGCTGCAGGTGGTCAGTGATGCAAGCAGATCAATATTTTATAAATAAATATGAGGGAGGAAGGAAGGGAAGATGGAAAGAAGGTAAAAAAAACAACAAACAAACAAAACAAAAAAAACTCCAAAACTTTTAATTTTTGAATTTTTGCTTCATACAACAAATTTCTTCAGGATGTACTACTGGATAACGTTCAACAGATGCAGGAAAAAGGGCGCAATTTTTCAAAGGCCTATGAATAGTTTTAGTTGCTTCTTACTGAGTGCTAATGCTGTATCTTTACTCTGAAAATAATTTTGAGGGGATAAATTTGAGAATCTCCCTTCCTGCTTAATACAGGTTCCAGGCACACATCAATTACTTAAGAGAAATAAATTAACATCATCATACCTGAAGCCTAATAAATGAAAATACAAGCATTATGTAATTAACGTAGTCTTACTGTAAATTCTATGAGCAGTGAGATTCCTTATCTCGCTTATATTCCTTCAGAGAACTCGATTATCATGCTTGTTATTAACCATAGTGTCATCTTTGCTAATGGAAAAGCAAGTGACAGTACTGTATTCTTCAAGGTAGCTTCAGAATAGCAATATTATGACCTACTTTGGAGATACACACTTTCAATATATTTGGTTTTGTACCTCCAAATATCACCAGACATGTATAAGGTTATCCAGAAGAGAAGGCAAGCTACTGACTGCATTATTCTAAAAATCCTGAATTATTCTAAAATATGAACATTTCTAAGACAAATCAGATCTCTATAGCACCACTAATGTAACTAGCTATAAGGGTGTCTCCAGTAAAACATGCTTTTATCATAAAAGTGCTAATTTCCAGACTTATGAGAACATGTATTTTTTACAGAGAAGACAAAAGAAATACTAAATAGTTTAAGAGCAGCAAGATGTTAGAAAAAAAATCAAGTGACAGTAAGAATTCTCTTTAGAGAATATATTTTCATCACATATAGCCACAGTAAAGTCTCCTTTTTATTTATACCTTGTTTTAACCTTCAGATACAAGACAGAGGAAGCAAAAGTATAAATCTGCTGTATTTAAACTATTCAGAATTTATAGGTAACGATGCTTCAATAGCAGCATATGTTGGCAATTGATTGCCAGTAAGTATTTAGTATGCCACTTACATCTTGCAAAAACCCAGGGTTAATCAAAAAACAAGGAGGTAGAAAGAACACCTTGACATAATCTTTTCAGGAGACAAATTGTTTTGTGGTGCAAAACTGCCATTTTTTGCCAAATGATTATTTGTGAGCCATTTTTAAACGACTGTGCAATATCCAATGGCATCTTGTTTTACACCCATCATTTACTTCTTGCAACCCAACTTGCAGAGAACCAATACTTACATTAAACACCTCTCCTTTTAGAAACTTAAAAATATCTAAATATTCTCATGTTCTCAGCTTTACATAGACTAAAAATATTTAATGCTGATATTGTGTTATTTTGACTTATCTTTGCCTCCCCCCATTCTCCTTGTAAAGACAAAACACACAAACTTGCACACTTCATTCTTTAACTAAAACTAAACTAAGAAACAGAAAGACGAGCAAAATCTTATCAGCCCTTTGTCTCTTTCACTTCACCAACAATAATCCACTCAAAGTTTTAAAGAAAAGCTGCCAATACTTAGCATTTTCAGAAAATGCCATCAACTTTGGATACATTTCTGGGTCACATAACCTCTGGAGAAATACATTACAGTAGTCAGTTCCCAACTCAGTTAGAGATGATTTCTGCCTTAAGGCAAAAGTCTACAGCCAGCATTGCATTTGTCTCAGGAGGCAGGAAGATAAGAAATTGCTCAAGCAGCTGTCATTTTCCTTCCTGTGCAACACTTGATCGAGAAAGCAGACCATTCAAATACTACAGTCCAATGTCTAGCACTCCCTACTAATATTTACTACTTACATTTTTTACCATAAATTCCTTCAAGAATTCTGCAGTAAATTCTTATTGCACAGCACCTTAGCAGGTAATTTCAAGTTTTAATTATGAAGCTCTAATTTGAAACTTCTAAGTCGATAATGTTCATCAATTACTAATGCTCTGCCAGCCTGAAAAACTACTTCTGCATATGCTGGGGGGGGAAACTGAATGAGAATGCCTTATATCAATAACCTAGCAAAATCAATATGGAGAAACAAGCCAAAGTGCAACTCAGGAATCTCTGAAAGTGAAAATTTTCTAGCAACCAGTCTCAGACATCTGTATTTTGTTTGAGTAACAGAGTGAACAAATCACGATAATCCCTTAGGAACCTGCACCTATGTCGAGTAGGTCTCTCTCATTACATCCAAGATGTAAGCAGATCCTGCAAAGTGAGCCTGTAACCCTTCACTGTGCAGCCTTCCTCTCTTGAACCTTCCCATGTACATAGGCTGCTACAGTGAACGGGAAAGCTCTTCAAAAAACAGATTCTGAAAAGAACTGAAACAGTTTGCTAATTCCTTTGAATGTTGAATCAAAATTAGAGGAATTCCTGAAATGTAGACTTCTAAGATGTGTTTCGGAATACAATTTGCTTATATATATTTTAAGAATATCCAAGCAATCTCTGTTCAAAAAAAATGCAAAAGCAAAGTTAACAGTGGCTCAGGCAGAAACTCTTCAGAATTCTGGGTGATACTGTAACTTTCCGACAGGTTTCTTTGTATTCAGGCCAGAAACATGACCACTGCTGCATAAATTTCAGTTCCTTAAAACACAGGTGAGGTATTAAGGTAAGAATAAATCACAGTCGTGATAAAGAGGATCACTTAAGACCATTAGTATATGCATCCATTGGTGCAGTACCATTTAAATAATTGGTAAGTGTATTTCTTCACAGGAAGAGAAAGATCAATACAGTTAAGTGTTCAGCCACAAAAAAGTTCTGGAAAAACAAGACTGTGGACAGTAGGAGATTGAACAGGTCCAGAGGTTCATAAAAAAGGTACCCTGTGCTACTCTCCAATACTTTAAGATAGACTTTACACCACAAGTAAAAATTCGTGAAGGTTTTTCTTCAGCTGTTGACATTCCAGCAGAAAAAAAATCTAAATGGTTTTTACATGTCTCTAAAATGCAGGTGTCATAGTAATAGTTTAAAATTAGCAAATAATCAGCTTGGTACTGGAGAGTTGCATCCAAAGCAATTATAAAACAAAGCGAAATATTTTAACAATTGCCTAATCTTTTCTAACTGCTCCTGTACATTAGAACCTCTATATAAATTTGACATTGTTATTAATCTAATGCTAGGACAACTCAAGAATCAAACAACTAGATCAAAATGGACTAGAAAAGGTACTGGGTAAGCAATTATGACTTGCTACAGGTAACAGTTCTCACTTTAAATGACAAATTACATCTCTCAGCACATTGGTTCATAGAAAATTAATGAACATCAACTGCATGGAGACAGATTAAAAAAAACATAGCAAGTCAATTCTGCCCAAAATTAGGTCTTGGTTATGCTCATAAAACTGTCATTAACATAATGAAATGTTGTGCTCAAAAAAGAGCTTATATAACATGCATTTATCTCTAATTTATACGAATCTGCAGTCTCTGTCTGCAGTACTGAACTTCAGATCTCATGAGCACTAAACAACATTTTCCAACAGTAATAGTAAACGGAAAGTGACTCTGAAATTGAAAGCTTTTTCAGCTGTGAACTCCAACTGCTTCTCACATGAAACTGAACTTTTCTCCTGAACACAAAGACTTTTTACCCTAAAGAGGAACAACAAACAGAATCTGGAATTGTCTTCTTCCCACCACAAGAACACCAACGCTACCAGATCCACATATGCAGAAAAAAACACATTGAAGAGGAACTTCCAATCCGAGACGAAACTTTCAAGAACTTCCACAAAATACTTACGTAGTGATCGCCGTCTTTTGTTCTTTAATTTCCTTCTTTTATTCATTCCAGCTTTAGATGGAGATTCCTCTTTGGCCTTTGGCTGGCTGGCAACTTTTGAAGAGTTCTGCTGGCTGAAGTGTGTGGGCACATGACGGGCAAGTCCTCCCTGAGATGCAAAGCTGGCGTTGCACCCACCAACTACACACTGGAGAGAAAAAAGCACAACAACTCTAACAGGTGCTTGTGCACAGGAGTTTGACAGACCTTTGTTTTACTTTTCTGGCTCAACTTCCAACACACTGAAGGGAAGATAAATTCTTAATGACCATGCAATTCTTGAAAACAGAAACATACTCTGAAATTAATTTGTTTGAAGCTTTTAGCTCTCAATATTTCATGGTAGAGTATTTTTTCTATGTATATTATAACCAATAAAACCAATCTCAAACAATGCACTGGCAAACTCTGCCTAGAGAAAAGAAACGCTTCTGAAGAACTTTGCTTTTCATAGACGGACATTCCCTTGTCTTTCAAAATACTGCACTGTTACTCTGTTTTTCTCAACACCTCTCCAATCTTCTGCATTTGGTAGCACTGACATTCTCTGACATCCTCCTGTCTTGTGACGAGAAGCAAAAAACACCATCCTCACACACATTAAATTGGAAACAGCTCAAGGCTCTTTGTAAATGCCATAAGAAGTCAATGAACAGCTGTCTTACCCTGTCTAAAAATTTAACTTCAGGAATTGAAATTGGTATTAACAATTATTTATACATTTATTTTGGGATGCTGCTATTCCTTCCAAAGCATTTAAGAAAGTTCTTATTTAAGGAGAATGTCCTCTCTTTCTCAAACAGAAAAATAAGAAAAGTTCCAACAATAATTAAGCAGAAACGCAGTAACTGAAAGATAGCTGCAACTAAGCTAGTACTGGCTACAATAATTATTGGTATTTTTCTATGTATTTTGTTTATATTTACAATTATTTCATTTGCAAAAAAGTACTGACATTATACTGCTGAAGAAGGAGGCACAAACCTTTTCTCTTGTGCTCTGAACTGACAAGGGTAACAGAAAAGTGATTCTCAGATATGTGTTCCATCACTGGCTGCCATTAGTTGTGTATCCGTATGACTGAGTTTTGTTCTGATCCAAATAACAGTAAGTAGTAGGGCAAATGACTTGATCAGCCACTAGCAAAAAAACCTATAACCCCTCTAAACCACTGGAAAGTTCTCTTTCTTTCACATCTGTTCTGCTCCTCCCCTTCCTTCCCCTCTTTCTCAGCCCTTTCACCTGGATCTCTCCTCTCTAGCACTTCCCTGCAGAGCAAACTGATGAGACAGCTCCAAAAGGAATCTGGGAACAAGTAATGCTGCAACTATGTGCATAGTGCTAAGTCATCTCTGAACACTAAGGATGAATTTGCAAGATTACAGTAACCTGCCTCAGTCCTGCACATTTGATGGAAAGACAAGGAAATGGCTGTAAAACTCCTGTCCCATTTTTTGTCCCTAAATCCCAACTGTGTTGTTTTCCAACTCTGGCTGCAGAATTGAAACGTCTATTTCTGCCTGAGACCCAGCAAATGGTTTCCCATTGTCATCATAAAATACCGTGCCCATGAAGAGAAAAAACTGTGCTGTCCCCAAAAACTTCATAGTTGCTACAGGATTAGAAACACGTACATAGATTTCAAGACAGTAAAAGACAAAAACCAGAAGAACGTAATTAGAGGAAGTTAGGGAAAAGGTTTTCTATGTCTTTTTACCTTGCCCTGTAATTTCCCTTGTTCAAACACCACCAATATCGCCTATTTATATTATAGTGACTTACAATGTAAGAAATCCCAGCCCACCTGTGAAATTCAAAACACTCTGTGTCCTGACCTCATTTACACTGGTAACCTCAACAAAATTTTCATCACTTCAAATTAATATTGAAAAGTCAAATTTACACATACAGAATCATAGGATGGTTTGGGTTGGATGAGACCTTTAAAAGTCATTCAATTCCAACCCCTCTACCATGGGTAAGGACATCACCTACTGGATTAGGTTGCTATTCCCCATCCAACCTGACCTTGAACCTGAACTACTTAGTTGTATTCAAGATGACTGAACTCACAATCAATAAATACATGTAAAATGCATGTGTGCAGTAATTAAAAAATTATTCTGTTCTGCAGTTTTTATGTCCTTGAAATCGCTGTCTTGCCCATAAAAGCAGCTTCTTGAAACCAAACTAAGCCAGGAAATGTAAATTTAGAATTAACTTTCACTAACGTGCTCCTGCTTCAGATTCCAGCTCTTTCTGATTGAACAAACACTGTCAGGAAAAAAAAAAAAAGCTCAAAAAACCCTCATACCCTGAAGTTCAGTCACACTGAGAAATAAAAAAAATTTAGCTTTAGCAACGCCTCCTAGAGGCCAAAAATAACCTAAAGTCTTGGTACAGTGCATGCATTACTATATTCTATGTTTATAAAAGTGCAGGATCAAAAGGCAGTACCTTCTGGGTAAAAGCACAAACTTTGTTTCAGGCACGTTTCTGAAACTTTTTAAAATACAATTGTATTTCTTGTGAGATGGGAAACATTGTTTTATGACAAACTGCAATTTGACTCATGGTGTCATAATTTGCCTTTTTTTCTTGTCATGTACAAAGAAAACAATCACAGACACTCTACGGGTTATCTACAGAACTACCACTTACTGTTCTTGCTCTACCCCAAATTTTACTTTTAAAATACCCAAACCAATACTCTTAAATCCTCAGTACCTGCAACTTGCAACTAGAAACTATCTTTTTCAAGACAGCCTATTAATAGTCTGCAACCACAATACAAGTATTTGCAGTAACAATTACATTCAGATATTATGTACTTTGAGACTACCTGACCATGTCATCAAATAATTAACAGCAGACAGATCAAAGATGACACAGAATGCCTTTGCAGCAGACAGGAAATAGCAGAAGAGGAGAAAAAAAATCTTACCTGTTTTCTTTTTTTTCTCTAAAATAATATATCCAGCAATCCGTTACTAATGGGTAAAGTCTCTTCTCTCCAAAGATAAAGGAGCAGTTCAGGCTGTCACTTCAGGATCTCTGGACGGTAAGTCACACCAAATCAGCTTCCCACCAGATATTTATACAGATCTAGAGGGCTTCTAACAAATCACACTCAACTATTATGCACAACTTTAAACCAATCTTTTCATTTTTCCCCCAAAACCTAAATTTCAAAATTTGGCATTCAATTTGCAACACGATAGTTTGGGTCCGGATTGGTGGATATGTTACTTCAAGAGAAAATAAGTAAACACGTAAGAAGTTTAATTTCTCCAGTGTACCCATACCCACCACTATTAATGAGCAGTAATGACCAGTGACTTTAACAGAAAGGATGCAAAAACATCTAGCAATACAGGATTTTTTTCTAAATTCAAAATAACCAAATCTCCTATTTGGACTATTCAACATGCAATTTTTCTAGTAAATCAAACAGTAATTGCTTAGACAGCTGAATAAACCTCCTTATTGTCTCAACATCTAAGTGTTCAGGCAAAATGCCTTTACATTTTCTATCTGCATCTGCAGTGCTCTAATGGATGGAAGATACTCTGCAAGAGAGTAACAGACATGAATTCCCAATGAGGACTGAAGCTGTTTGGCTGTGCTTTCTACATTTCATCAACTGCTGCTCTATTGAAGTTGTATCAAAATGCAGTCACCTCTTAATGAATTCTGGAAGTTACAGGTGGCAGAATGAGCACCAAACTTCATTTTCAGTATTACTTTCTCCCATCCTTTTTTTTCAATGGATGAAAGGCTCCAGTGAACATCCAATGCCATTCACTGCCACTGGAAGCAACTACCCCACGTGTGCAAACCTTGCATAACTGCTCTGAAACATGAAGAGCAAATCCACAGGAATCCATAAGTGAAAGCAGCTGGCAGCATACCCACATGCACCCCTATAGAATCATAGAATATTTAGGTTGGAAAAGACCCTTAAGATCACCAAGTCCAACCATAATTGTGTTGCATGATATCTCCACTATTTTGTGCTCATCTACCACTGTGCCTAACATCCTGCATTTGGTCACCTAGGCTATGTTTTAACAGTTCATGTCATGTGTCTTCAAGTAATTTTCAATGCTGAGTAATACTCTGATAAAGTATTTTTTCCCCGAGTCCCAAAAACCATGCTGGAAAATGCAACTCCTTCACTATTCAAATACTTATATTATCTGTAACGGCCAAGTTTAGGACAAGTAAGATGAAATTTCTTCATTCACTTTTTCTCAGTTTGCCAAAGACAGTTACTGGCATCAGTTTTCCGACTCAGATTATTCCTGTAAATCCACCTGTCTACCAGGTCTGAAAGCCTGGAAGTCAAATTGCTGAACCCTCAACAGGACCACCACTACATACTGATGGTACTCCCCAACATTCCACCAGTTTCTTAAAAGCTGCAAAAGGTCTAAAAAAGAATAATCAGGTTTTCTCTCTCAACTCTGATTGTAAAATCATACACAAAGATGAACATACTAAAGGTCTTTGGACAGAATATTCACATTAAATTAATGTCTACAATGACATTAAAATATTAAAAAAAGAAAAAAAAAAAGGCTGGCTAAAATCTGACTGTAATAAGCAAAGAGAAAACTTCCAGCAGCACAAGAGCAATGAAGTTCAGGTATTAAGAGGAGCAATGTAAGTCTCCCTCATTTAATGGGCACTTCTTTGTTGGTGGAGGGATTGATAAGTTCCCTAGGGCTTTGTCAGTAACAAAATGTAGTGATGACAGCCTCAAAAAAACAGGCAAAAAAATCCATCCACTTGTTCAACATGAAACCCAAGATCATCAGCATTAAAAACTTAGAAAAAAATCAGAGGGAATAAACAGAAAAGCAGTATGACAACTAAAGGGGACCTGAGGTCCTAAATTCTGCCCAAAGATCAAGGGTATCTTTATTTTCTTTTTCTGTTAGTTCAGCCCATGACTCAGAGATGAGCTGTATGTACACCACCAGGATATGACCCCACATAAAAATCGAGCTAGCATAACAAAGGTCTCAAAAATAGGTATCCATAAGGAAAGTTTACCTTTTCTATGACACAGAGTACTGCAATATTGATGCTGAGGGGGACACACTAAACCACATAAACAGGAAAAACCAGGATAAACTTATGAAAATATGAAACAATTTAGAAGTGGGTTTATTTCTGTGACAAATGAACTACATAGTCACAAAGTTTATAGGAATGCATGAAAAGGGCAAGTAAAGCCACAGAGGCCTTTTAATATGAAAGCACTGCAGCTTGTTTACAGCTGAATGGAGCTTTTAGTCAAAGGTCAACACCATGTGGTCACAAAATTAGGTAATTAAAATGTGTAACTACAAAAAAGAGTCCACTTGCAAGCAAAGGAGTGACTAGACAGGGATATATCCTTCAACAGATCAGTTCTAATGCCAAGGAGTGTCTGAGACAGCACCCAACTGCTTTTCAACTTAATACTTTCATCTCTTACTTTCACTAGAAATATATGAATGCATCAACCCGCCATATATTTATTACTCTCTTCTGGTCATTACATGATTATAGTGTACTTTCACCCTTTACAAAATTAAATTTTCCATGCTCTGTCACTTTCCTAGCTAATATTCCTTGCTTTTCTTTAAAACATCCTGAACAGCAGCTCTTCAGAAAACAGCATAAAACTATGCTATTACCATAACTGCCTTTGACAGCTTTCCTCAAAAATCCCAACATTTATTTATTTTTTTAAATAAAACACTGAACACCTAGGTAATTTCTGCAAGTTTTCTAAAATGACATATTATTTCCTTCTATGTCAGGACTCAAGTACATTCTCATGAGGCAACTGAAGTTTCATTTGCAATTTAGGTTTTGGGAGATATTTTGTCTGCAGTAATCATGAAGAAGAAGAGGCCCTTAAACCAACTATTACTCAAAAAAATTTGGCTTCCCCTAAAAAATGAGCAATTAAGATTTGTGAGAACAGCTAAATGCAAAAGGAAACATTTGCTCCATTTTTGATTGACAGCCACAAAACAATTTAAGGCTGTTCTTGGAAAGATCAAGATTAATACACAACAGTTGAAGTGTTTTTTTGTATCAGAGAGTAGATTTCAGAAGTTAGTGAAAGAAAAGAAGCAAGTGAGGAAAGAGGGCTTGTTAATTAATAGGTTGCCATCACAGACACTTACGTATGTGGCTACCTCATGTGAGCCCTGAAGGCTGTACTCAGCATAGATGACAAGGGAACAAAAGATGTTACAAAATTCTACTCAGACCACAATTATCCTCCATTCAAAGCTCCCAGGAACAGATTGAGAAATACAGGGATAAAAAACAGAGGCACTCAAGACAACAGGAGGAAAAAATGCTGAAATGACACACATTGAGCTCGAATGATTAACTACTGCAATCCTCGCCTGTTTTGTTCTCCCCCTTAGTGTGACCAGAAGGTACAGATCAGCTGGTGAAACAACAGATATTTAACACAGGATTACCATTATTAGAGTTAGTGTACATTTTAGGGCTCTAGCTGTAACTAGCCTACCCGAAAAACTAAGATACCAACTTTGCCAGGTAACTCAAAAGTCCTACTGATGTTTCTGAGTTATGCCCATCTCTTCAATCCAGCAGCTCTAAAATTGAGTTTCTTTCTTTATTTAGACCAAATCAGAATACAAATTGACCTATCAAAAGACTTTCATTCAAGACCAAAGCTTGCCATTACACTTTAAGGTATATAAAATACTTAATACCAAAAATGAGAAAACCTAAGGTTTCCTCTGGTAACTGTGGGTTGTTTTTTCTTTGAATTTTTATTCGGGGATTAGCACTTAAGATTGAGATCCATTCCTGTAACAACCGTGTCTGCAAACTTCCAGGGATCTATGATCTTCATACTATGCTTCCAAGAGCATGCTGATATTACTCCTTTGAGCAAAGGGTATAACCACCTCAAAAACAATTTTCCTGCTGTTATTCACTGGATCAGAAATTTTCAGACTAAACTACACAGTCCAGTATGAAAAAAAAAAAGTCTGACCTTTATGAAAAAAACCCCTTTTTCACGTGCAATGAAATGCACCATTTTCACTTTCTAGGTTTCGAGTTCAGTTTTGTTTTCTGTCATAACTAGTTAAAAGCTATATAGAAGAAGTAACTTCTGGAAGACACCACTGTAACAGAAAAGTATTTTTAGTAATAGAGTGCCTTAAAATAAAATTTTTTAAAAGCGTAAGATTACTTGAGAGGAAAGACAGAAGAGGAAGTGGAGAAACAGTGACTAAAACTTTGTGGGATTGGGGGTGAGTGAGGAGGAGGCATAAAATGCTACCTAAACTTCAAAAAAACAAACCTATTTCATTTTCATATCCTACATGGAAGGAGAACTTCAGTCTGAAGTAGTGTGGGTGGGACTTACCATCAAGTGATCCAGGACTGACAGCTATGAACTGCCCCAACTGTATCCATAAGAGGATGAAGCAACTCATTAATAACGGATTGGTGGATATGGGAATGATAAACACTACTATACCTAGAATTGCAGGTACAGATTAGAGGGAGAAAGAAAGAGAAAGTTAGAAAATACGATGCAGGAAATACAGTCAGCTCAACGGTCCTGCATTCCTGACTTCCTTATTATTTTCAGAGAAGTTCACTATAAATAATCACTGACAGCATTCAACTGAATTTAACAAAACCAGCTCTTATTCAAGCACAGAATGGGAACAATCAGCCACCATCCAAAGTTTAATGGGGAAGTGTAAAGTACGACACAAAATATCTCAGCATTAGGAGTGTAAGCAGGTCAACTGGAAAATGCACAAAATGCCAGAACTTTAGCACTGCTTAGTTCTACAGTCCCTACCATTTACAGATTAAAAGAAACAGGGATAGAGAAGCAACAGTATCTTCACCTGTTTCCATAAAAGAACACGACCTTTGGGCACTACTATCGCAAAGATGAAGGCTCATCTCTCTGGATGCTTTTTAAGAAATCCTCCTGTGATTGTATTTATCAACTGACATACTGTATTAGGAAAAATAAACAATTTCTCTTAAAATAAGAGATATTGTGTCTCACAATGAACCTTACCTTGAAAGGTTTGTCCCCACTGTGTGTCAGCATATGCCTCTGCAACCAGCTTTGACTTGTTGAAGGTGTATTATATACTTTGCAACCTTTCCACAAGCAAACAAACACCTGATAGAGTAAAAACATGGTAAGTTTACATAAGTCAAAGAAAATAGTAAATAAAAAGATTAGCAAAGAAGCTTGTTTTCACAATACATCAAAAAATTTTGAACATTAACCATTTATTTTGGAACACAGTTCTCATATCTCACCAAAGAAAAAATAATTACAACCACAAGTGCTCAATAAAAACAGGTCACTGCAATAAAATACCAAAATGCAGATGCTCCTGCAGATAAACACAATTGAGAGACACAGGATCCACTGTAAACAGTTTACGTTTGCACTCAGCATCTGTATCTACCACATACTGAGACAAAACATTTCTAAACGAAAAGTTTACTTTTTTGGGTAGTAAACATAGAAATGAAATTATTTACTTTCATAAGGAATTAATAATTTCATTCTTTGAGCATGAAAAAGTAAAAACTCTGAAATGCAATACAGTTATCTAGCAGAGTTGAGTTTTGTATGAATACCAGATACCTCTAGTTAGGACCTTATATTCAATTCCTGAACAAAGTTACCATTTCTCATAGGATTCAAAAGGTATGGGTGTTTTGTGATTCCAGTGTACAGACCAGTCACATGCACAATACTGCATTAATAGGAGCAGAACTTACTCATGCTGCTTTTCTCTCTCCTCTCATTGTGTTTATCTATAACGGAGGGAATAAAAAAGCTCAATGAACTTGCCTTTCATTAGAATTTCCTCAACAGGTCTGTGTGTGAAGGGAGGTAAAGCCCTAATTTGTCACAGCAAAATACAGTCCCCAGAAACAGCACTGTCCACAATGCAGTTTTTTACAACTGCAGGAAACTAATTGGATTTGAGTTTCTTGTTCTCTTCTGGAGAATAAAACCCCTCAATCTTCAAAAGATTGTATTTTCAAAACAAAAGAGCAGCCACAGGAGTGCTACGTACTTGCTGTATAATAGATAGATAGCCCCGTTTTACTATTACAAAACTGGAAAACCTTAAATGTCTGTACGACTGAGCCAGACCTACTGACACAAGGCCCAACCCCCTGAACCTTTAGTGTCTGCCACTCCTCACTTTTTAGATCCCCCAAAGCCACAGAATTGGAATTCCCAAGATCCCTGGCTCTGCAACAGCTCCAGAACTGCCCCAGTATTTCCACAGCAACTGCAGGGCACTTGGCAAAGGTGGATTGCTGTGAAGCTACAGATTGTGGAAATGCAATCCCTCCAAAATACAAAGACTTGGTTTTACAATGACCCACCACAAGTGCAGACAAGGCTTATTGAGAACCCCTGTTTAAAAAGCTAAATCCAAAATATTTCTGAAAAAAAAAATCTTTTGGGAGTGAGGCTATTTTGTCAAAAGGTTTCCTGGGCTTTTAATGGATGAATCTAGTTTGGACTGAAGCCATCATCTCAGTATTAACTTGAAAATATACATTTTACCATACAAGGATGTTTATCACATTCCTTTTTGTTCTCAGTATTAAATTACTAATCTCACCTTTTCTTTACATTTAGAGTCACTGTAGTGTATCTGAAATCCAATCAAAGCCTGAAGAATACAATTTCTAACACACTTGAACACCTCACCGGCAGGTGGCAGACAAACCCCTGAAACAAACAAACTCGCCAGGCTCCATCCCTCTTCCACAGCACCCAGATGGAACTTTCCAAAAAACAAACCATCTCCAGAAGGAGGAGTAAAAAGTGAGAATTGAAATCAACAGTTACTAGGCACTTGTGCTTCCAACAGCCTTCTCTTTCAAAAGGGCAAATACTGACTAACCTTTTCTATATAAAAACAGGCTAACCTTTCCTACATAAAATTAGCCACAAATCTTGCTACGAGACATATAAGTGACCAGAAACACAATATAGACACAAAAACCGAAACCAAAACCTGCAAAATCTTCCAGTCCCATTTTAAGACATATAAAGGGGTCATGGATGGGAAAACAAAGATTCCAGGAGATATCATTATATGAAATCCCACAGGACAGCAATACATCTCATTCATTTACTTGTTTCATCCAAAATTCATATAACACTTTTACAAACCCACAAATAGAACTCAGACATCACCTCGCAAGTGGCTAAAAAGTCAATTCTGCTTATAGCTTGGGCTGAAAAAAGCCATGAGATATGAAGCTGAAAAGTTCAACCTTAACAAAAAAAATTAGCTAAATACAACCAGAGTCCCAGCTGTCATTGACACATTTACACACAAATTATTTAAAGTAATGCCATTTAGTATTGTATTTAAGTTTATTCACTCAAGATAAAGTGTAAATGCCTAACATTTTCCCTTTGAAGAAGGGGACGAGACAAGAAGTCAAATAATGACTGTTCTAGTTTTAGAACTAGTATTATCTTCCTCAGAAATTAAAGAGCTGCAACAGCACCTAAAGCAGGCAGATTGCTTGTGTTTGATGTAAAGGTAGTTTACATGATATATTCCAGGCATCAAAGGTAATTTGGGAGGTCGGGGAGTGGCAGGTAGTTAAGTACAGAGTTGAAATTACTCCTCTGGAAGATGTTTTGAAACATTAAAGTTGAGACCAATTATCCTTTGACCAGGGATTAGACTGAAATTTAGATGTTTATATATGCACCTCAATTAAAAAAACAAAAATTAGATGCAATTGTATTGAAGGTAAACTTGCCATCAGAAGTACACAAAGAAGTGTTTTGGTAAGACTTTGCACTCTTGAGTCAGTCTCACATTTTCCCTATTATACACTGTGGATGTAATTTTACTCTAGTGAGACTCCATTTGTAACAGTAATTACAATGTGACCTCACCTGAGTTCGCATGCAGCAACAAGTACACTCATAGTTTTAAGAAAGTATAAGCACTTATAAATATACCAGCAGCTTCAGGAGGTTGAGAAAGTAACACAGTATCAACAACCTGACAGTCTCAATTTATTGACAAGAACTTACTATATTCTTAAAGTTAGGCATTAAATTAAAAACACAGAAAAGCAAGTGAACTACGCAAAGGACAACAGCTGAATGCCAAATACCAGACTGCTTAAGGCCCAACCTTAGTTGCCACTAGTCAGAAACTGGTACATTAAAACACAAAATTTGCTACTGTCATTCAAGAGCATAATTCTGATAAATAAGGAAGAGGGAAAAAGAACACCAACCCCTCCTCGCTGACCATCCACGTGTATGGAGCGAATGTGATCTGCCAGATCCGGGCTGGAGCTGAAGCAAGCGTGGCAGTGGTCCCAACAACAGTTATAGGCAATGCTTTTTGCAGAGGAGGCAGGAACTCCTTGTCCATTCATCATAACTGGAGTGGAACGCCCACTGGAAATTGTGCTGTCTACATCCATAATAGTGCTGCTTATACTGCAGGACAAAACAAAAACAAAATCAAAGCAAAGTTGGTATTTTGTGCATGTTAACAGAACAAATAAAAACTACAGCTCTTTTGTTTCAGACATATCTAGACAGGCCGAAAAGCTTGTTTTTTACTGTTTATTGTGGTCCATCACTTTAACTACAACAAATGTACAGTTAGGAAACAGCTACACTTACTCAACGGTGTAACTTCTGGACACTGGGAACAAAAGTGAGGAAGGAAAATTTTCCCATTCACTGACTTGTCAGAAAATGAGCTCTTACGTGATTAACAAATATTTTTTAAGTTACATTCATCTGCCACTCATTTTTATTTCCCAGGAGAGAAAAAAAGGAAAAAGAAATAAGACAAAAAAAGGTCATGCTGGGTCAGACCAGAGGTATCCTGAGCACTCCCCACCAGCATTAGATCCTTAAAAAGAATACAACAATAAAGTTGAAGGTACTCCCACTCTGCCCTAACATAGCGTCTATCACAAGCATTGCCTAAATTAAATGCATTTTGTTTTGTCGGGTTTTTATTAAACTTTCCAGAGAAGCCAGAGGCAGCAGAGGGATTCAGTAGCCAGCACGGCTCATTTTCATCAGCCCTCCTGCTCTCTACACTGCCTGATAGAGACAAGCATGAAATGGATCAGAAAAGGTTGCAGTGAGTGTCCTCTTTCTATACAGAAGCAAAAAGTATGGAGACAGATGTTCTTCCTCATTAAATAGCTACTGATACACCTTTTTTCTTTTTTATCTTGGTAACCTGTTCACTGCCTTTTAGGACCTTTATGTTTTGTCTACCTCAAAGCCACAGCATTACAGAGCAGCTCATCTTTGGCAGGACCTCAAAAGACCAGGTGATCAAATCTGCTTAAACAGGAGCAAGAGAGATCAGATTGCTTGTGGTCTTGTCCAGTGGAGATGTTAATGGGTGTTTTCAAAGGCTGAAATTTCTACTACCTTTCTGAACAATTTTCTCAACGTCTGACTAACCTTGTTGTGCTGAAGGGAGAAAATTTCCCAACATCTCATCAGAATTTCCAGCGTTGCAGCTTCTGTCTGTTGTCTCTCATCCTTGTCAGCTGCAGGGTTGAGATGACTCTGCCTCCTCCATTGTTAAACCTCCCTATCAGACCACTGAATGCAGCGATAACCCTGCCCTCCCTACCCTAAAACTAAAGAAACCCCCTCTCTCAGTCTCTCCATGTATTGCATTTGCTTCAGCACCCTAACCACCTTGGAGACCCTTCCCCAGATCCTCTCCAGTACGCGAGTAACTGTGATGAGTCCCAGGAATCCCGATGCAGTCTTAATGGTGTCAAAGAGAGTTAACAATCACTTCCCCTGGCCATGTATGTACAGCCCACTACGCAGCAGTAATTTTTGCATAAATGTCTTTACATGTTCTTCTGAGCAAAGTGCAAGGGAAAAAAAATCTAATTGCATTACTTTTTGAAAGAAGAAAAATTCAGATTTACATAATATTTATAATTTTCTATCATTTATCATATCCTTTTTCTCCCCCAACACTTGTACATAATTTCTATGTTAAACCATTCTGCTTTTAAGGTATAGGTGCTGTTCCATATTTTTGACCATCACTGTTTACATATCCACTATTGTTCTATTACACTTCTGAGATGGATGAAAGAAAAACTACACCGTTATTCAAAATCAGAAGATATAACTGGCACTTTTGCTCTAAAGTCTCTACTAGTGATTTCTCAAATTATCTGTATCTTTTTTAATCATTACTGTGCTAGCAGTTTTTTTCTGTGATACATTTTGAAATCATCATAGATATTTGCCTTTTTTAGATTTCCCCTTCTCACCCACCATGTGGATTCCACAGCATTTTTCAAAAAAAAAAGTCTTATCTTAGTGAAAATACCAGATCCTCTTTAGTAATGTTTCCCAGTTAAGTTTTAGTTTTAACTAACTGGCGTAATGTTGTTTCATGAGCAAACTCTTATCAGATACCAGCCAGGTAACATTCATGAAAATGTCAAATACTATATTCCAAGCACAGACCCCTTAAAAATCTTCTTCTGACTCATTAGTCTCCCCCTATTATTAAAACTGACCCATTATTCTTAGGCCTTTGTTTTCCAAGTTAAAAAGAAAACTTTCAAGACCTTTTCAACAGATTTTTTACTTTAATGAGGGTATATCAAATACGTATTTCCTAAATGCTACAACAATACCACATGCCTTTTTCTCCACCTCACCCCACAATTTCAAAAAAAAGAACAAATCTAACAATGTAGAAAGCATAGCTTCTACCTATGAAAGTCATATGAGCTGTTTGCTGCTACACAGCATTTAACCATGTCTCCACTATTTTTACTTTCTTCCCTTCTCTACACCCTGAATACACACAGCTTTCCATGACCCCTTCTCAGGTCTCCCTTTTCTATCCAGTAGTCTTGATTTGATTCCTTTCATGACATACAGTCTCCGTATCTGTGATTAGCAAGTAAAGAAATGGCAGCCAACAAAAGCCCAGAAATATGGGTTTGAGTATGTGTCATATTACTGCCTTTCCCAAATAGCTTATTTTATATTCAACAGAAGCTTAAAAAAAATTCAACTAGCCCTGAGCTGAAGCTACCAGTCCCAAGAGCATGTGCAGCCACTACCTACAGCTACTGCTAACAGCATTTTAGGATCCCTGTAGGAATTGACAGAAGCTTTAAGTGCAAAATGTGTTGCAAGCAGTCCCATTTTTTCCACCGTGCCAGGCTCACAATAGATGCAACTCTGACACAGACATCTCCTCCTTACTCAGCTGATGTCTAGGCTGAAAATTATCCCCAAAAATAAAAACTGTAGATCTGTACTGTGCAAACAAAGTTTACCAACAGGATGACAGAAAAAATAATTAATTCCGGAATAGTTAACTGTGACACACACAAACACTACCCTGAGTTTAAGCTATTCCAGTACAATTCTCTCCAAATCAGCACTTGGCAGTATGTTTGGGCACACACAAAACAGCACACAGCCTGAAAGCTTGTCACAGACAGTGATGCTACACGGATCAGTGGTCCCAACAGGAAGTTGTTTAGCCAAGGATGGCAAACCGCTGCAGATACAACACTCATGCAAACAGCTGCCTCAGACCAGTTCAGGATAAGTAACCTTGCCTTTTTCACAGCTGGAAAGTAGCAAAGTCCAGCTTCATAAATACTTTCAGTAGGAGTTCAAACTTCCAAGCTACTTACAGCCAATATGAGCTTCCACATGTGAGAACAGAATCAGTATCATTCCCACACGTGCCACAAACTTCTGAGACGACGTACAGTGCTGGTGACCACAAGAACAAGCTGTAAGAGGTGTTCAGCACAGATCTCTCAAGGGTTCCCTGGTTTCACAGTCTGGTCTTAAGCAGGAAAGCAGTGAGAAAACGTAACCCCCAGCAAGTGCTATGAAAAAATGTCAGTGGGGAGAGAAGTGTGCATTCACTGAGGTGTGTGTGGTTTCTCCAGTTCACAGGCATGAAATTTGCTTAATTCCTCTGAGATGAAAAAACCCCTCAAACTGATGAGCCCATAGCATAAGAGTTTACTTCACATTGCAAATACAATGCAATGTATCTTGACACAAAATCACAGGTCTCTAATTTTACAGCTTAAGAAATGTAAATACTAAAGCTTTGGGGTTTTTTTATATCCTGTCTTATGTGTAGAAAATCACCCTTGTTTTTGGAGAAAAATAGGTAGAAGTCATCCAGTAAATGCTATCCTGATAAGTAGGGGTTATTAATGACATTGGAAACCAATAGCACCTAGAAAGCTGATTTACTTATAATAGTTTAAATGTTTGCTGGGTTTGGTTCTAATAGCCTAAGTGTTTGCTAAGGACTAACAGGTTAGAGCTACATAGACAGTATCAAAATTTTGTATCAAAAAAGATTGCTCATAACATTTAAACCAAGTAGGAGCATATAGAATTTCTTGAAAATTGAGGATGAAATGCTCATTGGACTATGGGCACTGAACTATGTTTCTATAATCTATTCAAGATCCTGTCTAAAAAGGGGGGAAAAATATAACTCAAATCCCATTCAGCAATAACAGTACAGTATTAAATTAAGACAAAATGCCCTTCTTTCTTCTACTTTGAAGACCTCTATGTAGAACATTGAAGAATATTGCTGTATTAATGAATATTGCTGCAACAGGACCTATTAGAGAAACAGCTAAACTGCTTATAAAACAAAACAGCCAAGAGTCACACAACAAGAGACCACTGGTTTTGGATGTTCTCTTTAGACAGATTCTGCCAAAATGCAAGAAACTCACTGCCCTGGTACATTCCTTCTCCAGAAAGGACCTATTAAATAAAACTGTAAAATAAATTGTTTGTTTCCTCTCCTGTGCCTCCAGAACCAGCATATTTCAGGTCATCAGGCACCTCACAGTGCTGAGAACCTAGAATTCATTTCTGTCTCACTCAGCGAGTTCTGTCACCCCGTGAAGAGGCAAAGGCTGCAAGCAGAATCTGTGAAAACACCAGTGCCTTGTACAGCTCAAGTGTGTGCAGTTTTCTCTACTCTCTCATACACTGAGGAAATATCAGAAAGCTTTTCAGAGAAAAGTTTGCAGTATATATAGCATCAAAGACACTGCCTTGGGAGGTCTCTTGACCTGCCATTTCGAGATGAAGCAGAAAGATAAGTTTTATAGTCAGAGCTGGGGCTGCTGCTAAGTCTCTGACGACTGAACTGCAACACTGTGTTAGAGCTGCTGATTCACCCACTTGCTTTGTATAATTTCAGAAAGGATGTGAGGGTAGGACACATGAGCAAGTAAGATGTGTGCACAAATTCCACCATCTTAACTACTCCACTTGAGATTTTTCCTGAGTGAGAGCATCAACTAACTCAGCCCAAGAAGGGCTAAACTGCAGAAGCAGCGTCTATATCTTTCAATCTATGAATGGGGCTTTTCAGTTCAATCTTGGGATGATACAAGAAAGGAAAGTTCCTTAACAAAGGGAAGGTAGTAATGGAAATTATGTCTTTCTGCTTTCTCATCTGAAAGCCACAAAGCCTACAAATGGGAAAGTGATAATCTGCATCAAGGAGGAGAAACCAAAACAAAGTAAGAAAAACACAGACATCCTGGCAAACTATTGACAAATAAAATAAAGACAAAAAACCTGAAGACTGGTAATAAAAGACATTGAAACAAATTTTTAGCTAGGTAAGTTAAAGCAACTTTTTCTGCCTTTTTCTAAGCCCTTTTCTGGCAGCCGAGAGATCTGTTTAAATCCTGACGGCCACTATCAAAGCAGAATGACACGAGCAGAACTTAAGCGCTTGTGGCATTCCCCTATTGCCAGTGACAGACAGGTCTGGGTTTGCTCCCAAGCTGTAAGCAGGCTCCAGCTCCATTGTAATGGATCTATAGACCATAGCCTGATGAAGAACATTAGACATTTGAGTTTCAGAGAGTTCAACTCAGGGGTCATCCCAAACAATAGAGCATCAAAAACAGTCACGGCTGGAGAGAGCCTGCATACACAATAGCAGTTTTTAAGAAGCACCATTCAAAAGACTGACTAATTACTAAAATTTAAAACTGTTACAGCAAGCACAACATTGTCTTCAAGTTTATGCTGTCCCTATTTTCATCCTAATCTGAGCACCTGAATCAACTTGAAGTAAAACTAGAGGCAAGAACTGACTGCCTTTGTGAAAAACCTTACTAAACCCCCACCCCGTTTTACAAAGTCTGCAAACACTGGCAGTGTCTGCCAAACGCAGCAAGGTAGAACAAAACACAGAAATCTTCTCAGAAAGGTCAGACTTTTTTCCCCTCCTCCTACAAATTTTCCCTCCACCAAGTGATCAGCAGCTTTGAAATGACGTTTGGAACTGACATTTAAAGCATGTTCACTAAGGGAAAACAGGCAGGCTTAAATAGAGGAATAATTACCTCAGACCCACTGTTTCAGGTCTTATTTTTACCTGTACTTGTTTTACCTGTGACTAGAAATAACACATCTTCATTATCAAGATGATTAAGATTTTTTTAGCACCACCTTCACATTAAAAGATTAGTACCTGCAAGATCTACTTGTGCATGTGAGGCAAATGCATCTGGCTGGTTAAATTTAGTTCAAACTCTACTTAAAAACAATCCTGAAACAAACAGTAATAGCTAAAAACTTGTAAGAACTTGCCAGCCATTTTCACTTTATAGAAAACATAAAAAGTTTTTCAAGCACTTTAACTTATGGATTATTCTCTTCCTTTACAGATCTGAACAAAACTAAGCCACTATTGGAATTGTGTAAATATGGGTATTTTTATAAGGAATAAAGGAAATCCAAATTATTCCAAATTTAAAATGAACATATTTTAAACTACATATTGTACTATGTGCAGGTCTGGGCACTAATTTTTGTGCACAGTTAAATGTGAATGAAAATACAAGAAGCCTGTGATTTAACACATTAAAAAAAATGGTATATTGCACATCATTCCTGACACACACTTGGCTCCTTGGCTCTCCAAGGAGATCATTTTCCTCCCTACTGCAAGCAATCATTTCTATTGAATTTAATGAATGGAATCCCCAACATATTTTCTTTCCCTTTTTTTTCTTATGTTTTAGAACAGACAAGAGTCTAAAAGGACTATCAACAAAAACCAAAAAAAAAGCAACATGATTTCATTTTTATTTTCCGTGAATTCCCATTAGCAACTGTCCACTTGAAGCAATAGCAGAGCCAGGCACTGAACACATGCACAAAAGCCCAATCAATTTGCTATTATACTTTTAATGTCTGCTAAACATACTCCCTGTAGACCTTAACTGAAGTAACCTTCCCTCAGGCAAAATTCAGCCCTAACAGATGGGCCTTATACCGTGCCCTTGTGGGTCAACAAGCACCACTTCAGTCTGATCAACAGGAGCTCATTTCAGGGTTACAGCACCTCCACCGAGAGCACCGAGCTCCCAGTCCCCAGATGTTCAGCTCAGGAGGAACCAAAGGACCCAGCTGAATTCAGCTAACACCAAGGGAAACGATTGTGACAGATCCTAGAAGGAATAACCTCATCCTACAAAACAGCAAATGAAAACTGAGCAGAAATCTCCGGGAACACGCCTCACAGGGTGGCTCAAACCAAGCTGTACACTACACCATTCCAAGTTTCAAGAACAGTTTCTTCTGAAATACACAATAATCCTGTCAAAACTAAATACTACATACCTCATGGGAGTAAGTAAACATTTTAAGGATTAACAACAAACAAAAATAAATACCCTGCTAGTTTCTTTGCCTTTTACTAATCAGTGAAAACATGGAGCTTCATCTACCATGGTCCAATCCACGTGAGAGAGACTTAAAACTGAACAGTAACACTCAGATAAAACAACCTCAGAATAATGGGAACACTATGAATGACAGTCACATCCTACAACTTCAAGGGTTTAAACATCAAAATCAACAGAAAAGCTTTTTCCACCTGGAAAATTAAATCACAACTAGAGACTAATCCCAAAAGTAAAGAAACAGCACCAAATGCAGTCATTCAATTACAAATACCAAGTCAAAACAGAAGCATTGAAAGAAAACACTAATAATAATAACAATAATAATAATGACATGCTTAGTGACATCCCCCAGCACTTCATTATTTTATTTCCCCAGGAAACCTCCAGAGTGAAAACGAAAACTTCACGAGTTTCCCCAGGGCTCTACTCCTTTCCAACACTTTCCAAAACTCTGATGTACAGCTCTGGCCAATGGACAAGTTCCACAAAAACAACAGCCCACTTTTTACAGCTTTTTGATGCCACCAAATTAAAAGCGATTTACACTCACTACTTCTAATGGAATCAATGCCAAGCAAACACAAATTTCCACAAAGCTTGAAAATGATCAAATTATCAACCCTAAGCTACCATCACTGACAGGAAGCTCCTCCACCTGTCCTAGGAATTTGGTTTATCTTTTTTATACTATCTCCATCACTTTGAATAAATTCCTATGTTTTTGTAGTAAGGTTTAACTTCTGCTGACCTTCAGTGAGTATTGAGCAAACTTTAATGCCAACCTCTTTACGAAGTTACTATGAGAACATCTGCATCAGGGTACCAGGATGCAACAAAATGCAGTGCTCTAGGCAACTATACATAGGTGTCCAAGCAGTTTTAAATTAATGTTTGCTTTACTTCCTCCAAAAGATCATGCCAATTTAGAAGTGAGATAAAAACAGATCCAAAGACACACAGGGTTCACAAAACATGAGCAACCACCAGGAGTCAACCACAGAGCAGAAAAGTTTGAGATTTACCTGATCTTTTTTGTTCCTCTGCCCATATTTGGTAAATTTGGTATTTTATGATGCATCTAGATTGGTAACATTTTAACTCCTGCTACTAAATTTCAGTGGTTTATCAATTTAGTTCCCCAAACCAAACATTTATGTTTCACAAGCAAAATAGTTTATCTTATTTTAATGGATGTAGTTTGAGTATGGTATGAAAATGCCATAGTGCTTCAAAGCTCTTACAGTTTCTTTTCATCTAACCAATCCAGAGAGCATCTTCAAAGCAGACAGAAAATAACTTCAGCTACCTGCATTTCTAAGGGACTTGGGGGTTGGTTTGTTGGGGTTTGGGTTTTTTTTATTATTTTGCTGAAAAAAACCCAGCCTTTAAATAGAAGGCATCCCAAATAATTTCATGGCTGATGACAATCAGTTTCTGAATTCAGAAAAACCTGCAACCGGTCAGAAAAAAACAGTGTACACAGAAAAATCACCATCAAAACGAACACAGAACAAAACCAGACTGCAGAACACTAAATGGCTGCCAAAGAGAAAAATTCACATAGCAACAAGGAACCAGAATACCTGGATGAAAAATAAGCCAGAACTACATGAAGTGAAAGTCCACCACTGTGTTTTGAAGGTAGTACCTTCTGTTCACATCTGCTCTTGCACATGACACCCACAAACAACCCCAAAGCAGACAGACGACACTACTGACTATGGCTTTGCCAAGGCAAGGCAGGCAAAATAGGACAGGCAAAAATTATGTCAGGCAAGTTACTTTGTGAACACGAGGGAGACTCAACCTAAGTAAAAGACATGCTGTTAGAAGGTTAAGAGGGATAGAAAAGGAGAACAGCTGTGTTTGGTGGTCTAACACTCTCCAGAAGCACCTTTAGGCTCTTAATACCTTTAAATAAGTCAAAGCAATATTAAAGCAACTTTCTACATCAAGAAAAAAAGACCATGATTTCCAGGACTGCATGATTGAAGAGAGCACTCACTCACTTGGCAGCACTTATGCTTCTGAATCACTTATGGTTTTGTTTTTTTCTTTTAAATCAAACCTATTAGATCTGTGTTTTATATAGATTTTAAGTTACTCTAACAAAAGTATCTCAACATGAACAAGATTCAAAAAATATTCATAAATCAATCTTGTTCTTAAAAACAAGACTGAAAAACTATTTATATATATTGTTATATGACTACTAAGAAACCAACATAGTGGAAAATAAAGCAGTCAAGGGAGAGAATTTTACACTGTGTGACAAGTGGTAACATTAAAAACTTGTTTTTAAATTCTTTTTGAAACAGCAACTTATTTTAGAGTAAAGCTACTTCTAGATAAAGTACAAATACCTAGAAAAGAGACTAACACTGAAAACACTTCAGACTGATAATATTAAAACAGGGAAGATAGGAAAGCTCGAGACACAGAAATCAAAGGAACTTAAAATAACAAACATGAACAGGAAACAAAACAAGACTGAGAAAGTGTGTTATGATTCACCACCCCTAGAGCTTTTTCCACTCTCCTGGATCACTTACTTTGATTATTTAGTTTGCTAGTCCTAGGACATTTGGGCTCATCACACTTACATAACACAAACCCAGGTTATCACAGGATTCGTGGCATACAGAGGAACAGACAACACAACAAAGAAACGTGGAACGCCAAAATATCTGAAGAGCAGTGAGAAAACAGCAGGTTAAACATACATGCCCTTGTGATATGACAGCACAAAGACTTCATCTGAAAAACGATTACACAAATCAAGAAACTGTAAGCAATTCTGCCACAAAGATGCAAATAAAACTGACTTTCATTTCTGGGAACATCATCATCTCCCTGAAAAGTTAGGGAACAGCAACAAGTCGTTCATAATTCTCAGTTTTTACTTATAAAAGACTATGTTCACTAGCACAGCTTAAGAAAAACAGAGAAGAAACACATTCAGTCATTACAGAAACAATTCATTTTTTAAACAGTCATTCCCATTCCATGCCAGAATCATCCCAGAATCACAACCAACATGCAGTAGTGTAATCAGTAGTCGAAGATAACAGCCTCCAGGTGTGGGGTCAAAGAAATTTCTCCCTCTGTAACTATTAATAGCCCATTCTCCCTGCCTCAGGATACCTTCCCTCACTCTCAGAGCACAGAAAACTAGAGGAAGACAAAATGACCAAAGAAAGATGCAAAATTCACAGAGGAGACCTGAAAAAAAAGCCCCTCCAAGTTTTAGTTATCATCATGTTAGGTTCAACTTAATACAGAATAAAACTACTAGGATAGCACTAAGAAACTACTAGGAAAACAGCTAGGATAGCATTCTATAAAGTAGCAGCTTTGCCTATTTATATCCCAGTGAATAATTGCTACTTCAAGTATTAACCAGGCATCAAAAGCAGAGAAGCCAGCAAAGTAAAACCCCACTAATTGGCTCAATTCATAATAGAAAGGTCATAAATTAAGGTCTGATTCCCGTTTTGCTGGACACTAAATTAACTTCTATTTGTACCAGTTGTCAAATCTATAACCTGGCATGCAAGTCAGCCTAGGGAAGTCTACTTAAAGACATGCCAAAAGTAGTTTTATTTCAAAGCAAACAAAAAATTTACATTTCTCTCTTTACTCTGCATATATTGAAAATATTTCCTTTGCACCTTTAGGATTTTTTTTTCATTTGGAATCTAAGTTATTATTACAGCAAAATAAACTGTAATGATCAAAATAAGGATTTTGCTGCAATTTTACAGGGGAACTAGCAATCTGTACAAGATGTTGCATTGAACAACATTAACAGTAAGAGTCTTTATGTTATAATTTAGGTATATTTAATAAATTATAATACTGCTATACATGCCAATAATCTTGGCTTTTTACAAGTCTCTTAACTCAGACAACTTTGGTGTATTTTTTCCCCTCTGACCTTACAGAAGGTATTTGAACTACACCACTCCTCTACAGTGCAGCAGGATGACAACAGAACTTTCTAGATCATAATAAATCTTACTTTCATCTCACTAGCAAATATCCTGGCATACACCTTAAGTAACCCACTATTAAAGAAAGTATCCATTAAACATTAGCAACTGAAGTTTAGCAAAATTTATTTAAGAACTTAAATTCTAGTATAGAGAAGAAAATGAGATACGGGAAAAGAAATCCCAGTTCTTTATTCTTTTGCATTTTACCATCATTAAGGGAAAAAAGTACAACAGTAACAAATGAAAGACTTCACATTTTTCCCCAATTATTCATTGCTTTTTAATGTTGCAAAACCACACTCAGAAAATTCCAATCACTATCTTAGCTTATCACAAAACTAATGATAAATAGAAAGCATAACATGGAATATTTAGATTTCATTTTCTACAACAAATTTATTTGAACACACTCATATCCTAAGGGAACAGTTCTGGACAGAACGCATATAGAGGTATAAAAACGAACCAGTGATATGGACAGATAATCAAAGAAACCTCTACCTCAAAAAAATCTTACAAAACTATCCCTTCTGTGTTTCTGCAAGCCATGTCACCGTATTTTTTTAATAGCAACTGTGAGTGTGGATAAAACTCATTGTTCATGCAAAGAAGTTCCTTACCCTCTTCTGTTCCTGTCTCCTGCACAAGTTAACCGAAGATTACATTCCCACCTGTTTCAAGGATTCCCTGCAATTACTTGGCTACTTTACAGGAGGGACCAATTTTTCACTTCCTTTGGGTTAAGTTCTCGTTTTCTCCTCAGGCTATTAGACATATCTCATTCCCTATCATAACAAAAGTTTTCTGTGTGTTCCTCATGTCATTGCCTTGCCAGAAACCTCCATTCCTATCTCAACAACTCCATCTGCTCCCTTCTAATCCATGTACTGCCTTTCCCATCCAACAACAGACTGCTCTACAACTCCCCCAGTGCAATGGGTCCCATGTGTATTTCCCTATTGCTGCTTTCCATGCTTGCTCTCCATGCTGCTCATCCCCACACTGTTACTCTCCAGCCAGGGAGGGGTTTTCAAAAAATATGTAAACATATTAAAGGTACTTGAAAGCTGTGGAAAGATCTGAGTAAGAGCAGTATGGTAAAACGTTTCCACGGCATCATCCAAAATAGTTTTATCTGTGACCAGCTCCAGAAATGCATGATGTCATATCTTTGCCAAACGGCCGCTCAGGCTGCATGTAACACCCTGTTTAACTTCACTGAAAAGTGAAAAATCAGGAAAAAAGAAAAAAAAAGAAAAGAAAAAATACCCAGTTTTTTCCACTACTGCCTAGGAAATTCCCTGAAAAAACCCACCAATCAAACCTTCTATTCAGAAGTTACCAGACTTGATGATGTCACAAACTTACACAAAATGCACACAGACCTGTGCGGATGTACAAATCCAACATAAAAGCAAAACCATTTCTCTCTTACACTGAATAGGAAAATGTTTTTCTCAAATTCTATGAAGTATATTTACATCTTACTACAATAACTATAACAGCTCATTATACCAAGCTCTTTCATCTAGTTCACAAAAAGACCTCATGTTAACCACTCAATTATACCAACCAACAGCTTTAGCAATAAAGATACTCGCCATACAAAATATCTGGGCTGTTTTGTCTTCCCATCAAAAGCTATTTTCTCCAGTGCCAGAAAGGCCTGAACATAACCATTACAGAAACAAGGGGTTTATTTTGCAATTTGAAAGCAAATAACTACAGCAATAAATGCAGTTAAGAAATACAGAAAATATAATTTTCAGCAGAATTTTGGAAACTCATGTAAACTTCTATATAGCTCACTGATACGGTGACATTACACAGACACTAAAAAAAAAAATTAACGACTTAACCACCTTGCCGTAAGTGCTAATGAATGATTCTTCACTTCCTGGATAGGAACAAGTGAGACTACACAGCACAGAGAGGCGTGAAGCACTTTTTAATCTGGTCACATGGATACATGAAGCACACCTATTAGTACCACATGCCTTCCTGATTATATTACAAATTTACTATTCTGCCTTCATAAACATCACTCATACAACTCACGTGCCACTGCTGAGCCAGTCCTGAAAATTCTTCACTTTTAAGACTTCAAAAGCTAGATAAAAACTGTAATTAAAACTTTAAACAACTACTGTTTTAAAATCAGCATACATCTTAAAGGTTGAGAAGGCCTCCATTTTAAAGGAGACTAAAAAGATTCAGACTAGATCCTGCAGTTTTTACATCTAGGTTTCTTATTTTTCAACTTGCTAGTTTCACACAGCCCCGTTTCACTCTGTAGAACAGACAAACCTGACAATCTGAAGCACAAAAAAGTTTATTACTAAAAAACTGTCTTGCAATGTCTGTTTTCAAAACTGCTCATCTATTAAACACAAACAGAATAACATTTCTAGAAGTATTCTGCAAGTCTAATGTGGTTAAGATAATAATATTCTAGGAAAATTTTAGTTGAGCATTCCTTGAGTCAGCCCCCTAAATAACTGGTTCTGTCAGAGAATAAATGTGAAAAGCTTCCCCCAAACCAATACAAACAAAAAAAGAAAATAAAGCCTTACAAGTTACATGAAAATTGCCCACCCTGAGACAAAAATAGACATTCATTAGTGCTGCGCTTGAGGGAAAGATCACTACATAGGTCCAAACACAACCTGTTACACTTGGCCTACCAGCAAATCCATCAGCACTTAGGTATCAGTCAGCAGAACAGCTGAGACCTGCAGATAAAACGTTCTGTTTCAGTGCTCCTTGCCCAGTGAGTAAGAGCAGGGAGCAGAGAATAAACTGCTGAGAAGGGTAAAAATTATGTAAGAACAAAAAACCAAAGGTAACTTCTAGGTGAGAGTACAAAGACACAAGACAAATGCAAAATGGTAAACAAAAAACCCTATACACAGCTTTACTGCTTATATTTCTGCTCAACAGCTTCTTAAAATTGCAAGTTCTACCATGTGTTCTAAACGAAACAAAATCTGATGACACTATTTCAGATTTAAATATACTTCCATAATAAACCTTCCAGTAAACAATATTTAAATCATTTCAGTAATCTAACACTAAGTGTTTGTAAGAAACTATGATAGTTCAGCAACAACATTAGTGAGCTGCAGACCCTGCATTCAGATCAGCTGATTTATACCCAAATCCATGCATCTGCTTAGGTCCAGCTTCAGTACCTGTGGCCCGCTGTGTTTACACTGAAGTGATGCATTATTTTTTCCTTTTAAAGTCCTATCAAATGGTTCTCAGCATTGCAGTAAGACTAGCAGCTCCAGAGGGCCCTGGAGGGTCGCATCTACCCTTTCAGCACATGTCTCAAATTAGGGAAAGGCACAAGAAAATGACCAGCATTCACACGCTGATAATAGTCTTTGTTCTAACTGTAAATCCAGAGAATAATTAGACTTGAATGCAGACTATTATCACTCAGCCTGCTTGCTCAAAAAGATCCTAGACAAACTTTTGCACAGTAGTGGGAACTTAGTACAATTCCCAGGAGATAATCCCCTGAATTACTACAGATCAGCGAGGTACCTACCAGTCCTCGAGCTCCTGCACAGAACTCTCCCACTGAGCTGAAAATGCCACCTGGTTATTTATCCAAGGTATCAGTCTGGGTTTTGCTTTTTTTTTCTGGGTTTTTTTGAGAGGGAAGATAAGCATGTTTTTAAAAAGTACAAAGCCTGTGTGTACAGAAATGAAATGTTAAAAATCACCCTGAATTTCAGGGGGTTGATAAATACTTACAGATTTCCCACAGCCATGCCCCAAATTATTTATTCTATTAGCAGGTACTTTAAAAATACATTAAAATGTTAATAATAGAAGTTGCTGAACAGTAGTTGTATTTTGATCATATGAAAGATTTTCCTCTTCAGCTGTTTTATTTGTATGTAATACTTGATAACATAAAGCCAAAACACAATGTGGAAAATTATAACATACACAGGGAAATGAGAATTTGATCACTCATGGAATTCAGGCCCTCTTGCTCATTCAAATTTTCTAAAGAGGAAACAAGAAAAAAAATCCCAAGCCCAGGGGCATGATCTGAATGTTACCAAACCTGCCTACAGCAGGAGAGTCTTTACTAAGTACACCCTTCCAGCAGCTTCCTCTCGCTAAACCCAGCGACTGCAAAGTCAGGCGTGTTAGTTGCATCCCTTTCCTTTTCTCTCTTCCCTTCTCCAGGTAATCGTACTCTACAACACTGAGATCTGAGACACCAAGTTCCTCAGGACTTCAGAGAGACAGTCAGCACACATCATGAAGACAATAAACTATTTCATATTAAACATCACTTAGAAGTTAAAGTATCATGCTCTTAATACAGAACTTACATTTTAATTCAGAGGTGACTAAATCGATGAGTGATTAAGTCTTTCAGGATTTCAAATATATCACCATAAGCCTGTACCTCCAGCTTTTAAGACTAAACTGTTCCCAGCTCTTGCCTGGTATTTCACCACCACAACTCACGTACTCTTTAGCTCTTGAGCACATCTCCTACCTTGTGCAACACTGATCATCTGAAAGGCACAGGATTATGTTGTGGCTGCCTTCCAACCAGCAGCAATCATTTGGATGACTATGCCAAGCAAGTGACTTGCTGGACTACATGTGATAAAAATAATGAAGCATTCTAACAAACTGCAGCAAAGAGTGCACACCAAACGAAATTTTCCATCCCCAAGAAAAACAAATACCACTCCTGGTAGCATTGCTCTTTTCCTACCAACTCAACAAGCAGGCTTGGAAGTTACAGCACAAAATGCCCTCTCAGCACCTCAAGTTTTCATGCTGGCAGCTCAAGAAAAAGCTTTATAAAGATTAAAAACAAGGCGCAGTCCTTATTTAAACCACTAAACACAGAGTCCCACTCCAGCAACCGATGGTGCAGGGAAGGAGGAACTATGGGCACACACGTGGATTTAACAGTGTGACTAGAGCAAGAGAACCACGAGAACAATGACAGAGAAAGAAAGTAGCACACCAGCTTAGGAGCGCATAAGGCATAATGACACTACTTCCAGAAAACCCCTGCGAGTTGCTTCCATTATTTCCTCAACCCACAAACTGACACACACCTGGATAAGATCAGGGTTAGATTCAGACTTTAATTCTATGAAAAACAAGTAATTACTGAAAACGCCTTTAAGTACCTGTTGTTTCTCCAGAATTCTGCTCCCATACTTATTCAATTTCACGTAAAATCTCAGCTTTTGAAAAAACAAACCAACATCCACACCCCCTTTCCATCTTGCACAAGTTTGGAAGAAAGAAAATGTGACTTCTACAAGTCTCAGAAGTCAGATGGAAACCAAAGAACTGGGTTTTTTTCTGTCTTCTTAAGACTTTTAGATCAGTTACACGATTTTGGGGAACTGACTCACAAGGGGTTTGGTTGGTTAGCTAGTTTTAAGCCTCGAGGTCAGATCTAGTCATGCCCCACTTCTGAAATACGGGTACTTGTATAGTTACACAGATTTTGATCTAACATATATTCAAAGTAACTTTCTGGACCAAACCACATAATTCTTCACACTTAACAATGAAATTATCTTAAGAAAGTACAAACAAAACCGTAATTGTTACTTAAATACAGCTCTTCCAGGAAAGTCTGATACTTTTTTTGCTAAACAAACAGAAAAAAATGTACAAGTTTCTTCAACTATTTGAAAGGACTAATCAGTAAAGGGACGTACAGCATCGTAAGCCTCTTTTTATGTCCGTTTTCTATCCCATTTTCAGTTTTTCAATTAAACTGTTGCACACAACACCCAAGAAAGCTACAGCATAAGCCATGTTCTTTGAGATACTTGGCTTAGGAGGCTGAAACAGACCTGAAAGGTAGAACAACCAGCCACGTGTGAGAATTCGGTTGTGCCTTTCCACGGGAATCTAAGCTAAAATCTGAGTAAAATGAGGAGCGTAGCTTTAACATACAGAACCTCAAGAACGAATCCTGACATTTACTATTACAGAACTCACCCTAAGATGACTCTGAGTTTCCAAAGCCTCGCTTAGTAATGTGCATGATCATTACTTGTGCACACGTAATACAGAAAAGCTCGTCTCTTTTTCATTTTAGCAAACTAGATTCCCCCCTCCCTTATGCTCTAAGAGGTGACCACTCAAGCTTTCTGCCTCTAAAGCAGAGAGCCCGTTGCGGGCACAGGCAAAACCGCACCCCCAGATGCAATTCCCATTCGGAAGCCTCAGCACACCCCCCCGTACAGGACACAGCCCCGCGGATCCAGGGCGCTCCATGTGGAACAGCCCGCGGGCGGAGGCAGCGCCCGGCGGGGCCGCTCGGCGCTCCCCGCGGCCCGGCCATGGCCGGGGCAGCGCCCCCTTCCCGGGCGGGGGCCGGCACAACTTGGCCGGGGGAACCTGTGGCTG